>JAMBLF010000036.1:0-571443 GCA_030578115.1 Leucoptera coffeella | reverse complement strand
CTTGACATCCAGTTTTGATTAGATGGTCTTATGAATAAGCGAGGCATCATATTCGGAATTGCAGTAGATAATTTGTTAACGGCTGACGTCATACAGAAATATATGAAAATATTATTTTACTTATTTTTGGTTTCTTTAGATACTATTCGATTCTCCTAGTTTAGAAGTAGTTTCAAGAATTTTAATGATCGAACACTATATAATTCAGTAGAATTTTTTTAGTAGTAGAAACCTTTTATTTTTGATTTCGTACAAAATCTGTAGGTACAACCATTTGCTTTCAAAATGAAATGCAGTTTGAAATTCTCTACAAAGTTTCCCAGCCTCCGCTTGCAGGATCGATAAGCTCGTGTGCATTCAACCTGGATTGCAAGCTGAGAATTTTCCATTCCAGAAAATCCTCAGTGGTTTTCTTTGATGCTCTGACCCGGCCGAGAAAACGTGTCAGCTGCACATTGCGACATACCACTGTCTCCAATGAAGTGGAAAGCAAGGTCTGCCGGCCGCCGCTTTGTTATTATAACTGTGGTCGTTCTCATTAAGAGAACATTTAAAACAATACCTTAGGAAGGAAACGACCGTTGCGCCAAATAACAACTACCACGCCTTCGCAAAGACAAAAACTGCACCGTTCCACCTAATTAGAAATCAGTATAAAACATCGTTGCTATAATTTAATGACACCAGTTCGATACAATACACACTTCGATTGAAGCCTAGTGCAGCACGATGCTTAAGAAAACTTGCTTAGTCTTAACCCTCGCGGTTATTTCTAAAGCTAATTTATTTAATGGATTTGGCCGAACAGAACTGGCACAGGACAAGACCCCATATGATTACGTGAAAGAAAAATTAAACCAGCTGGAATTCAACCCAAGCAATGGATTGCCTCTTTCAAGTTCATACGAAGTTGAAGAGTCTGAAGACTATCCAGAGAAACTTGAGGGTGCTGCTTCGTCTATTCTCACAAGTGGAATCGGCTTGGGGCAAGGCCTAGGGTATGGTGGCATTGGATTAAACGGTGGTGGTGTTGGACTGAATGGTGGTATTGGCCTCGGTCAGGGGGGAATAGGTCTTGGGATCGGCCAAGGATTGGTTGGCGGAGTGGGTGGCGTTGGCGGCGTTGGAGGTATCCAAGGTGGACTAGGCGTTGGAAATGTTGGCGGTGTCGGCGTCGGCGGTGTAGGATTAGGTGCAGGAGTTGGTGGAGCAGGCCTGGGTGGACTCGGTATCATAAACTCTGGACTCGGGATTGGCAACATCGGAGGTCTTGGATTAGGCGGTGGTTTACTTTACCATCCCTACTTGAGTCAAGTCGGGGGTGGATATTTGGATAAAAAAGCCTATGATGCTGCACAGAAAAAAGGTGCTGACGAAAACCTGGAGAAATTCGAGAAGAAAGCTGAAGAAGAAGTGAAACAAGGACAGCAAGGGTATCAGCAGGCCGCTGCGGCAGCTAAGGGAGAGAAAGGGGACTCTAGTTTCTATAAAGATGAAGAAGCCAAAAAGAAGGCCGCTGGTGATGAGAAGTTCTACGAGGGTGCTCAGAAATTTGATAAACAAGGTAATACTCCTTCTATTATTTGTTTCATAACTCTCTATTGGGAGATGGGCGTGATGATGTTATTTATTTTAACCAAATTTTTCGTGAATCGATCTTGACAATATCCAACAGCAATAAGTTTTTTGACTATTAATATTATTAATTTGTTATATCAGAATTATGCTTAAAATAAATGTTTGCTATGCAATGACATAATTCAAGTTCTGTAACTAATTCTTAAAGAATCGAAGATGTTAATGGCACATATCATCACCATGTTCGTAAAACGTGAAATTGTATATTAATTAAAATAAAACCTTTAAAAATCCCAATTTACATGAACATGTTAAACAATCATTTAAAAACTCTGTATTTTCCCTCATCAGGTGCCAATGAAGAGCTCCACAAGAAAGCCAAAAGCCACAAAAAGGGCCACGTAAGCAAAGGCTTCAAGACTTCAAGTAGCAAGAACGAGGAAGAGAAGACAGAGAGCTTCTACGACGAGGCTCATGATGAAGCAGACCATAAGCTTGCTGGTCAAAACAGTGGAGCGTTTGGGGAGAATGCCCAGCAAGGGTTCAAGGGTGCTCATGAGGAAAAGATCCTGGATGCCAATGCAGTCGGCAAGGAGGGACATCATGTGTCGGCTCAGCACTTCGATGACTCTAAGGCCAATAAGGTATGTTTCATACATATTCACCTCCTTAAATTCTTTTTGGGGTGGACAGGACCTTGGAAACAGGAAAACGTCTCCGTGGTCAATTATTAGCAGGAATATTGGGGCTGAGATGTTAAATGGGAAATTTGTGACAAGTTGATAGCAGATCGCTCAATAAATTCCATAAACAACTAGTTAGTCCATTTAGCCTCCGGGTATGATAGCCGGGAAGAACGACTAGTTAGCATTCTTTTTACGGCCCAAGCGAAAACGGTATCTTTTTTAGTAAATTAATGTTGCATTAGGGCTCAAAATGGTAGAATTCTCCATTCTTTTTTTCAAAATATGAATTTCTTATAAGTGTAACGTGAGTGATTAATATAATAAACTTTAATATTGTCTGGGATTTAAATTAATTACTTATCATACTTTCACAAGTTAATCGCTAGACCGTCAATCAAAAGTTTCATAAAGATTGTGCAACAATCTATTACTGTTCATCAGTTTTAACGTGACATTAAGAATCGAATAATTAATTAGCAAGTTCTATTGTATGCTACTTTCCTAGAGTCCTAGAGCTAAGTTATGTGTCAAAATCTACCGAAGATTTCCAGATGTATAAGTCAAAATGATATTAAAACCATTACTGTTATGTTCCCAGGGTGAATTCCTGCAGAAAGACTACAAAGGTGGTGCTGAACAGCTGGAGAAATTCAACAACCTGGGTGCCCACTCTATCCACGGCCACCAAGAAGCCAGCGGGGGCTACCAGCAAAACAAGGGAATCCTGCCCATTCACCGATAAACTAGATACATTATTGCGACTGAATAAATTTTTTGCATGACATTGGTATAAAAAAGTAGCTTTTGTGGTTTTATTTTGATCCATCACATGAATCAACTTTACTAATCTTAAATATATCATTTATTAAATAAAAGTATACCACGTTAAAAACAATTTCTTACTCAGTTAAAAAAAACAATTATATCGGGAAAGAAATTTATTGAAATCTTACATAACTAAACATTCAAACCGTTGCAAACTACTTAAACACTAAACATGCTACTTTTGCTTAGAAGAAAACATAAAATTACTTAAAATGTCATCAAATTAGGTGACTTTTTAGTGAAACTACACTGGGAGCCACTTCCACTGCAATATATCAATCTTGGCGAAAAACCTGCACTATTGGAACTGTATCCAGACTCGTCGTGTAACCTATAAAATAAACATTAAATAGTTCAAATAATTAATTTAAAACGTGATAACTTCACTTCATTAAATTTTTCAGTTTATTGACGGCATATATTATTATACTACTCGTATATTTTGGTTATATGTCTATCTTACTTAGCACTACTTGTACTAAAATGAATAAGATTAGCCTCAGAATTGTTATACTTTGTTTGCCAAATACTCCTCCTATGACAATAACAATGCAATGAACACAGAAAAAATTTACATTTATAAAAAAACTTTCATTCTTTTAGGTCTTTAAATTCCATATCAAGAATTTAATTAATTGGGGGCGCAAATTCAATTCCTGTCGGGGTTATCACTTAATTTAAAACAGTAATAAGCACATCTCATTTAATTCATCACAATATTCGCAAAGCAAACTAAGGCCTGTATTAATCATTAGCATAATTCAACAAAATTACTTATGTGGTATTAGAGGTTCTTTAAAAAGTTGCTGTACCCTGCCGAGTCAGGTGTTGGCGGGGTGAACACTGTCGACGAGATCTTATTCGACGCGCTCGATCTCTGAAATCAAAGAAGCAATTAATACCAATAGATTAACGCATATATCATATACATTCACATGCTTTATTCCCTTTAGGGGTGGACCTTGGAGACATGATAATATCTCCTAACCTAAGTCACTCTTTAGCATAATTATTAGGATTGTGATGTCATATGGAACATTTATAATAGATTGTTAGCCCATCGCTCAAAAGATTCAATTTATCTTTAGACCCTAAGTCGCCTCCTTCGACATGCCGAAAATAACGGCAGCTAGTTAGCAATGTTTATGTTCTAGACTAGCACGGGACTATCAATCTACGGATAGTTATATTGGAAATAATTTTAAATTACGGTGTTAATCAATTTTGGTGGCCTCAAAAATTGGCAGTTGCGGAACTGAACTATAATTAATTAAAATTTGAGCTTGCTGTTTAAAAATAAAGTAATCATTGTTTCTATGTCCCGTGCTAGCACACAGAACTAGCATTCCGATAATATAAGGTAAGTAACTATAAACATTATGATAATTGGTCAGCTGGACACCACTCATTAAATGCTGCGAAATGAAATGCTTACTTGACTCAGTTAATTTATAAATAAATTTCCATGCATTAAAAACACCTTTCAAAATGATATATAATTTAGACATTGTAAGTTTACTAATAATTTCTCAACTCAATGTATGTGTGACATATACATTATTATAAATATAAAGTAGGTACAATTGCATTCAGTATAAAGAGGAACAAGACAAACGCGTTTACGACCAATAACCCATGCGGGGTAGTCAGAGGTTCAGACATGCGTTCGCGGAGGTAGTAATGTATTTTTGTTACGAAAATGTACGTAGAAATTCATTTAGCTTAATTGCCATTGGTACATGCTCCAGCGGGATTTGAACCATGTACCCACTGATACAGAGTCAGCCCCAAACAACTGAGCTACGTCGAATTACATAGTTCTAATAAACTGTGAAACTAATGATACCTGACTTTGCACACTGAAGCAGCTACTGGACGACCGTTGCTTGCTTATCCGCGCCGGGGTCACCAAATTGGACTGATAAGACTGGCAACAATTAAATTGTACAAGGGTACGCTTTATATAAACAGAGGAAATTGAAATGAAAGTACGTGGACAAAATAATTAATATGTAGAACAAATGATTACGTTGGAACAAGTAAACTGTGGTGATTAAAATATAATATCCGAGATAGATACATATTTATTTTATAAAACTCGTAATATGGTCCTCAAGGCAGTATTTAAATGACATTACATTATACATTACGAAGTTTATAGATTTCGGCGATCCCAATACTTCACACTCACTATGACCGTACCGTTTAAGTGACCGTCTTCGTCGTATCGCATTGAGACGGATATTGAGGAAAACTCTACGAGTATAAAAGAAATACTCTACGTAAAGTATAATAATTATATTATTATGTAGAATTTAAAACAGATAAAATATACTTATTTTTAGACATTTTATACAAAAAACCACTGTTTAAAGTTATATTAAAAACAAGGTTTGTTAATGTTTACTTAATCAAGTTATGATACGAGCTAAGGGCGTTGCTATATCCGCTTTGATGTTGACAATATTTAACATAATGGATTTCCATTACACCTTTTCACTGACATAATTGGATTATCAATACATGATTGGTTAAGAACAGGTTTTCTAATTAGCTGTTAATTATGTTTTGGATGTTGATGGCTTTGGCAGAGAATGTTCTTACATTTTTTATCTATAAGATAAGCCGGGCCTGTTCATATGGAAAATATTTACTAAAATTTTTCCAACTGAATTGTTTATAAGTTTCCCAGATTTTGTAACCTCCGCCTATATTCAACTATAAATATGGTACTTACGGCTATACTCTAAAATATTAATGTTTCATATCATAACTATATACCAAAAACAAAAGAATATAATTATTATCATCACTTTTTAAAAACTATTGGTTAGTAACTACCCTTAACGCTTAATCAAAGAGCTAAATATATCACTAACTGTAGTGTTTACATGATAAGTGAATATTGCAGCTCGGGAATACCCTGGGCATATTAAGATAAGGAAAATGGCGCAAAAACATGTATCATCTCTAGGTATTCAGATATTGATACGTTGAAGGAATTCAATATTTTTTCTAAGGATAATTTAAACTTAATAAGCAATACAATATCTAGTGGACTCGTCTGTAATGTTAAGTAGTTTCTATCCGCTCTTGCATTTAAATGGGGAACAAAATAATGCATGTGTACCTAAAATGATAGCCAATTTATAAATCCTATGTTTATACACTCACGAAGTTTTTTCATTATTATTTCACTCACGGATATTATCAATTAACATCAAATAATGTTCTTTTAGCTGCGCCGAAACAACCTTTGAAAAAATTATATACAAATTAATTATACCACAGTTTTACTTGTACAGTTTACGAAATTGGTGATTTCAACCAATAATAACTAAAACTACACCACAGCCCGTTGTCGCTTAAAACTAACGAAGCAATCGTAATATACAAAAGAAAGCAACTCACACTATAAGGAGTGGATTTGGCAGGCCTCTTGTACGAAGGCGTACATTGTATGAAACTCGGCGATAAGTTCATTCCATTAGGCGATATGGGAATGTTGAACGGCGATATAGGCTCTGAAAAGGACAAATTACCGTTGGGGAGAAATATCTAATAGTCACATATTATGCTCTCTCGCGTTACGCAAATATAGCGTTTATTATGGATACATATTTTTTCTTACGTCCTGAAAGCAACGCGCAGACACGACAGTATAGCATACAACTACGGGGATTTGAATAACATAAGTATTATTATGGAATATTGATGTCAAATTTATATCCTTAATTCCCTTAGATTCAATTGACATATAATCATCGCCTTCCTCATACGAAAAAAGAAGAATATTAAAGTAGTTTTAAGACTGTTTAAAAAATGCGAAATAATATTGTATATCGACTAAAACTAACAAATAAGTTAACCTTATATTTATACCCCCATTGATTCACAGCCTTGTGAATAGTGCAATACAATCCAGAATATAACAGTATTAATCACGTGTATACTAACTCGACTGATGGTGAGACAGCTGAGCTTCGAGGCTCTTGACAGTCTTCTGGTATTCCTTGAGCTGTTTATGCTGCTTCTGGCATAATTCTGTCATCTTTTTCAACTCCGTGCGGGCAGAGTAGAATTTCTTTGTCTATGGTCATCGATAATTACAAATAAATAGAGTTAATGGGTTAGATGTACCTATAACCGCCGAGAGTGTATGAGAAGATGTATGAATGTCAATGAAGCGAAAGTGGTCTGTCAGGATCGGGACAAACGGGGACCCGTGATCTCTGCCTACCCCTCTACAGGGAATCGGGCGTGATGTGTATGTATTTTTGTAAATAGAGTTAAGATGGCAAACTAAAAGATATTAATGTGTTTTGAAAGAAACAACAATGAATATTGCTCAATGCTTCCATTAACCAAATCACAATTTGAGTCCTTTTCATGCAGTGAAGAAATACAGCTACCTAGCAGTTTAGTCACTTCCGAGACATTAACGCAAAACATTCATGATCAATATATTCTATAAGTAAGTGACCAAACTTAGTCTAATGGCAAGAAAAACTTAGTCTATGGCATAGAATACAAATTAAAATGACTTGGATTCGGTTAGAAAGATGACGTGACTTAGCGAATGTATAAGTCAATTCAAAATGCTTACCGATTGCAGCAAATAGGAAAGCAGCCGTCTCCTATGTTGCCTTTGAAACTGTAGAACTTCGCAAGACTTTTTTATAATCTCTTCGGGATCCGTAAAATAGTCTTGTATTTCTGGTTTCATCTATATTTTAAATAATTGTCAAAATATTATACATCTTATGGTGTTACATGGTATATACGTTAAGATTAACTTTATAAATAGACGTTTACAGTTATTTAACCGTATATACAATAATATAAAACAGTTAATAATTTATTTAAGACATGCTTCGTTTATAATAGTCGTATACAAATATGGAATTAGAAAGATGAAATATTTCCCATACAATATTAGGTACATTCATTTAAATGCACATCAACGACGTGATATCGACAATCATTTCTTGTATGTATTTTGTTAAAGGTTTAGACCTAGACGATCTCCAAGAAACTTATAATCGTAAATACTAGTAATACTAAATACTAGTAATATAGGTATTGGAAAGTGACAAAAATGCTAAACAATAAGTAATATTATTTCGTGATACTTATACGATAGTAGTACAGCCCTCTAAACATTATTATAAAATATGTAAGTATATACCTAACTTTAGTTTATGTATAACCAACCAAGTTAATAGAGGCAAACTGTGTAAGTTTGTTCTTTATACATAATTTGTTATTAACTTATATAGGTCATACATACATCGGGAACAAGTTTCATAACAGAACATGGTTGACCGCAAACCAAACAACTGCTGGCTTTTACACCTGTAATAAACAATAGTGTTATAAAGAATAACCTTTGTAACAACACATGACATTATTTTGGCAAATAACATACGATAAGTACCTGTCTCTAGACATTTGTTACAAAACATATGCCCGCATGATGTTAAATGCAATGTAATGCCCGCTTCTAATTGTAAGAAGCATTTATTACAATGAATCCAATCCATAATTGTCTATTTTTAATTTAGGGCAATTTCATCAAATCTTAATATCCTTAATTCTTGAACATGCATTTTGATCAAAAATAATTATTGATAAAATAAAGAGCAAACTTAAATCCCGCCCGCCATGATATTTTTTTTATTTTATTTTTTAGCATGACCACGACAGTTATCATACCGAAGAGGTTTTTTAATGAGGTTGCATTTAAAATAAAAACTATAAGCACGAATTAAAATAAATCTTTATGTGTACCTATATTCTTTATTTATGGAAAAATAAATTAGATTTCATATCTCCTCCGTACGAAAAAAAGGTAATTTGATGGTACTCAATGCGAAAATTATATTCGCAAATTAACATAAGACGAGAATACTAGTTATAAAATAGGTACAGGTACAACAAAGGATCAAGATGCGTTGTATCATAGCCTTATTCTGGATTACTCGTCACGCCCTTAAACCTGAGGGGTAGCCAGAGAACATGAATCCTCTTTTTCCCGACCTCATACGTGGTGTATTTGTACTTCTATTAAATAAATTCTACATGTTTTGAAACATCTACGTTAGCAATCATAATTTTGTGTATCTCTGCCAAATTATATTAATATACATTTTGTACCTATCACATTTTGTAAGGGAAAACAAACAAAATTCTAACATGGTAACTTTCTTCGTATGCAGGCGATTACTAGAAATAAATGAAATTTATGTATCTATATCTCGCCAATATTTAACATTAGTTTCAACTCCGATTTTTATATAAAGATGGCTTAGAAGTAACTTGGAATACTGTCCATATAAAAAATGAGAGGTCATACCTTTGTGATGTGTATTATGGCTAACTATTTAAATTATACTTAAGATTTGGAATAAAGCCTGTTCAGATATCACTCTTTATCGACTACAACAACAACAACAAAAAACAACTCAATAAAAACTAAACATCTGAACAATTTAAAGCTATATTGTAATTATATTTCAACGTAACCGCAACGTTGGATAACTGTTAAACCGTTGAGTTTACAAGAATACCGCCATCAATAAACTCGCTTAAAGTGATGCGCTTGCCCACAAACCTGTAGTAGTGATACTGGCCGCCAACCGAGAGGTCAACATGGCTACTTATACCTATTTTCTGTTCTTAGCACTAGCAGTTAGCTGTGGAGCGGTGCAGGGGAAGAAAAACTGTATGTATTTTATAATTACGTATATAATAATATAATAGTAATATACGCTTCACAATTTGTGTATACACACTCCATTTTTTTATTGTAGCAGGGTAGTCTGAGGCTTCAGTGCCTATTTTGAAAATTTCGAAGATATGTTAGGTATGGGTCACTTGAAACCCGCGCTTAACTATTATGTATATGTTATAGGTATATACTGGTATAGTATCTTACAATGTGTATGTCACATAAAATTTAAAATTAACGGAAATATTGTATTCATACTCTTACGCAAATTGTGCTTAAACGCAACTATGATGCGGATAAGTTGATGAAACAAAATTAAAAAAAGTATTATTAATTATTAAATGTAAATTGAGTATTACTATAATAACATAGATTTTTTTTAATTTAATATAATATTTAAGTATTTTATAAGCGTATTCATCGTAACCGATTAAAAGCCAAAAACATATCTAAACCACAGATAATAAAATACTACAGTCTAGACTATGTTATTTCATTCTCCTACATACATAAATATTAATCAACTAATATCTCAATGTCTCTACATCGCTTTTGACGAGGCAAAAACCTCGCAGACAATATTATACTAGACAGCGTTTATGTATATTAATTTCTAATTGCAGATAAAATATGTGTCCCGAGCCAATTCCTGAAGTCTTGCGAGGAAATGCTCGAGGTGGAAACCAAGAGCAAAGCCAAGTTAGAATGCGTACCCGCTAGGGACAGGTAAGACTATTTAAGTAACCTAAAGAGTTTAAGTAAATAGTCTGATAGCGAATATTTTGACCATCATAATCCTATTTTATTACCAGATTCTTATTATGGTGGAGAGCGTATAGCCGTTAACTGAAATGAGATAAATACAATTTTTTTTTTGTCATGAAATTCTTTATTTATATTTTATAAGGACAAACATCTGCAGATTTCGGCTGCCTAAAAGCAATCATATTACATTAAAAGTAAATTTAAAATGTAACCTTTTTTTTCTTATTTTCTAATCATGAACAAAATGACAAATTGTATGATGCGATTAATTATTTCCTCTATTTAAAACAGATTGCGAACTAATAATCATACAAGTTTACTCAAGTTTACTATAAACAAACCTATGTTACTACTGTTTCATTATCAATGGCATCCTTTCTCATTACAACCAAAATCTCAACCAACTGAAACTTCTTAATCAACATTCTACACAGAATGGAATGCCTCAACCTCATTCAGCAACGCCAAGCAGATTTCGTGCCCACTGACCCCGAGGACATGTACGTGGCTTCCAACATACAGAACCAGGACTTCGTTCTGTTCCAGGAGTACCGGACTGATGAGGAACCAGATGGTAAGTGAAAACTACACGGATAATTTAACGGCATTTAATGTCGCGGTAAAAAGAGCGTCGGAGACATGATGTCTTTGGTCAGAAGATGTAGATTTTCATCGTATAAATGAAGTGACATTTTCAGTTGTAGTAACTTAGTGATAGTAAAGAAAGTCATAAATGTTCTCAATAAATAATAATAAACAATTCAATCCATTTTATTTATTAAGATTTATACAAATATATTGAGATTTACAATAGATTTATATAATTATATATACAAATTAGAAAATAATATTGCTTCTCTAACTAGGAGTACATACTTAAGGGCTAACCCTTATAGAAAGACTTTTTTATACGTGTGTTATATTCGTTTATTAGTAACATTGTGAGTTAGAAAGAGTATTACGACCGAGAAAAGAAATTACGTTATCTTATACATATTATGTACCTAATGCAATAAACAATGTTTACTTATAATGAAAAGTTATTTTTATCGCAGTTGGATACGGGAGAAAGTTGCTTTGGAGTCATGAAGCTGTTTCATATCTTGTAATTGATTGCATAACTTGGTAATTTATCACAAAGATACATTATATTATATATGGAGCTGTGTTATTGTCTTACAGATTGATTTGAATATGTAGGTACAGTATTTAATCATATACACCTTACGATACGGTGCGACAAACATAAAAAGACTCGAATGTTTTAATAATACAAGACAATGCAATGTATTCGAATATGACAATACTTTGCTTTATTATTTGATAACTCCATTATTGGAACGGAAATATCGAACACTCTGATTAATCAATGTTGTATTGCAATGGTTATGTTTCCATATTATATATGTCCTTACATCTGTATACATTTCGCGTTTAATGTTACAGTGTGATACATAAGTAAGCACTTAGGAAGTTAAGTAAAGTACCGTATATGTCACTGAACTAAAAAATATTACAAGGCAAATAAGAACTTAATAAATATATCTATAGTTTTTGTTGGATACATTACCCACTAAGCGCCTTTTGACAACAAACACAACTGCTAATCCAGAGAGGTCGACATAACACACCAGCTAATCCAAAGTATGATTTTTTCAGCACCGTACCGTTACGAGGCGGTGATGGTCATCCGCAAAGACTTGCCAAGACCTGCAGATAACAGCCTCAGCTTCCTCAAAGGCCTCAAGTCCTGCCATACAGGTGTCAACAGGAATGTCGGATATAAGGTAAGAAATAATTGAATAGAGTTCTTTGGTACCAAGGCGATGGTGTCTCTCTGAATAAAGTTATGTGTTTGTTTTTTGTTTTTGTAGTGAACTGTCTCTGTATCCAAATAAATGTTTTCTTTCTTTCTTTACATATGTGATCCTGGTGTTTAAAGGTAGATTGTTAACAGAATCACAGAAAATATAATAATGGGGTCGTGCTGTTGATACGCAAAACCGATTACTAGTTGCTAGTCTATCACTGTCCATTAGATTTCATATAGTCCTAATTCTTTTGTTGCTTATTAGTAATAAATAGTAAGGTTAGTAAAGTGGTTAATTTCCAGTATTTCATAATAAAACGCGTAGGCAAGAAGACAATGAGGCAACTATAATAATCATTCAATCAACGAACCAATCAAATGAATTATACAATCTAAAAGCCAGACATAAACATCTATCATACCTACGGTACCAACTTCATATACATCTTTTATACAATACGTTCACTCTCATTACAATGATTATGTTGATTAATATTATGTTATAATATAATAATAGACTTAGCTATCGTATTCGAAGAAATTTGTTATGGTAGTTTTTAAGTTTTAATTGAATAATAAATAAATAATTTAAATGCGACGGGTTCACTTATGTGGCCAGTATTTTGTATTGATGTTAATAGATACTAAAACTTCCGCTTGTCCCAAAACAGTTCACAGCCGCGAGTGGTTCGTAGGTAATAGGAATAATAGGTCGTCCTTAGGTAATATAATATCTTGAACAGGCCTGTTAAGTAAAGTTAATACCTGGTGGTATAGGTTTACATGATGACAGTCTAGTAAAAGAGGAGTTTGGATTTGGAATGAATTGCTATGCTTCTCCGCCAGGAATATATATAGACTTGAAGTAAATTTTACAAAAAAAATTTTAATATGTAATAATATTTGGACATTATTACACCAATTGAACTAGCCCCTTGGTAATTTCATTTAAGACTTGTGTTAAGGGTACTAGTCAACGTATATTTAAGAAATATACCTATACTTATTATACATAGATAAATACATATATAGCACGTATAATCAACGACCAGTCTGGAAAGCAGTAGAAAAGCGTAGTTCTTAACTCTGCCTCCACCGGGAATCGAACCCGGGACCTCATGATTAGCGTTCCGGCGGCTAACCGATGGCGCCACGGAGGTCGTCAAACATATAGTTTTATTTACTCGTACTTTTAATATATTCCCATAGATTCCCTTGACAATGCTTATGAAGAGGAAAGATTTCCCCACCATGACTGACAGAAGCATATCGCCCAAAGAGAACGAGTTGAGAGCCCTATCCACCTTCTTCAACAAGTCCTGCATTGTTGGCAAATGGTCTCCGGACCCCAAGACTAACGCTAAATGGAGTAAGTAGCATTTCATATATGCATCACTACATAGTATAAAACAAAGTCACTTCATTTGTCCCTGTGTCCCTTTGTATGCTTAAATCTTTGAAACTACGCAACCGATTTTGATGCGGTTTTTTTAATAGATAGAGTGATTCAAGAGGAAGGTTTATATGTATTATAACATCCATTAAATAGTGGAGTAGGCCATATATTTTATACCCGTGCAAAGCCGGAGCGGGTCACTAGTACATAATATGAACATCCTGACCGTCTCCCTTTATAGTGAACTTGTTAATTGTAAACCTAGTTAAACTACTATCTTACATGTAATGGCAATAAACGTAAATAGAAATTTGCGTAATTATTTGGTGTATAATGAAGCAACTAGCAAAAGTATAATGAATATCGTCCCGTAGTTTACACGTAGGAAAGAAGTCCTACGTGTAAACTACGGGACGATATGAAAGGCTTTCTAAAGTATGTTTCCATGGGATATCCACCATCGACAAAATCTCTAACATTCTTGTCCTCATCAAGAGTTTTAGTATTAGCACAGATAATAAAATACTACATATTAGTAAAGGTTTATCAGAGTTATTTTATGTTTTGTTTACAAGTTCGGAGAACATGTATTATATGTAAATCAAAATGCATACAAGTTCTCATCAGCATTAATCACAGCACGTATCTTAGTTTGCTCACACTCACATGCTTATACCCGACACGGATAAAGTCCGGAAACCACATATCAGCACGTTTAGCAAATATGCAGATTTGTGCCAAATAATGTAAACACTGCAGAGTATTTCCAAAATAATAATAATTACGCCAGTTTTGTGGCGTACTCTTGGGGAGGCCTACGTCCAGCAGTGGACTGACATAGGCTGATTGATTGATTGATGAATAATAATTAGGAATTATTATATGCACACTTGGAATATTAAATATAACATTTGAGACTTTTGTTAGGAATACTAGCCAATGTATATTCAAAATATAATTGATGGATAGCTTTATTATTTATAAATACATAAATACACAACATAGTATTTAAACTGAATAGAATAATAGTCCCGTGTTAGACCGGGACGTAAAAAGAATGCTAACTAGCTGCCGTTCTTCCCGGCATGTCGTAGGAGGCGACTAAGGGACTAAAGATAAATGGGATCAATAGGGCGATGGGCTAAACTGTCACCAATGTTCCATATGAGATCACAATCGCAATATTTATGCTAAAAAGTAACCTAAACTAAAAATCCGAGGTTCTATCCATTTCTAAAGGGATTGAATGACGTGAATGTATATGTATGTATAAGCTAATATTCAATATTTTGTCAAACAGAAGACCAATACAGCCAGCTTTGCGCCATGTGTGAACATCCGGAGCAATGTGACTACCCTGACAACTTCAGTGGCTACGAAGGTGCTCTGCGATGCCTGGTACACAACAACGGTGATATCGCCTTCACTAAGGTCATTTATGTGAAGAAGTTCTTTGGGGTAAGTCGTAGAACTGTCCTAGATAGAACTTTTAGGAGTTAAAAATAATGTCACATACATACATACATACACATCACGCCTGATTCCCTGTAGAGGGGTAGGCAGAGATCACGGATCCCCATTTGTCCCGATCCTGACAGACCTTTTTCGCTTCATTGACATTCATACATCTTCTCATACACTCATTAAAAATAATGTCATTATTAGTAAACTTTGTTCTTAAACATACTATCCTTTACTATTTGCATTAGTTACCTTCAACACAACCCATCACCTTAGAGGAGGATTATCTGATTATCGTTATTCACTATTGAACGAAGTTATTTATTGACCCTAGCATGTGTACAACTTTTTAACTGATATAAACTTTACTATGTCTTTTTTTTCCAGCTTTCTAACGCCAGTCAAGCAGAAGCAAGTCCCGAAGGTTTCGTGTACCTCTGTCCAGATGGTTCAACGGTACCAGTCGGTCAGAAACCGTGCACATGGGCAGCCAGACCCTGGCAAGGACTGTTGGGTCACCAGGATGTATTGGCCCAGCTAACTCCGTTGCGGGAAAAGATTACTCAACTCTCTATCATAGGTAAGACATACATACCCATTACACCTGTTTACATTACATTACAAAGGGGTGGGCAAAATTCTTTAGGAAAGACTTTGTACTATTTTGTGTACTTTTGTTTCTATGTACCGTAATGCATTTTACACCATAAGTAATACTCTCCCAATTTTTTTTTCTTTACATAATGTACATAATTTATTTCATAAAAGTTTGATATTTATAAGCTCAGTTTAATCACGGTAACGCTTTCGTTTCTTTCTAATTTTAAACATCCAATTATTCACTTTAATAATACTACATGAACTGTATCAAACGTGAATTAATATGACTCCATTTTCAGGTGCAGCAAACAACGCCTCTTGGTTCACAGATGTCCTTGGTCTCACTGACAAGATCCACCATGTCGCTGACAACGTGCCTGTCGTTCCGGCTGACTATTTGAAACGAGCGAACTACACAGAAGTGATAGAGAGAGGCCATGGACCACCTGAGCCAGTCGTTCGGTAAGTATGAAGAGTAAGAGATCAAGATATTAAATGTGATACTCGTACACGTATCACCTTATCAACTGAAAACAAACAATTATTTAATTACTCTAGAATAGAGTTATTTTATCTCGTAGTTATTTTTGTATAACATGCACGATATTTTATCGAATTCGTAGATTTTGGTAACATTCGTAATCACTGAGGAGATCAATAAAACTGAATATCAGAAGAGTCATCAAATCTTAAGATTTGAGTTTAAGATAAAACGTTTTTTCTAATTTTGATATGTAATAACTGTATTATTCTTTTTTTCATATTTTCTATGTCCCACGTTTAAAAACATCTCATTATTTCAGTATATGCGTCAGCAACAGGGTGAAATTACTAAAATGCAAGGCAATGTCAATATTCGCCTTCAGCCGAGACATTCGCCCGATGATCGTCTGCTTGGATGAAAGTACTGATAACGATTGCCTGAAAAGTGTAAGACAATATACATATACTCTTAGATTACTCCTTATACTATCATTGAGGAAAAAATCACCTGATAATTTTATCAAAGTGGTAAACATCACACTGACTAAATCAAAAGAGTTTAAAATCATGAATACATTTATTCCTCGTAATAGTCAGAGTCAGTGACCCTCGCCTGACGATTCCACTGACCACATAATATGCGAATAGTGGTTTCTGAATAGTCAAGAACCATCACTATGTCGATAATAGACACTCAAGTTTGTGACTCGGTCGTTTAGCCGTTCATACGAATCTGATCTGATTTATTATTCTCCTTTTCATTTTAATGTTTGTAGTTGTTTATTTTTTAAGAGATATTTTATCTACAAGATTCTGTCAGCCCTGAAAGGGATTGAGGGACGTGAATGGATATATTGTTTTGTTCTTATAACAGTAACAGTAGACAATATTTTATCGAACCCAGGTACAAGACGGTTTATCAGACCTGGCATCGTCTGACGGCGTCAAAGTATTAGCTGCTATGAAAAAATACAACCTACATCCCGTTTTCCAAGAGGTTTATGGACCAGAACAGAAACCGAAGTATGCGGTAGCTGTGATTAAAAAGGACAGCCCTTACAAAAATATACAGGATCTGCGGGGCAAACGGTAAATTCTAAATTGTATATCAATAAGTGCAATTAACAATATTTATTAGTTTTTACTTTCTGAAGATATTGTTTGCGAAGACAACATAGATATTATTATTTATTCCTAATACATCAATATTTGAGACATATTACATCGAATACGTATTTATTTTTGATACATATACACTTAATTTTACTACGAGTAAATCCTAAATGGCTTAGCAAAAAGTTCTTAAACTTGTTTAATTTTTTTGTTGAAATGCAGCGTTGCTTTATCGAGCTTTCTTAACCTGTACCACCTACCAAGTTGAGTAGTACGACAATTTAAATTCTATGTTTTTTCTTTCAGATCATGTCATGAATCTTACAGTTTCAGTGGCTTCAGTGCCCCCTTATACGCCATATCCGTAGGGGAGCCAAGCAGTAAAGCCGTAAGTTTTCATACTTATAGCACACAGTTCTACTTTTTATTATTTGGAGAACTAATTGGTACTTCACTACCCCGTGCTGAACAATGGTGGACAAACGAGGCGAAGAGCGAGTGAAAACTGACCATCGCAATCAGATTTCGGCACTAGACTCATTGTATCGCTATACGATGAAACTGGTGAACCAAATAGACTAAAATATGCATCATATTTTTATCTTTTTGTAAGAAGCTGTAGGTAGCGATATAATTTACCACCTCCCACGTTGAATATTGATTATCTGGTAAAAGTGGATTTCTAGTGACAAAAGACCATCTTATTACTCGATTGATGGTGGACACTCAACCTCTGACTACCCCGTAAGTGTTTTACTGTCATTAATGCGTGTGTATGTAATATTTTGGTATATTTCAGTGTCTTAAGAAGATCCAGAACTTCTTTACTGGTGGAATATGTATACCTGCCCCAACAAACGGTGATGCCCGTAAGTATTGTCTGCTCATAATCACCCTTCAGAATTAACATGGATATGTTCATATATTCACGCCTCTGCGTCCCGAACAGGATATCGATTGCCACCAGGAACGATCCTGACAAAACGCTCTTGCTTCAATCACACCCAGTAACCTTCTCATACATGCTCTTCTGATCTTCACGCTACGTTCACCCAATACACACAATTAATTTATATTTTAATAGTCGGTATATTGTTCCCTCATGCTCTTTGTAAAAATAATTAGATATATTGTGACTAGTTACATAAAAATACCTATAGGTACAATTTTAAAATGAATCTAGGCAAAGGCTAAGGCACTTAACCACAAACAACAATAAAACTGCGCTGAATAGGTGCTTTCGTAATTCTTTAACTTAAAATAAAAGACAATAAGAACTATTATTCATCTGCATACATATGCTACATATTCACGCTTCAACTTCTCACTTCTATTATTCTCTTATTGTATTTTTTTTAGAAAATCATTTGAACCCTATAAAGAGCTCTTGCACAGCCCAGAACATGCAACAATGCATCAAGGATTACGGAGACGTCGCCTTTGTATCAAGTGAGTAGTTGGAGACACAAAGAGTTCAACTGTAAATTCTTGTTGCTCATTTATTGATAATTTTACTCGGAACGCTTTAAAGTCAAAGTATCAATAAAAGTGTAAAAGAATTTACAGAAAACGTATCGAAAAGTTAGTTATCGATTTGAGAAAAAAGGATGTGATCCTTACTACACGTTTCCGATAGGGTTGTCAAGCTCTGACCTATATTGTAGCTGGATGTTAGTTATGTAGAACTTATAAAGATGAGCAAGTAGTAGAAAAATTGTTCTAGATACAATACTGACCTGAGACTTGCGGTTACATTCTATTGTCCCAACTGGTCAGCCGTTTTATTTTCAGCATATCGTATGAGGTGATAAAGGATTCTATTTTTTTATATTTTTGCCAATTACCCGCATTATTGTGAGGAAAAGTCCCCGGCTCATTTTTTACTACACATATGTTTACATCCATTCAGGTCCTCTAATATCTTTCGAGGTGGATAGAACCTTGGAGACGTTAATATTTCCAAGGTCTCTATTTAGTATGAATATTAGGGCTGTGATGTTATATGGAACATTGGAGACAGGTTGCTAGCCCATCGCCCAACAGATTCCATTTACCCGTAAACCCTTGGATGCCTCTTACGACTTACTTTAACATTCAACTCATACGACATGCGTTTGCATCCCAGACTAGTACGGGACGGGACAGGACGGTATGTTGCTAAAAAATAATACAATCTCATTTCCTCAGGTACAAGCTTACATAACTTTGACAATAACACGTACGAGCTGTTATGCGTGGACCAGCCAATCCGTGGGCGGGCGCCTTTATCTAACTTCACCAGTTGCCACATAGCAATGGAACCTACAAGAACATGGCTAGCTGCTAAGGACAGTATCTCTGATGAATCCATTGCCCATGCACCGCTGAGTTTGGCACAACTTCTTGATAAAAGGAGGGATCTCTTCAACATCTACGGAGAGTTCTTGAAAAATGATAACGTTATCTTCAATGTAAGTAGATTTGTTTTCTTTGGTGTTAGGGACGATTGTAGTAAATAATATGTCATCTGCGTTTATTGGTATCATCATACCTACTAATAAATTATAATAAAAACACACCATCATGACCCTTATTTCTTACAGGGGGGTCACAGGTTCGCGTATTTATACACGCAAGTGCGAAGATTTTAATTCTAAGGCTAATAATCCATAACATTGCAATTACAACTTCATTGTCTCTGGTTTTACATACCTTTATATGAAATGCTAATACAGAATTGCATTCTATTTTATTACAGAAAGCAGCTACTGGACTCGCTGCCTCTGATCCCGACGATTTCGAGACTATTGAAGAAATAGAAAATAAAACAATGTTGCAATGTTAGTGTAAGCCCTGAGAATGTTAAATTTTGAAGGGATTTTTTATTCTAAAATAAAAACACCAAGTCTGATCCCATGCAAGTTTCATTTAATGAAATAAATAAACATGATCAAAAATGATTGCTAAGTTGTGAATGAAACAATACCAGTTGGCTAATAATTCCTTATTAAGTTCATTGCCAATGAAATAAATACTTTTATACTAATACTTTATTAGATATATAAAATAGTAGAGTTCCTAATTTAAATTTTGTCAATGCACTGGTATTCAAGATGGTTTTCATTCACAACGCTCCAAGTAAATTATTAACACTTTAACACTTAAAACCCTACACTTAAAGCAATGCCAATGCCAAACTAATAATGGCAGTAGCTGTCAACATGAAGTATCCAGTGGAATAAACCTCCTTGATGGTTAAACCTTTTCCGGAGTCCCAGTACAAGTGCCTAATTCCATTAGCTAAGTGGTAACCAAAAGGTGTTGCCAGCACTAACTTGCCGAGTATCAGTGTTGCCGTTGACAAGTGCATGTTCTCAATCAAAGTAATGTAGTGAGATATATCATGTGGCAATACCAAGGCTCCGATGCCAGCCGCAGCTAAGTAACCAGTTAAGGCCAATCCTGTAAAAAAGGAATAAATAATATGGAAAATGTTTCTCATATATATTATACTACATAAGTATAAAATTACAACCTCCTTAGAAATGGCAAAACTAACTGTGTGGCAAAAGCGCAGATAAGACTCCTAGGTTTTGTCCAGTCAAAAACTTTAGAATGTCCATCCTTTCCTATTTATTCACTACACCAAAGCTAAAGGTTGAATAACCAAATAACCAAAGCAAAATATTGACATATGTGGAATTTTTATAAGGGAAATAAAATATCAGCAAATTTAAAAACCTAATTCATGTGGCTATACTGTTATCTGTTCAAAATTTGTTTATGGTTGAAAATTGGATACAACACTGCTTTTGGGCTTACATTATTTGTTTCATACACATATCGCACATCCGCTAATATAGTGTCATAAATCAAAATCTTTCAAATTTTAAAAAAGTAAGCCACTGTTGTTAAAATTTCATGTATTTTATTCTACAAAAACACCACATTTCTAGTTCCACAAAAAACCCTCCAAATGGCGTATATGTAAATGTGATGGTATAATATTATAGAAGATTGTCCCCCGCCCTTCCTCAGTGTTACATTTCTTTGATTATCATAAGTCAAAATATAGAAAAATCTATGCAAAAAATATTAGACATTTTGTCATAATTTAGTGTTGTCATAATCAAAATTGTTAACCTAATTATGACAAAATGTCTAATATCTTTTCTATAAAAGTGTCATAAATGTAGTTTAGACGGCTTTTTATTTAATTTATTATTAAAAACTAAAGAGTACGTTAAAAACTGATTCTAGTAATGTAAGGCAAGTTACTGGTTAATAAAGATTTATATTATAAATAACTAGTTTTTTTTTCAAACACGTTTTTGCCTGTACTGAAAAAACATGATTTTTGAGTTATGATAGTATTTTAGCGGGTGTGCGATATGTCCTAACCTCAGGTTTGCACATTTTCACATCACATACAATACACAACCCTGCGTTCTTTAAGAGTAGTAATAGACTTGACCAAGTCTTATTTCACTCAAAGCACACATATCAATTGAAATCTGCTTTGTTCATGCTTAATATACATTGACACAAAACTCTAATATGTGCTTCTAATGTCACCTTTTACATCTCGCATTACCTTTTACAGTCTGGGACAGTAATAGAATGCTAGCATAATTATGTTATAAGAAAAATATTACAACCTTATTAGAAATGGTAAAGATGAGTAAATATTGTTCTGATTGAGCATATTAAAAACTGCACATGCCAACAGTCGACTGTTCTCTTAGTAGCTCAGTGTGGATACTTAGTAAGAAGTTGCAATTTCTGCATTTCAACTATTACCAACCTGTCATACGATGGGTGATGGATAGCATACTGGTCAACTGAGGCTGGTAGATTGAGAGATGAGGCGACAGAGGCCTCTGTAAACGAGCATTTCTCACTTCATAGTGTTCTTCCTTGGGTGGCTCAAATGGTTTGAAAGTAAGTTTGGGTGCACCCGCAGCAGCTTGAGCGTATTGTGCAGAGCCGATTATCGATGGGAACTTTCCAATCGAACTCAGAACTTGCCGGCTCCCCAACCTTGAAAACATTAATTTATTAAATATAAACTTTCACACAACAACCTCAAATAAATATTACATAATGTTTATTACAATAATTACCTTGCACAGCCTAATAGTGCCATGATTTATATAGTAAAGAAACTGTCGTTGTTTACCCCTGGAAATATAATTAACACAGTTATAGATATCTTTTTTATTCAAAGAAAAATATTAGAACTAAAATCTACACCGACCACTGAATATGACGACAAATCGACAAATTTGACAGTAAAATTGACATTTACTTAACTGACAGTTTTGATTATCCTTCAAAATGCATTGAACTGAGAGTTAAGAAGTGTAATAAATACAAATTGAAACTGTGTGCTGTTTTGTGTGACGAACAGTTTAATTTAACGCGGGATAAAATTAAAACAAGTTCTGTTCGCCCATAAGAAACCATTCCTATTTGAAATTTAATATGTGCTAATTGTTACATTATAAGTTTGGATCATTCTGTATATTTGTGCGACATTGTTTACCTGGATACGACCTAACACGATTAAATAGTTACCTGCATCCCCATGCTATTTAATTTTCCACGAACTCTATTATTAGTATCAATTTCGCTCCGAGCTCTCTCAACTGAAGCCATGAGTATTAAAGCCGCTGATTTTGAAGTTTTCGGAAAAGTACAAGGTGTATTTTTCAGAAAGGTAAGACTTCAGTTCATTTATTACTTTCTAATACTGAGTTTACCTGCTGTGTGTACTGTTTGCCTATACTGAGTATCAAAGTTTAATAGAAAGTAAACAGTTACTTAATCAGCAAGTAGTATTAACTTTTCATGCCCTAGGATACTAAAAAGTTCCCTTACTGTCTTAAATATATGCATTCATATGCCATATAATACAACCCAAGATTCTGAATTAAACCCTAATTCAGTCAGTCAATGACAGAGTGAAATAGATAACTTGTACAGGGAGGAAAATACACCATGAGAAATCTACCTATTCTTCCATCGGATAATATCCACCACCTGTAGTTTTAATGTGATGAACGTCAGTATGCAAGTTTAAACCCTTTCCCAAATAATGAATTTCCAAAATTGTGTTGCTACAAACCAATATATTCTATGAATGAATGACTTATGTTAGGAATTAGTATAATTACAATTATTTGAAATATTTATTTAAAATTTCAGTGTACATTAAAGGAAGCAGAAAAATTAGGACTTAGAGGATGGTGCAAAAATACACACAGCGGCACAGTTTTAGGCTACATGGAAGGCGAGCCTGATAAAGTTAGTGAAATGTAAGTAATATTACCAATCACATTGAATGTTTCCTATTTGCTAATTGAGACAAAAAAGATTTGATGTGTAAAACACTTTCTTCAAGATTGGTAGGATGGCAATGCAAAGATTTAATTTTAATTCAAGAAATAATAGATTGCAGTTAATGTATTTTATTAGGACTTTCAGAATAAGTAATAAGTAACACTCATAACCTAATAACCCTTGTGGGGTAATGAGTGATTTGGGTGTCTATCTATAGCCAACTCGAACCCACTAGTGACAGGTAGTAAGCCACTACTTTCATAACCTAATAACTCTTGTGGGGTAGTCAGTGATTTGGGTATTCATCTATAGGAAACTCAAATCTACATGTGACAGGTAGTAAGCCTGTTTGGGGAAAAGGTAGCAACAATTATTCACCCAGCACAACTATTTTTAACAGATCTTTTGATTAAAATAAATAAATATCAACTACATACTTATATCTTTTTTCTTTTGGGTATGGTGAGAGATTAAATTTGATTTGTTATTACTAAATGTGATTTATGTTTTTTAATGCAGGATGCATTGGTTGAAGACCACAGGAAGTCCTTCCAGTCATATTGAAAAAGCTGTGTTCACAAATGAAAAGATCCTATCTGACTACACAATGGAGAAATTTGAAATAAGAAAAGACTGAAGGATTTAAGTAATGTAAAAGTGCAATAAATAGTATTAAATAAACTTGAGTTTTTGACTATTTAGATTTACATATTATATGCATTTTAGCATGTTATATGTATCTGTTATTCGTCAAGTATACGGTGTCCCATAAATATTATAGTTTTTTTATTTAACAAGCTACTACGTTTGTTCATATATCATAATGAATGTTATGAATTGGTTTGACTATTGTAATAGACTGACTATTAGTTTTCCACTATTCAAAACTAGGGTAGTCAGAGGCTTGAGTTGTAAAGCTAGTCACTATAATATACACAACATAAATAAATATACAAACACAAAAGACGAGCACATTATCTTTGCTAAGTAGTAAGAGGTTGGGTGCTTATATTCGCAATTGCAGAAGTAGTAATTCTATTGCCTCCTAGAACCCACATGTTGAACAGATAGTCTGTACTTAATATGACAGGTGGTAGGCCACATCGCCATTTACAATCACTGACTTACCTCTTTGGGGAACAGCTGGGTTACTTCATGATGCCCTTACCGTAGAAAAACGTTTCTAATTGCGATTTCATTTCTTTTGCTACTTACATGTTACGGGGTTTGAACCCGTACCCGAATTATATACAAATATACTCACTCTACCATTTTTGAGTAGAATCAAAGGGATACCATATCTTCAACTCTCCAATACCTATAGTATAATTGTAAAAGTTGTATAGAATATTGGGGATTGATTCCATTCACCGCTTTGTGAGATTGTCAGGCCGTAATTTCCATTCTTTTTAACTCCTGCTATTCTAATTGCTGATGAAGGCAGTTAATTAACAAACTATTTACCTCCTAAAGCTAGTAAGAAACTATTAACTTGAAGCTTATCCAATGGGTCAATTTCCTCTTAAAGTGTAAATATCACACTTTAAGAGGAAATTGACTTTGATTATTTATATAGGAGAAAATCCTGTAGGGTGACTATGTTATGTGTAAATAAAATATGTATATACAAGTATTTGACGTGTTCTTGTAGTATTTTGTAGCACAGATGTATAATTGGGAGTTTTTTTTTGTAATTCTTTATTAAGCCATTCACCACTAAGGTTATGTCGGCTGAAGTACAAACACTGATGCCACGACGTTTGAACTTCTTGTTATTCCATCGCCATGGTTACACCAACGCCGCCAGCCGCTACAACCGAAGAAAAACGAAATCGATGCTCCAATTCCTTGCTCTCTTCCTTGTTCTTCGGTTTGTTCCAGTTGAAGATCCAAAGCTTATCCCAAAGCGAACATATTTAGCCAGTTTGGCATCACAATTGACTAAATATTCAGCCGAAAATAATTATTTGTATTTTCAACTTTCACCGAGCTGCTGACTTTGTTGACGCACCATAGACGACTGCTTAATTGGGAGTTTATTATGCCTAAATATCCCGTGCTAGCAGGGACGAAAAAAGAATGCTAGACTGCAGCCGATATCCCTGGCATGTTGACTGAGGGGCTGGGGATAAATGCAATTTATTTGACGACCTCCGTGGCGCGATTGGTTAACCACCTGAACGCCAATCGTGAGGTCCCGGGTTCGATTCCCGGTGGAGGCAGAGTTAAGAACTACGCTTTTCTTCTGCTTTCCAGTCTGGTTGTTGATTATATATGCTATATAATTATGTATTTATCTATATATAATATGTATATTATATATTTCTTAAATACACGTTCACTAGTACCCTTAACACAAGTCTTAAATGAACTTACCAAGGAGCTAGTTCAATTGGTGTAATATTGTCGTAAATATTATTATTAATTTATTGGGCGGTGGGCTAGCAATCTGTCACTAATGTTCTATGTGGTGTACGAAAAATTCAAAGGTACAATAAATAACTGGCGATTATAGGCGATTAATAAATTATGTAACATCACTCATCTAATCAAGCTGACAGATGTCAAAATTATATACACGGACTATTCAAAAATATTAAAATTAAAATACATTTTAAAATAATTAATCAGTTGTAAATAATTATTTAGAAATACGAATTTTATTGCATTATTTTAAGGACTGTATAAAGAAAGCGTAAATATGAGAAGAAAAGGTAGAAAACCGAAAATAGACACAAAAATACAAGGTAAAATATTTCAAAAATATGCAAAAGATTTACAAAAACCAAATGTGAAATATAATGACCCCATTTTCTCAGTTATGGCCGAAGAATTAGATGCTAAAATGACACCGATGGCTTTGTATATGTCATTTAAAAAATATTGTAATAACGTAGCAGAATATGAAATCAAAGACATACGTATTCGACCGCCAACAGATATATCAGCAGATCATTATATTACCACTTTGTCAGAGGATATAGAGAGTGCAAGTGACAGGTCTACTAATTCTACCCCACTTATGACTGTTTCTAAACATGAAGATAACCAAGCTATCGATCATAGTAAACGATTCTCAATTGATATAGATCTATATGAACTAAAAAAGATTACCCCTATCACGGCGTGTAAGAAAAGACAATTCATTTCGAACATACCTGACTTTACCAAAATATAAATGGTCTGATATGATTCAACAGAAAATTTGGCAACATTGTAAATTGAAATGTACATGGAATTTGAAAAAAGTATAATACAGAACGATTATATTAGACTGAGACATCATTGTCGTCAGTGTACAGCTCAGATTGATATGTCTCAACCTTAAAAAACCGTAAAAATACATACATTACTATGTACGATAAAATATATACAATCATCATTCAAACACAAAGTTACAATTAAATCAAAACTAAAACCCTATACAAGAAAGAAAATTGCTAAGAACTTAAAATTCCAACCGGCTATTGTGGTTCACCATGAAATGGCATCAAAATTGATTATAGAAGAAAATATGGTTCCGCCTGTTTTGCCGACTGTTTCCGCTCTACGGTAAATAAAATCAGAAGCTAAAATAGAAGAATTATTTGATACGAATCCATTAATATCGCTTATGATAATGGCTAAAACTTCAGAATATGGAAACGCTATTCGAGAAATTTTTGTTCATCCACATTTTCATATCTTTTATTGGACCGATAAAGAGGTAGAGTATTATAATATGTATTATACGAATTTTGATAAAGTTTCACTTACCATTGACGTAACAGGCTCTTTTTACGAACCTATATATCTACCCGGTTAACTAAAACTCTGTTTTTGTACGCTGGCCTCATTACCGCTAATACAAAATTAAAATCTGTCCCTGTTATTCAAATGGTAACTGATTCACACAATGCAGCGTCAATTTCTAATTGGTTAAAACAATGGGTAAATAGTGTAGGTAACGTGCCCCACGAATCAATTACTGACGATTCGTCGGCGTTGTTATCGGCTGTTACTGTTTGAGAAAGGGGTTTTCTCATATAGGTACTGGCCACTTTACTCTATGATCTGGTTGCTGTACCTTTGAATGATTGGTTGTCATGTTTTTTGTTGTTTGAAGTTTGTTCGGAAAAAAATCTGTACAGCATACAGATTCTTTTTAATATACGAAACCGTATATACATATTATTATCATAATGAATAAAGTGCTTAAATGAATCCAACGTAATTTGTGTCACTGCACCACCCTGCTATCATCCCTAACAGTTACTCTAGCCTTTACTTCACATAATAGCATAAAAGAATATATTCAACACATATTTGCTGTGTTGGAGAGAAAAACAACGTCTTTACCTGCCACATTCATTAGGCTTGATAAAAGTCACTTTATAAAAACACTTTATAAGTTATCCTGTTTCAAAGATGATATAGAAAATCATATAAAATATTTTTATATACGTTGCATATTTGTTATAAAGAAATGTGAGGATTACGATGTTGTAAAACAAATAATTGAAAACATTGTGAAAATATGTTTAGGGCAATATAACGACAATGATGTGTCTGCAAAAATCAGCGCTATTGAAGCTAAATCATACCTCGATGCATTTAGCGATGTCACTGATGATACAACTACTTCTACAGTGGATGGTTTGAGAGAATATATTAATGAACATAAAAATTGAAATAAGCTGAGATGTTGTGTATCAAGTTCTTAGGAGCTTTTTACTATCTAGAAATGTAATAGTCTACTCCGGTAACTAATAATAATACTCCCCTATTGAGTACTGTACGTAGTGTGAAAAACAGAAGAGCGTGTATGGGAAGGATAATGAGTGAGTGAAGCAATAGAGATACGAGTATGTCAGGATCGTTCCAGGTGGCGATCGATAGTATCTGCCTATCCCGTTCGGCACGTAGAGGCGTGAATATGCGTATGTATTGAGTTCTATAATCAATTTTATAGAAAATTCTTCTGGAATGGGTGTGCATGCAATATTCACACGCTATATAAAGGCTCTTTACGGTAAGTCGTAAACTGCCGGGAGATTTTTAATAACGAAAGTCCTTCAGTGCAATCGCCATTTTCTTTTTATTTCCCCGAAATAAAAGTTCACCAAGTCGTTATGGAAGTCGTTTGCGAACTTTCCAAGCTACGTAGACCTCGCGTTCGATTTGAAACATAATTTATTTTCAAGAGCATTGTACACACGTGTATATCGCAGGTTTTTAACATGAGCTTGAGAACATTCTAGAATAGGATGAAGCAAAACATACAGAGTCAAAGCCCTCAGATTCAATCCCTAGCAGAGAGCATAACAATGAAAATTATGGTAACACTTTTACGCTAAAACACTCATACATCACTTCCACTGCGAGGGAAAAATATCGTGTGCAAACGAGACTAATTTGTTAGAACCTATATACAGGTAGGTACCTAGAACAGAACCTGTGATTTTTGATATCTTAGTACGGTCATACAAAATGAATTTGCTATAGACATAATTTACCTAGTTCCTCTAGCTTGAAGTTGAACACACAACTGTCTATACCGTAACTGAAGGATTTGGTACGTTCACAGTAAAATTTTATTTTGCAACTATATTGACTATGAAAACATTAACGATGTACCAACCTAATCGAAAGGAAAATTTTGAGTAAATAAATTTAACACAATGCCCTCTAGACGCCTTAAATTACGCGGGTGATGCCAAAACAGCGAGGCAATAAAAACCTTAAATAGCAAAGAAAATATTGGGGCAATCCACCTAGATTTATGAGGCATGAAAGAGCACTTAGGAACACCTATCTAGGTACTATAAAGAAAAGGTGAAATGTAGCTCGCTCATACGGACTAATGTTAGCTTTTATTCGTAGTTATTCGAGTGAAGTTTATCCGTAGCAAACGTTTAGATTGTAACGAAAGATTTTGTAAAATATGTTTCCACTTATCAGTAGTATGATTTATGTTTGAATGGAAATTGATACATTAAATTTTTGTCTAAGATTCCCGACAGACCCATATAAACACTCATAGATTGTGCCAAATACTACCTAACCCGATAGAACAAAATCAATCAAAAAAGTTATAGAGATCTATTAATAAATCTATGAATTTGTATGGTTGTCAATAAATCGATAGTGGTTTCCCGAGATCGAGATAAATGGGGATCATACTCCCTTACCACTGGGTAGAGGTACGGGCACGTTATGTATGCATGTTATGAAAACTTAATGGCGCAGTTTAAGGACAGTATAAATAAGCTTAATATAAAAATATAATACTGACTATGACCCCTAGTCCCCGTATGTTGTATTAGCAATGCTCTCATCCAATTGTAGACCCATACAATCGCATGACCGAAAGCTAAGCGAAAAACAAATATCGATTGTACGTTTTATGACCCATAAAAATAAGAGCTTTATTTATTCCGTACAAATAGCAACCGTTTCGGATTCCATATTATGGCTTATGAAGAGATACGTCAATAATCTTAGAGGTCTGTAAATTAGATTCAATTAGCAACAGTGACTCTATCAAAATAAATTCTATATTTTATAACGTCATTACATTTTGAAAGATTAACTTATATTGTGACAATTTGGTTGCGGATGGGTTCGATGAATGAAAAGTCATACGTAGATGGAAATATGTAGGAAACTAAGTACAAGAAACGTATTGAGGCGTTTGAAATGTGGGCATACAGACGTATGATGAGAATATCTTGGACTCAGAAAGTCACATATGAGGTCCTGCGACGAGTCGGTCAGAAATGCAAGCTTTTGCAGACTATCAAACAGCGAAAGGTCGCATACCTGGGGCATGTGCTTAGGCACGACCGGTATGAACTGCTGCAACTCATCATGATGGGAAAAGTTGCCGGAAAGAGACGACGTGGCCGTCGGAAAAAGTCCTGGCTGCGGAATATCCGCGAATGGACGGGGATTGCAGGTGCCGCCGAATTGTTCCGCCTTGCTAAGAACAAAAAGGAGTATACAGAGCTGACTGCCAACCTCCACTAGTTGGAGAGGCACTCTAAGAATAAGTACAACCAAGGGGTCGTATGGTCGTGATTTGTATACGCACTTATGTCTATGTACCTGCAATAAGTATACTTGTTTTAAATGCATTATCTTAATACAAGGTTTGTACTTAACCATTTACCGTGACCTTTGTAATATAAATGATATCATAGACTCGTTTGTCCTAGGAATACTTATATTCGAGCATAGTCCATACATGTTTATATTGCAATTAATAATATGTTATGTTACACCAAAACGTGAGGAAATAATTTTATAAGTGCCTTAAGGACCCTTCGTTTCTCAATAAAATAAAATTATTTTACGATCCAATTACTAATGGAAGTTCAGTTCAAACGTGACCGCTCCAACTTTCCGATTCCGACATATTTTTTATATGAACACATAATTTCATGCCTAAGATCCAGATATAAACAATATGAAGAGATATATATCTTATTAAATCACGTAAACGTGTATTTTTTAAAAATTAAACTTTTCTGTGTGGAATATACCCATTTACTTAAAGGCAACTTAACTATATTAGTTACGAGCCTTATAAATCTAACAATAATTACTGATTATACCACTCTGCCTAAGTCATTAATAGTAAAGTAGTTCCACATAATTGTTTAATAGTTATATAAGTATAGATCGAATATAGATAATAATAGAATTTGAATAATTGCTACTTTTGAACAATAGGCTGGTAACATTAATAAACCAATTAGTTATGAAGTTTTCCATCCCACATATTTATGTAGGCCTATTATTCGCATAAAGAACCCCGAATCGCTCGCTATCTCTTCAATTAATTATGAATAACGGCTCTTATGTGTATTATCGGGAAACCAAACAGATGGCTCGCTAATAATAGACGCCAACGACCTTGAAAGAATTGCCAAGGGGTACTTTGGAAAAACAGCCTCCAGGGTTGTCAATCAAAGGGAAATTAATGAGAGCCTTACTCTGTAATAGTGCCAACATTCAAATATATGTTCAAACATAGAGCAAACAAGTAGGTACACTATATTTGTTAAAAAAAATATTTGACCTTTTTTATATCATATTAATCTTAATTTTCTCGTTACAATTTATACTACGAATTATTTTGAATATTGACCAGAAACATTAGTAGCTTTTATTTATTTGAAACCACAAATATCAACAATGTTTAACTTTTTAATAAAATAACACGGCAGAACGAAATATAGTTGCAAAATATTCATAAAGCTGTGTTTATAAATCCCGTACTAATTAATAATGCACTGCTTCAAATGCTGGTTACGAGAACAATACCAATATTTGCCCAATTTTGGGCATATTCCCGCTGCCAGTGGCGGAGAGATCAGTAACCCTGGCGGGGCTGCGTTATTGATGGCCACTGCGATGTGGGTCAGAGTAGGGATGCCTCACGCACTCGATAAAATAAATCACCTATAATTTGGAAAGGAATTTTCCGAGGCCTTTTACAATATGAGCTGTATATTACACAGAAATGGTTAGGAGCCCTCATAAATTCTATGTTAAGACCATGACATGATTTGTGTAGCAATTAATGTATTAAATGGGTTGTAATTTTGTCGTAGGACTTTTATCAATAATAGCATGTTTAGTAGAGGAAGTAATTAGTATAACAATGTGCCGGCGTCAATGCATTGAATATCAATCAGTACATCTATAGCCTGCGCTTGACGACATGTGATGTGTTGCCGAGATGAAAGGATAACGATCGATAATCTCGGTGTACCTAATCGTGCATCACTACTCGCCTCCCGACCCGAGAAGGGAGCGCGTCGCGCGCAACCGCCGCGGCACTGCGCCCCGGCCTCTCCAGCATGGCGGACGTGCTCGAGCTGAACGTAGGCGGCGTACACTACGCAACGACCAAGGAAACTCTGCTCAGAGAACCCGACTCTCTGCCGGCCACCGCTCTCTTGGATCCGGAGCACCCGAGAGACGCGCGGGGCCGCCTGTTCTTCGACAGAGACGGCGTGCTCTTCCGCTATGTGCTTGACTATTTGCGCGACGGAGGCCTCGTCCTGCCGGAGTGCTTCCGGGAGCACAAGCGACTGGCGCGCGAGGCCAACCACTACCGCCTGGCGGGGCTCGAGAACGCGGTCAAAGAGGCGGACCCTCGGCCGCCCAACCGGGAGAAGGGCTGCATCACGGTCGGCTACCGGGGCAGCTTCGCGTTCGGCCGCGACGGCCTCGCTGACGTTAAGTTTAGAAAACTCTCACGAATCCTAGTTTGTGGTAAAGTGACCTTGTGCCGCGACGTGTTTGGCGAGACGCTGAACGAGTCGCGCGACCCCGACCACGGGCTGACGGACCGCTACACGTCCCGATTCTTCCTGAAGCACTCGTTCATCGAGCAGGCGTTCGACATGCTGCAGGAGAACGGCTTCAAGCTGACGTCGAGCTGTGGCAGCGGCACGGCGGGCGGCGCCGCGGACCTCAAGCCCGGCGTCGACTCCGAGGAGAACCGCTGGAACCACTACAACGAATTCGTGTTCGTCCGGGATTAAGGCCCGGACCTGAGCCACTCGAAATAATTCAGAGGCCAAGGCCTCGCCGAGAGTTAAGCTCGGATTAGGCGACGTGGTCGCATCAAATATTCACCTTCGACGGAATTAGGAGTAGTGCATTTTTGCAAAAGCTGAGTTATTTTCGTGACTGAATTGTATTTTGAATACCTTTGGTCGTATAATACTCGGCACCATTAGAAAATGTCTTAATGTTAGAGAAGAAATTATGAATAGATAAATACTTAGATAAAATTTATTGAAAACTGTTATCTCTTGTAGTATAAGGTTCATAATGATAACTCCAGTAGTGATAGGTGATTTTTATCTAATATATCTATAGGATCGAACGAAATTGTGGGCCAATACTTGCCAAATAATCACATACCATCAGATGGAAAGATTTATGGAATTTTAAACATTTTGATAGATTGAAACTTCCTATAAACTGAAAACTTATAAAACCGTGTTGTGATGCGAAGCTCTGAATAATATTACTGTACATTGAGTTTCAGTGTACAGTTTCAGAATATGTAGTAGAATTATTGTTTGAGTTGTTATCCTAAAAGAGTTCTTATGCTATTGTCTAGTAATACGTAAATCACTCTAAGTGACCCAAAAGTCTTGTTGCTTTTATACCTATTTTTAATGCTAAATGTCGAACTTATGGAAATCGAACTTACTAATATTTTTTAAAACTATTTTAGAATTTGTATTGTTTAACTTCTGAGTATCGAATGCTTTGTGGAAATGTATTTTTGTCTATATAGTTTTATCTGATGTACATTACAGAAATTATTTTTACAAAGATTTTCATATCTGTAGTTTGTACTTCAACAGTTTTCCATAATGTATTCTTAGTTATAGAACATTTCAATTAAAACAATATTTACCCTCAATGACAATAAATTATTTTCCTTAACACAGTTTACAATTTCATTCACGGTTCACCTTAACAACATAACAGAAATAACACCAATATTTTTTCGTAGTCGTAGTATCATTCGTAGCTAAGTATGATGGCTTAGCAATTATACAGTACAAAGATTTTCAAACCCGAATATATTTAGTCATACAACGTAATATTAAGTAATACATATCATACAATAGATATCAGTTAAAAAGTTTTTTTAGATATCTCATGGGTTAAGTTTAATCGTAGTAGGTTATATGACGCTGGAAAATGAAAAAAAAGCTACAATAAGGTATATTCAGGAAAATAACTATAACAGAATCGTTTTACATTGTACCGCCTTATCAAAGTAAAGAGACTAAACAAGCTATGTGTTCCTTATGAAAGTCTAATGTAGGAATAAGCTTTCCTGATAAAAGGTTTCCTTCCATTTTCGCTAAGCGAAAGAAGCATTTCAACCACATTCATTTGGGTTTATTACTTCCAAAATTAACTAATTCTGGCCATGGGCTATCGAAAACAAGTATTTGGCAACTTATATACTAGTAAAACACGTTATCTTCTATTACTATCTGTCAATACTATCGTTACTATAATATCTTTTATTGTACTTGAAACAATATTCCAAATACCAACCGGTAGTGGCAGTTTCACTCGTTGTTCGACACTCATTTCGTTTCAATGAACATAAGGTCACTTAATCTATTCTGGACCAGTAATCCAATGACATAACGAGTTCGAATTGTCGAAATTCACTGTCATGTGTGTGTGTAACACGTGAATAGATTGCTAACTTATTGTATAGCTTTCAATGTCTTACGACGTTACGGAAACAGACTATGGATAGGTATAACGTGGGTTCGAGGTGTCCATAGAATTACTACCTTCGCAATGGCGAAGATGGACACCTGAACCTCTGAATACCTCGCAAACTATAATGGTCTTGAACGCATTTGTCTTCTTGTTTTTTTATGTATTGTATATGGAATTTCTTACATATGGGCTATCAACATGTACCCAATATTCTTAATTAATGCAATCAAATCCCTCATAGTAAAGCCAAAGGTGACTTGTGTTCTATTGAAGGACGCGAGTGCGTGTATGTAATTAAATACAATTTAGCTTAGAAGACTTACGAAACCACCCAATCACGATTGACTAGGAGCGTAAGGATTAACTAAAGGCACATTTAGCCTGGCAATCACAAAACGCTTCGTTACCAATGCTTTCACTAGAACGTTTTCTGACGCGACCTAAATCACATATTAATGGGGATTAGCGCTTTGAACTAACAAAGGCTGTATTTAGGAAATGGTTTAAGGATCCCCCTATTGTATTATGTACGCCATTGTTGCAATGTGAAAAGGATCAGTGTGAAGTAGAGTACCCGCCACATACGGTGGCAGTAGCCAAACTTGGAACTAAATTTGACGTTTCCGCCATTGCGTGTTATTTTGTATGAAAAGTAAATTTAGTATTACCAGCGTTGTGTTTTTTGCCCACTCTTTGTAATTTTTATGTTTGTTAAGGGTGATTATAATAAATTGATTTCCGGAGTTTCTTGTTAGTTCTTCTCCAAGCTAGGGTCTCCGCTGATCTAACCTCGGTAAAAAATATGTAAAGACAATGCTCAGTGCCATGTTTGAAATAATAGTTTTAAGAGATTCGCGATTTATACTCATGATATAAGATATAAGGGTGTGTATAAGATTGATTGCAGCTGTGGGAAATCCTATGTCGAACAGACTAAACGGTCTATTGCGGACAGAGTGAAGGAACACATAATATATGTAATATATAATAAGAAGGATAAGTCCCGTTAATTATTAATCATGTTTGAAATAGTATAATAAACATATTTTGACTTTGATATATTAATTTGTTTTATTTGAGTTTATAGCTCTGCAACCAAAGATCGTTACAAATGAAACCTATAATGTTTCGAGCCGTATGGCACAGTGAGTGCTAGTTTTGGCGTGTTTACTGGTAACACTGAATTACGCGACTGTGGCGACGCCTCCAACTGCCACCGTATGTGGCGCGATCTCTAATTAAACCTAGCGTATGGGTTAGATCTGGCATTAGTCGTATCTTTATAAACTTTATGGTAGTGTCATAAATCTCGCGCTGTCTGTGATTACAACTATGTCAAAGAGATTTGCGGAATCTTTGATCTCTTTTGCAAGATAGTAACGTTTCATTGTACATTGTGTTATATTATCTGTATTATTACCGTTAAAAAGAAAAAAGTCCTATCTGGTCTAGGACTAGGGGTACATAGAATTTAATGATCGATGGACTAGCAACCTGTCTGCAATATTCCAGTATGACATTGCAACCCCAATATTCATGCTAAAAAGTGACCTAGAACTCAATGAATTATTATATATCTATAGGTCCATATAATATACTAGCTGCTACCTAATCATCTATCTAGCAACGTTCAAGTATTTTTTAAGAATACAACAATATAGTACATTTTAAAAAAACGCTATGAACGAAAATACCAAGCGAATTTATGGCACGTCCGAATTCATTAGCATGACTAGTAATTCACTTCGCGAACTTTGGTTCATCTGACTGTCTGATGGAGTTAATGCGATCAAAAGCTCCATTATGCCCCAAAATAGAATATACTAATTAGATCACCTAGAAAGTACAGCTCGGATTCTCTATAGGGGAAAATGATTTTGAGTACTAACTTTTAAATAACCTTATACACTTGATATATAATAATTGATAAAATATTAATAAAACCATTATATACTTTGTTGCGCTAAAATAGCGCAGAAAACTTCTAGACGAGACATGATATACTACATGTTGGTAAGAAGGCCGCTGGTTTCATTATTTTCAAGTCAGACCAGAACAGGAAAAGCTATATTCAGAAAACAAATGCTCTAAGGGATTGGCGGAAGCAAAAGAAAGCAAGATTAATAGCCCCAGCCCTTTGTATCGCCTGCAACAAATAAACCCATTTCTAAGGGTCTTGTCAAGAACTACAAATAGGCTGTATTCAGCTCTTAATGAGTTTCGTATTCACAGGAATAATTAAAAGTATTTCAGACAGTAATTACTTAGTTTCAGTAGCTTCTTCGCTTCTTGACGTCTTCGCCCTTTATTTAATCAGTGACTGGAGGTTCTAGGAATTTCGACTATTGTAATGAATTTTGCAGTAATATTCATCAGAGTACAACTAGAAATGTTAATAGAAATATTTTCATCAAGTATTCGTATGATCTAACACAGCATTCAGGTTACACACCTACATTCATATATAATCACGCTTCTACGTCCCTAACGGGATAGTCAGAGACTATCGATTGCCACCTGGGTCGATTCAGACATTCTACCTTGCTTCACTCATACCGATTAACCTTCTCATACATGTTCTTCACACTGAAATGTTGGATTATAATACGGAGATAATCGAAGTCCTACTGTACTGGCATCAGTTAATTATTTTCCAACAATTACCCATATGCCAGATAAACTCCAAACAAATTTTATCAAATAGTGCGCTGTACAATCGATAAGTTTATATGCGTTCGTTTACACATTGAAAGATTGAATGCCCGACTATTACGATCTTGTTAATGAAGCTACAGATTGTGTATAGCTAAAGGCATAAATGCGCTATAAATACGTAGGTAATAAGTCTCGGGATTTGTTGATAAAGTACATAACCTTCGTCGTCTCTAAATCGGTTCAAGGTGATTGGTTTTTGTAGAATGCTTTCAGCTCTGCCTTTCGTGAGCACGTACGCTAACTGCGATGAAAAGATAAAGTTCACTTGAGGCATACTAGTATAGTTCTTATAGTTGTGCTTGAAAGAAGAAAGTGATTTGCGTCGAGAATTTGTTTTACACGTATCTACTTTTAAACTTTGTAGAATATAACGTTTTAGAATAGTAGATAGGAGTCTTTAATTATTTGTTTCATAACATAAACCGGTGATCTAGACATACGTGTATGTATAGGGCTAACCACAAATTATTATGAAGTGTTATGCTGGGTAATTTTAATGATTACGAAATAAATAATATAAATTTTCTAAATAGAACAAGGATGTAACTTTTCAGTTAGCAACGTCTCTGTTTTATCACAAATAGGTATAGGTAGGTACATTTAAAAACCAGATTGAGCATTATCTACATTTTACTTAGTACATTATTTCTACTTTAAAGAACTTTATTTGTCGTAAAATAGTAATAAAGCACATGTGGTTGCTTCGACGGATTATAAAACCGTAGTTTAACGGGCAGTCAACCCTTTATTAACTTTTGTTATTTTAATGCATGTAAAACATGTGTAGTGTGAATAATAACTTAAGAACGCTATGTTCTAAACAAGCATTGGCAAGAAAAGCGCCTGAAGGTGAAACAAAAGAATGTTCTTTTATCACGCAAACCGATGCGCTCACCACATCACGCGAACCATGTGGCTACGTGATAAGCTCACCCAAGACGTGACTAATGGTAGGGATCTTTTTAGGGGGCAAAAAGACTACAAAAATGTAAAAACCATGTAAATGTATTTTTACACTATGCATTGGGAAACACGTTAAGTCTTCGGAGAGGAAAACCTCGTAAGTAATGTGGATTTGAAGTGCATGTAGTTTATCCCCAAAAAGGATACCTATCAGGTAAAAATGGACCCATGCTAAGCGGTAATAAATCTTGTGTAGGTATAAGCTCAGAGAGTCAAGCTAATTTTTTTGCTGAAACGGATTTCTTTCCATTAATACGATAATTATTTCAAGTGTTTCTAATCATTTTTTCTAACAATTAGTTCGTTTTTTCTTTTGCGGACATGTGAGTGTACACAATAGTTGTATATATGTTAACTCACTGTACTTACAGCGAAAGTCATAAATGTGCTAAATGATTTATTTGTCTATCTGGTGAGTCATAACTTATATTCATCTATTAATAAATTTCTCTACAATTTGGGAGATAGAGCAAGGGTTAAAGGACGCGAGGTAAATGTATTTTTACTCAGGCAAATACTACATTTAAATACAAGTATCCTGGTAAACTTAGTACAGTCTCATCTGACAATTAATTTAAATTGAGCAAATTGTAAAGGTAAATAAATATAAAATAGCCATGCACAGTGTAAATCTTTATTAACCATTGACACAAGTTGAAAAAATTACCCGTTTAACAATTATTATAAGACTTAAAAATAAATCACAACAAAGGTATGTTATAATATGCGAAAATGATTTCAAAATGATAAAGTGACTTAATATTAAACGCACATAAACTATAAAAAAAATTAGGTGATAGGGTTCATAGAACACACACAATACATTAAACATACATTCCATGGTATGGGATGTGATGAGAAGAGACTAATCAATATAACGAGGAGGGAAAAGAACATGACTGTATTTAGGAGTTTTGGTAGAGGATGGCCGAAAAAGCGATTAATGAACTGTGTAAAAAACTATATGAAAATTAAGGGAGTGGCTGCAGAAACGACGGCTGATAGAAGAGTATGGAATCGAGACACATGTTGCGCCGACCGACCCCAACTATAGTCTATTCGCGTTAAGTAAATAGTGACGTCATGATATATAGACGTTAAACTGACCAATGAGACGTTAGTAAATGAGAAAACAATTGCAATTGCAGACGACAGTTGTCACGTCTCATTGGTCAAATCGTCGGGACATGATTACATCACTATTTTCGTAATGCGAATATACTATAGTTCCCTACTACTAAGGGGAAGGGGAAAATTGATAAGAAAAGAATATTATACAAATCTAAATTAATAATTTCATATGTACACGTAAGTATAACTGGCAGTGATAGATTTCAGAACAATTGTATAATAAGAATGATGCTAGAATGTATACGAACACATACTTAATTCATGACCATAATATCCAAAAGAGACACAAAAATAATTTTAAACAGAAAATTTATAATATACATAAAAATTTTTTATTAGTCTCGATATGAGAGGCTTTACTTTCACCCCATAGATTATTCTATCAGATGGAATCTTAAATTTACAAATTATCTAAAAATATAACTGAGGTACTGTATGTCTATAGTACCTAAGAAATGACAACTTACCAAAAGATAAGTTAAAAATTTACACTGTATTAACCACATATGTATAACATTAAAAATTATTAAATATTCGCTCATCTATCTAGCAACTATCACTACACTCATCATTCTTTTAAAACATTCTTAAACAAGTGCTGCCTATAATACTGTAACTCACTTATACTCTCCTTAATATCATCAATCGCTCTATGCTTTAACTTTTTAGGTGGCATATTCGAAAACTCTTTCTGATACCACCGCTTAGCTAACTCCTTAATCGAACTAACATCTATTATTCTATAGTGTAAATAATCATTGAAAGTCGGCATGTATCTCTGTAGGAATAGTCTGTCCATGTAAACACTGTTACCCGCTAACGGACATCTTTTTTCAGGAACATGTTTTTGGATGAACTGGAGTAACTCCTTTTCAGCCTGTTCTGTTGATATCTTTGATTGCTTGCTTGCTTCTGTCAGGCCAGTCTGAAATTACAAGAAAATATTTAATTTAATTTTAAGATATAAATTTAGGAACTTCAGCGATAGTGGCAGTGTAATCGATTAGATGTATATAAAATATTATATACATCTAGTTAATTACAATATTGTATTGTATTTAAATATTGTATAACAAATATCAGAGATTTATGCTGATAAAGAAGTGCAATAATACAATACTATTATTACAATATAACATAATTTAATCATTTTTGATTGCACATAAGCAAGATCTTTATTAATAGATATGAAAGTAACAAATACTTCTCTACCATTAAGGGGAGGGTAGATAAAAGTTCATATATTCATGTTACATTTACAAAGTAGTTAGTTATACCATAAAAAGTTTTCTAATTACCTCTCCATGTTGTGCAATACACCATTCATTCATTGAATTGAGTACTGACTCTGGCTGGTGAATAACGATTGTGGGTCCTTCAGCTACTATATTTAGATCTCCATCAGTTACTAGGCAGGCCACTTCAAGGATCTTGTCTTTCTCAACATCTAACCCAGTCATTTCAAGGTCCATCCAGACTATCCTTTTGCCTAAACTACTTGCTGATTTAGATGACATTCTGTTACCTGAAAACCACCAAATTTTAATTGTAGATAAGTGATATGGCTATTATATTTCATAGGAAGTAATATTATGGCAACTTGCTTTTGTTTCCATGTGGACAAATTCTATTATAAAAATCTGTGAACACTTAAAACTCTCAATAAAAAATAGATAATGTAAATCAAGTGGCTAACTGGTCAGTCTACAAAGAATGCATAAATATTTATTAATTACAAGGAACTTACTTTGAAAATGAATCTTGCTTAGAAATATACTTCTATTTGAGATACCAATCAATTGATGGAGTATTCTCATGATCATGAATTTAAAGGCAGCCTGACAAAGGAAAGGATCAAATAACTATATTTTTTATAACAATTACACTTGGCACTTGGTTAGGTGGACCGATGACCTGAAAAAGTTCACTGGTAGTGGTTGGCAGAGGGCCACGAGTGATCGTGTTTTTTGGGATTACCTTGGGGAGGCCTACATCCAGCAGTGGACTGACATAGGCTGATTGATGGATACATTTGGCAGCCAGGTTAGTGATTGCACTCTTATTCTACACAATGATGGTTACAGATATGATGTGATAACTCCCTATCATAACACAACACTAGGCATGAGTGATAATATTATTTGATGGATGCTTCAACCAGTTGGTACGACCAATATTCATTACAGAAACATTAAATTGTGTAGTATATTTTTGAAAAACTAGTTAATTAATTTTATTTCTAATGGAAAATATGCTACATAATTAAAATTAAAACTTATTTGTTAACAACCCAGTATTAAATTTAAAATATAAATACATTACATCAATGTTAAAGTTGAACCTCCATTACTATTAAATGAAATGTACTTGTGAGTTAAGGAGAAGTTATTAAATTTAAGATATCTTTTCGAGACACTGATCTGTATTATAGTAATAAGCGGAAAATACATTGATTTATAAAATAACTTTAGATTGCAACTTACCAAAATAATAAATATATATTCACCCAAGGTCTTAAATTAAAAATAATATTTATTAAGAAGATTCAGTTTATAGTTAATGGATATTATAATATCACGATATATAATTCTTCCTGAATACAATACATAGAGATCCCGCCACATAAGGTGGCAGTTGGAGGCGTCGCCACAGTCGCGTAATTCAGTGTTACCAGTAAACACGCCAAAACTAGCACTCACTGTGCCATACGGCTCGATACATTATATTGAGGTTTCATTTGTAACGATCTTTGGTTGCAGAGCTATAAACTCAAATAAAACAAATTAATATACCAAAGTCAAAAGTCTAAATATTTTTATTCAAAATAGGCCCTATCATAAGCTCTCTTTGAAAGTTATTTTATGATCTAAGTACAAATTAAAAAAACTATATATTGACAAAAGGAATATATATGAGTGAAGTGGAAGGGCGGTTACGTAGGGGCCGGCCTAATAAGACATATATGTAACAGTCAGATAGACGCTATATTGAAAAAAGGTGACGTTAGGAGTACCTATAACCGCCGAATGTCAATGAAGCGAAAGTGGTCTGTCAGGATCGGGACAAATGGGGATCCGTGATCTCTGCCTACCCCTCTACAGGGAATCAGGCGTGATGTGTATGTATGTATGTAAAAAAACTATTTCAAACATGGCACTGAGCATTGTCTTTACATATTTTTACCGAGGTTAGTTCACCAACCATTTCGGCTGCTCAAGATGCCACGTCATGAAGACCACGACCGCTCTGATAAGAGCGTAACGATTGAGAAGAAGAAGTTCAGCGGAGACCCTAGCTTGGAGAAGAACTAACAAGAAACTCCAGAAATCAATTTATTATAATCACCCTTAACAAACATAAAAATTACAAAGAGTGGGCAAAAAACACAACGCTGGTAATACTAAATTTACCTTTCATACAAAATAACACGCAATGACGGAAACGTCAAACTTAGTTCCAAGTTTGGCTACTGCCACCTTATGTGGCGGGTACTCTATAATGAGGTTAGGAATACTTATTGGAAAACTGATTTTTTTACAAATTGACTACAGACTGTATGAAAATTATGAATATTATAATAATTCCTTTGTATCCTTACATGTCAAGCCTAACTTGCTCGGTCCGAAAAACTGGAATATATTACACGATGGGCAATTGAATAGCAATCTTTCACCATTATACAAGATATTGTAGTTTGTAACGACAGCAACTCTAAACAAGAACAAAGATCATTTTATGTTTTGTATATTTTGTTGAAGTAGTTAATTTATTAAGCATTATTTGTAATAATACCTTTTAGTTATTGAAATTCTAAGCTTGTATAATTTGTTCTCACTCAATTCTTCCAATAATATGCTAGCTTTTAACGGGTTTAAAATTAGAATTAATATAGTACTTTAGTTATTTAAGGAACAAAAATAATTAAATATATACAAACTAAAATCAATAAAAAAACTATAAATTACATTATCACCGTAGAAAAACATTAGCTTTATTTTCGTTGCAACAGTGTGGTGTATGTTTAAGATATGATTCAATTTTTTACTCACATTTTCTTGTGTTGATCTAGGTTGTTTGTCAAAGAAAACTAACTCACAATATCAACTGTCATGGTGTGGAAAACTTGAATTTGTTTTTGGAAATAAATTTATTCCCATCTTTTTACCACATTATAAACATGTATAGAATTATTGTGTCCCGAAGCAAATGCCTTTCAAAACCCAGTAAGTTATTCCATATGAGTTTTTATGTTTGTTTTTCTGTATCGAGGATAACCTATAAATTCTCATCGATTGATGTTTAGTGACTTCATATCTATATTTAATGGAAAATCCTTATCGATACCAAAACAAATGTAAAACCCTCGTGCTTCAACCAGCATTCATATGCAAACTCCGGCCTGATAGTAATCAATATTCAAGCGCCCTAGTATGTTGTAAATGCTTGAATGTTTATGCAATCAATCGGTGTACTGTGTATTGTTATTATTTATTTTTACTTAAAGTTCTCTCAATACTCATATTTAATGTGTTTATTATTATTGGATGGTTAAAATTTTACGAATGTCAGTAATGACTCAAGTCACTTTAAATCTATGAATGGGATTCATCAACCTCTGACCCTGATATCATTATCTAATAATGTTGATAATATTGTCTTAGTAATATTTACACCATATGATTATCTAATTATAGATATCTAATCTAGTACTAGATTTTAAGAGCATTGTTACAGCTTATCACTGTCATTTATTTATTTACAAATCTCTACATAATTATAATTTATCACTTAATTTCAGATTTTTTGTGGGAGCCAAGATTGTTCCAAAATCTTTCTTCAATCACACATTCAAGGTCACTATCATATTACACAACAAAATTTACTAGAATTCAAAATGATAAGAACAGAAGAGGTAAAGAGAGGTTGTATCAAAACCTCCATTTTAATTCTCTTTACCGCAATATATCAACAACTAACTTTCTATATGATAAAGAACCCCTAAAACCATCTTCCAAATTGGAAGCTTCAGTAGAATCAATTAAAAACCAAACAGAAACAACCCCTAAAGTACCTGTGAAGAAAAAACCCTTAAAGGAGAGAATAATGGATGAATTAAGACACTATTACCATGGGTTCAGACTGTTATTCCTAGAAATAAGGATCTCTACAGGACTTGCGTTCCGGATTCTAAAAGGTGAAACTCTAAGTCGCAGAGAACACAGATTACTAGTCACTACAATTGGTGACTTATTCCGAATGGTTCCTTTCATTGTGTTTATTCTAGTGCCCTTTTTAGAGTTCACCTTACCATTTTTCATAAAATTCTTTCCCAATATGTTGCCATCAACATTTGAAAGCAAAGACCAGAAAGAAGCTAAACTGAAGCAGAGCTTAAAAATAAAATTAGAAATGGCTAAGTTCTTCCAAGAAACACTAGACCAGATGGCTCCTCAAGCTAGTACTAGGCACTCAGAATTAGCAAAGGATTTTCATTGTTTCTTTCATAAGATACGACAGTCTGGCGACATGGCTACCAGTGAAGAAATCATGAAGTACTCCAAACTATTTGAGGATGAAATCACTCTGGATTCATTACAACGACCCCATCTGGTAGCTTTATGTAGGGTACTAGATTGTTCAACAATTGGTACCAATGCGATGCTCAGATTCAGTCTTAGAATGAAACTAAGGTCGCTAGCAGTAGATGATAAGATGATTGCTAAGGAAGGTGTTGACAGTCTGAACCTTGGTGAGCTGCAGCAGGCGTGTCGTGCCAGAGGTATACGAGCTTACGGAGTCCCAGAAGAGAGAATGAGAAAGGAATTAAAGAATTGGTTGGATCTATCACTTAATGAGAAAGTACCACCCTCGCTACTACTGTTGTCAAGAGCATTTATGGTTCCTGAACATGTCCCAACTACATACAAGTTGAAGGCAACTATTTCAGCCTTACCAGAGGAAGTTGTCACGCAAACTAAGGCTGCTATTGGAGAAAAGGAGGGCAAAATTGACTTCAAGGTAAATATAAATTATGGCTCTATATAAATTATGTGTTCTTTACATAAGTTTTAAGTCTTAATACCTTAATTCAAATCTGAAACATTTCCAATGAGATCAATTGTTTACGTTATTTGCCTTTTGTATGATATTAAAACTTAATTTAAAAAAAATATGAATGTATAAATGAGGCCACTTTTTGATTATATGTAAGTTTAGATTAAGTGACAGAGTACAGGTCCAAAAGATGTGACAAGAATAGAGAGAGGACTGCTCAGGGCATAATTAGTGTATAGTTAGATATTATATAGTTAGATATTACATGTTTAAGGTTCCTTGATTACTTAAATATATCCCAATGTATTTCAGGCCAAAGCCGATGCTATTAAACTGGAAGAGGCAATTATTAAGGAAGAAAAGAAAGAGGCCCAAGAAGCCAAACAACAGCAGGAGCTACTTGACCAGAAGCGCAGGGAAACTGAGAAACTCAAAGATACGGCTCCAATTATAGATGCCTCTACAACGGAAGAACTCATTGATAAGGCCCCTGTTATCAATGTGGACTCAAAACCTAAGACTGCTGAAGGATTATCGAGAACAGATATCGAGATTATAGAAGATGCATTGGAGAAATTAGGTGAGTTAGATGATATTTAAATATCAGTTAATTCAAAATCAAATTAAGAATTCTTGAACTGATTTATCATACTAACATACTCACAAAACACTATCAAGGTATTCAGCGGTTTAGGTGATTGTTCATATGATTATGTCAAACCCACTTTTTCACCATATAGTCAAAACCTATTATGACAGGTGGTGTCCCATATTGCTTTTTAAAGTCAAGTCATAACCACATACCTTTACTTCAATACTTCATCTCAGTATAACTTATTATTGTGCTTACGTTTTAGCGGAACAAAAGAAATCCCTTCTTATTGAGAAGGAAAGCATTCAGGAGCTGAAGGCAGAGCTATCCGAGTACAGTGAAGATGTTAAGGAGATGCAAGAAATTGTCAAAACCAAACAGGCTGATATCAAATTGACCAAGGGAGCTAGAAGGTAATGTTATTTCTTACATGCACTCCTACTGAAATATTTTCATTTACCTTTGTAATATGAAGGATCCACTTTGGATATTTGGAGTGATGAAATATTATGTAGTATAATTATATTATGTAGTATTGCCTTTCTGGTATGAACTTTTCCATATTTATGATGTACTAATGTCAGTAAAAGTAAGACTACTGATGTAGTTTGGATGGTCAATAATATTCATAAATACCAAGGTAGTCACTCAAATCTCTGAGTAACTCCTTTCAATCGTGTTTAATAATATAAATGATTAGGATTGTTTAGTACATATGAATTCTAATTTACCTATAATTTCCAGACTATACAAAGCCGTTAACAATATGATAAGCAAGTTGGACTCAACGCTCAAGGAATTGGAAAATAAGGAGAAAGAGTTAAAAACGACATTAGAACAGAGCAGAACGGAACCAACGAAAGCCAAGGAGCATTTCATACAGATAGACGAACTTATGCATTCCATTAAGAGTTTACAAAAGGAGCCAAATGAGGCCAAACTCAAGTTGATACAAGATGTACTAGGAAGGCTTGATGATGACTTTGATGGACAGTTGAAAGTTGATGCTGTTTTGAAGGTGAGTCTTTATAGTATAATGAGTTCCAGGTTATAAAGTATTATGGATTGAAGATACAATGCTAACTAAGCGCGGTTTTCACCAAACTTACTAAACACGATTAAGACACACTAATGTGAGTTAAAGAGCTTAATCACGGTTTTCTGATTTCACCGTTGCAAAAATAATCATGTTTAGGCTTAAACGTGGTTAAGGCTTAATTGGCCGATTTTCGTCAATTAAAGTCACTAACCCGGGTTAAGGCAGCTGTCAAAATATTGGGCGAATAGATTAAAAAAAATTAAAATAAACGGCATTTTTTAATGTATCATTTTTTTTATGCGTTTTTTGACATTTGCCAATGTCAAATCGCGTAAACAAAACGAAATTTGGCGATTTCTTAACCACGATTAAATACAGCACCGTGAAATCCATTTTGTGATAATCACAATCAACTACGAAGATTGATTGGGATTAAGTTTAATTCTGTTTAACTAATCAGACTTTGCTATGCATTCGGTGAAATCCAACCTAACTATCCTTTTCTCAGCATCTCGACAGAGGTGTCTAAGAGACTAGGGCTTATGAAGGGCTTTGAGCTATCACTTTAATTATAAATCTCACCTACTACCTTTATAAATATAATCAAAGCTTTGATACAAACACTAAAAGTGATCAAGTTTCGGTCTACCTCGAAAGGATTTAAGGACGTGACTGTATATGTATGAATGTACATGAGTTATAACATCAACTTGATAAAGAAACAAAAGAAAGTTGATAATATATCAGCAAAAGAACACGCATTTTTTTGTTCTTTCGAAACTAGTTTTTTCTCATATGGATGATATGATATAATGACCATTATTATGTTACAGATGTTAGAAATAATAGGCAATGAGACGGTGAATTTGTCAGAGAAGCAAATGGCGGAGCTCGTAGATCTTCTAGACAAGGAGGAGGTCCTAGAAGTGGAGAGCAAAATCCAGAAGGCACTGGGCAAAGCGGCGTTGGCGGACAAGTCTACTAAGCCCACGGCCAGTGAGAAAGCCGAAGGAAAGGTGAGAATTATCATATAGACCGATTATATGAGTGTGTTAGTCTTGTGATGTTAACAAATTTGTGAAGCTTTCTGTTTTCTTAAAGTAATAGCTTATGTTAGGTATGGTCGATGAGCTAGAAACATGTCCTGCAACATTATATATTCTAAGTTGTAACATTTAGGTCAGTCCATTAAAGGTAATATGTGTCCAGGAGATAACTTTTATGTGTCAGTAAAGATATAATATGCTTTTATATCTATATCAAGTTTTGAATACGTGAAATTAACTAAGAAAGTTAAGCTACCAGTATTACCTAAAATTTAAAATAATCTTTATTCTCAGCCACAAAATTACTATAGGAACATTTTGATAGTTCACTTCTTATTTTTTATGATTATACATCACAAATCGCCTCAATTTATTGCAGAATCTGTTCGACCTGATTCGTGAGGCGCAGCGGAGGCGAGAGATGAAGAAAACTGCGCAAAAGTTGGACGAAGACATTGACGTATCAAAGACTAAGCCCTTACCACCAAAGGAAACCGACAGCAATAACCGACCGGAGAAGCATTAGGCATAATATGTTAAGGGAAGTCCTTGTAAATACATTGTGATGACGCCAATAAGGCAGGCCCCGCGCTCCTTAGTAAATGATAGATAATGTTATGCCAGTTTAAACACGTGTACAGAAAATTAAATGCGTTTTGATGGCATTAGTGTACCTGTTTGGGAGAAAAGGTGTTCGTATTTAAATTTCTTTCTCTCGATTTTTCATGAGATCATACGAAAAATTGTTGAAGTCAATTTGCTATTCCGGTGAAATGATTTTGTGTATTTGGTAAATTATTTCCTGTTATATAGTTCAGAGATTATGTTATTTTTCTCGAGATATCTGTCATTCCATATCGATCTTGTAGTGGTATGCACGTTTGGTTTTATGAGTTCTTGAAGTTACAAATAGCAGCATACAGTTAATGTTAAGAATTGTTTGTGATCACTGTTGCCTAAATTGAATCATACATTAGTTATGTCTATGACAACATATGATAAATGCATTATTTTGAAGTATTTGTCTAGTGATTTAGTTTTTACAAATGCATTTGCTTTTTACATGCTTCAATTTGATGATAAATTAGTTTATTGAATATCCATTTACGTTTTCATCCATAAATAATTTATCATTATTGCACTGATTTCAATATAGGCAACACCGTATTAGTATAATAACAAAATAATGCACAAATTTTTCTCCCTATGTTAATATTATTCTGCTTGGTAGAGCATTTCTTTACAAACGATAACGGAACTGTGTTTTCCACTCATCTATTATTATTTTGGACAGTTATCTTTAACTAAATAGTTTAGATTTGTAATATTATGTATCTATATTTTTATTTTTAGTACAGTTCTCACTGTGAATAATTTATATTTTTACATAAAGAACTTTATTTTGCACTAACTTTCCGTGTGAACCAAATACCATGCTTGTTCCATGAAAGAGTCGACAGTTTTTGTTAGTTTCGGTGAAGTACTAAGTTTTCCTCAAATGTCTGTTATTGTTGTAATATGTTGTATTTTAATTTATAAACGATATATTTAACTTAATATTTTTATGTAACTGATTCATATTCCACAATGATCGTATTGTAACTTTTTTAACCGAATGCTGGAAATTCGAAAGGAATCAGTGGCGATTAACTTATCTTTCAAGATATATCGTTGCAAATGTATAGAATTAGTAATATTGGGTTAAAATGTTTTTAAGATGTTACTTATAACTCGTATGAAGTACTGTGGAATAAAGTGAAGATTGTAACTAATGCTTTGTGTTTTATTTTCTGCAATTAACGTAATAAGTAATTCGACGTAGCTCAGTTGTTTGGGGCTTGGCTCTGTATCAGTGGGTACAGGGTTCAAATCCCGCTTGAGCCATCCAGAGGCCATCTTTGAATTTCTATGTACATTTTCGTAATAAAAAAAACACATTTACGAAATGCATCGAATTATACGGTGAGGGAAAATATCGTGAGGAAACCTGCCTGTTCGTCGAACAGGTAATAGTTAGTGCTTGTAAATGGCGACATGGCTGACCACCTGTCACATTGAGTACTGACTATCTGGTTAACACGTGGGTTCGAGGTGTCCATAGAATTACTACCTTCGCAATTGCGGAGATGGAAACCTGAACCTCTGACTACCCCGCAAGGGTTAATGGTCGTGAATGCGTTTGTTATGTTTTTTGTTAACGTACGAATCACCGATGTTAACCCTTAAGTGAGCACTGAGCAGAACTTTGAAAATGAATCGTGAATACACGTCTTTTCACCGATAATGACTATTACTTATCTTCAAGGACTGGAAGGTTTCCTCACGATGTCATTCTTGTAAGACCATCTACCTCTATACTATATGCACATCGTCCTATATGAGAGCGGATAAATAGAACTGTCAGGCATATTCCGCTAAAGCAATAAAAATTAATTTCTAATAAAAGATTTAATAATGATGAATGACTCAGTTATTTCATTAAAATGAAGTGTGCCTAATTTATGACAAAGTAAACAACATTAAAGAAAACAAACTCATTTCATTAATGTCCACATTAGATAATGAGATATTTAAAATATGTGTACCATATCATTTATAGGTATGTATACAAATCGAGTAGGGCCTGTACTATGTAGAGAAAAAACTTCTGAATGTTCCTGATAATTTGGTCAATGTCGTATATCTATAAAACAAATATATTTTATAATCTTAAATACAAATTCATTCACGTCCGTTAATCCATTTCGGGGTTGACATAACTTTGGAGACATGACATATGTTATTTTTTATATTTTTCCTAGGTTAATTTTTAGCTATTTCATATAAAAAAAATGGTGACAGGTTTCTAGCCAATCGCCTAGAAACTTCCATTTACTGCTAGTCCTTTAGTCGCCCAAAAACAAAGTAATTACTCCATGGTCGCCCCCTACGAAATACGGAGAAAGGCATATTTATTTAATGTTCTTTATATGTCCTGAACTGCCCGAGGATTAATTATAAATACGTTCCATTTTTCGCTCGTAGATCCCTATAATTGTTTATAGGGAACAACAAAAGTATAATAACAATATCATTTTGGACTTTTGGGCGGGGCCAATGTTCACTTGATCATAACAATAGGAGCTGGTCAAATCAGTTGTGAAAGTGACTCCGTGTGGAAACCACGTGTTTCCTGATTGCACGAAATAGTCCTGGTACCGGTAAACCATTGCAATTTATGGTTCGGTTACTCATACAAGACTAGGACTCAGACATACCTACTTATTATAGTCAACTTGTTCTAAATAATTTGAGTGAAAGAAGACGCAAATGTTGAAAGTTCGTTCATCGGAGATGTAGAAGGTAATATAAGCATCATTAGTAGTATGGTTGTCAAATAGTACATAGATAAACTAGTGTAGTGCTAGGTTATTATTTATTTCTATTCATGAATAATCGTATTTTATGCACATAGTAGATGTATAATACACGTGTACAGCACATCTACTCCTCTTTACAGATATCCATTTCCCTCTAGAAGAAGTAAAGGTAGCAAAAGTGTTTCGATTTACGTAAACAATTTCTCTTCTCCGAATATTTTGAAACACTTTAATGCTCACATGTGGATGTAGGTACTTCTTGTCAACACTCCTGAGAATTTTGGTTAAACCGTTATTATTATTATTTATATTATTGACAATGGTATTTATTATTGTTTATTATAGACAAGAACATATTATGTACACGATGTGGTCATTAAAATTGATAGAAATTGGTTTATATAAAACATGTGTGAACTACACTATGAACTTTGTTTTATAATAATTCTTATAATCCTCCATAAGCGTTTACAGAGTTCCATGTTATAATAAGTTTAGTTCAATTTACACAAGACGTATTCAACTCACAAGTTTTAAATTTCGCGCTTGTACTTTTCCGCGGCTATGAATAATAAATTTTGCTAGCGTTTGGATATGAACATTTGATTGGTTGCTTTCCTAAAGTTGAACCAATATCAAGCGTTTATGTTTCAACAGACCAATGGAATCAAAGTTCTGTAAAGTAAGTGGCCATCTTTGATAGTTAGTGGCTTTATAGACTATGCTATTGGTCCAAAATTGAAACGTCACTTTGTTTTGACGGATGGAGTTGCGCAGAAAATTCACCTATCTTATTTCTACTATTCCTTTGGCTGCCATGTTTTTTTTCATGTGAAGTGTGTATTGAAAGGTTAATAATATGGTAAATTCACCTTCATAACGCTGCAACAAGTAAGTATTTACCTTATATTATGATTTCGATATACTCAGCCTATGCGGATGTAGATAAATTTATCCAGTGAAAGTGCATCATGTAATACAGACACCTATTTGTGAAATGAAATTACATCGTTCCTGATTGCTCTTTCACAAGTTTGTCAATATGAAATGAAGTTGCAGTTGCAAGATTACGATTTAATACTTATTTTCCCTGGTAGTTATGATATCATTTTACCCCATAATATTGCTAACCTGTAATGAGGCCGTGACGATTCCGTGTAATCCCGTAGATTTTGGCGCCTTCTCATCGACCCGTTTGGCGCGAGTATTGCTCAGATGGGTACACCAAACTATGATTTCTTACGGTCAATTCATTTACCCACGTCACTAAACTCATAAACAAAATAATCCGTTATAGGTTTTTAGTACATACCAGCATAATCGTCACAATGATTTTGTTATGTTTTGCAGACTCGAAAGGTGTAGCGAAAACGTGTATGTACGTCAGTTGCTTTATTAAGCTGGTGACAATGCGATTGCACACACAAAACTGAAAAGGATTCAAGAATATTACCAATTAGAACCACAAGCAAATTTGAGGCCAAAGAGATGTACTAGACATAGGCATACAGCCAGGATTGATCGAAACTAAAAGGCCTTCGGCATACGTATAATGGACGCACGATTTTTCACCATGTATTTGTTAGATAGCAACGAAGAGTATCGAGGGCAAAATGCGTAAGCACAAAAGGGACAGACAGGCTTGCGCCTGGAGACTGGCCACCTCTCAACGAAGTATACCACTTCATCACTCTCTCATCTGATTATAAACTGAAAAGGTAATTAATCTTTTATTAGCTATTGTGTCTATATGTTTTATATGTCTGTTGATAAGTTGTAACACAATTATTACATGATTATTTATAGGCAGTCATTAATTGACTAGCTACATTTAACACTTTTTACCTAATAAGTAATGCAGACATCTCATGCCATTACAGTTAGAGGCCAGAGCGAGTAAACCAATAAAATAACTTTGTTATAATAAAGTACTAGTTCTTGTATTGATTATTATTTATTAATTCCCATTTTGTGTTGAGAATGTACAAATGGACAAAAGCTTTTGGGTGCAAATATTTTCTGATGAGAAGTTTATTTATATATTTGAAACATTATAATGAAATAAACAATATAGATTCATTATGTACATATGTGGGTAGTAATTTTATATTGTGACTTTTGATTACTTCCTTTATATGAGTCTCTGGTCCCATTTTCTGCATTGAAAAAGAATTCTAAAATAAGTTTGTTATAGGGATGTTTTTGGTGTAGGTTTTAAAAAAATCCAGTTCAGCGACTCGATACTTATGATGTGTAATATTAACTAAAACCATTTTAACAAGTAGTGCAACAAATTGATCGAAAAAGCTTTATTCAATTAAAACTTACATATCATTGTAATGTATTTGTATACATTAATTATGCCTGATGTATGACATGAGTCATTGTTATACAATTTAGTTTATGTTTCACTAATCACATTGTAACATAGGATCATTTACAAATGTTAGTTAGTCCTTTTTAACATATTCATTGCTAATATTGCTTATTCATCAACCTTAAATGATAGTCTGGGTTGGAACAGAGTATTACACAATCAGAAACATTGTTACACTAATACCTATTTATTGCAACTAATATGGTATTTTTATGACCTTGTTAGGATGTTAATTGCCTACAATATAAATTCCTTAATTACTTCAAGAGACAGCAACACTAATTCATTTGTTGAATCACTTTATTATCTAATGCACTGGTTAGCTAGTTAGTAATGAGTTTGAAGTCCCAAAATAAAGCATTATTTACTTTGTCTAATTTAGTTGACATTGTCTCTCAATAGCTATCAGTTTCATTAATGGCATATTTTGTTTCTTGTCAAGTGACATGAAGGGGCAGGGAAAGGAAGTAAAAATGAAGATTGTTAATCAGCAAAACCAGCAGTGTAAGGTCTGTGACATTGATTCTGAAGCACTAGATTATTAGCTAGCAATTTGTTACATAGACTTGTTCCTTAATTAGTGTGGGTTTGCTTAGTTTTGCACATTACCTTACATGATATAATAGTAACTTAGTTTAGGAAATTGTTTTTACCCTATGCCCTACCCTAGCATGATGTATTAAATTGATTTTTTTGCTTTGTTATCCCTAGCAACCAATTAAGTATTTTATAAACTGCTAGTAATACCCTATCATGATGTTTTTTTAGTTTTGTGTTCATTAGTAGTGCAATCACTATTGATTTGCTCCAAGATTGTGTATTTTACACATTCATGTACTTCAAATATTAAGTCAGCAATGAGATAGAATATAAATTAGATATAAGTTTGACTAGACTTAATGCATGGCTGCCAACTTACTTTTAATAAATGACAGTAAATGTTGTTGTTTAATATGTACATACGGTTATTTCCAAACCAGTAGATTCCTGTGGAATTACTCTCGAACAAGATATTATGTTGTACAAATATAACCTTTTTAATAATTATGTGTCTGCAATATATTATAATACAAGTATATAGTTAAATTTTTCGGATTGGTCTGTTTCAGGACGAGGATTTTATGAAAAAATTGTGTACCAAGTTAGACCGGTCTGAAGCAAGCAAGAATCGCGGCATGCAGTTGCATCCCATTGAGCAATTAGAGGCCGCCCGCAAGTACTACGCCGCATTTCCAGCACTGAACAAAGGGCTCGAGTCACCCGAGCTGTACTTCCTGCCACCTCCCGCCTGGTGCGCCAAGGCTACGATGCCCTTCGGCCTGCCAGTGCCCGACGAGGCCGCGAACAAGAACCGCCGCTCGGCACCCGCGAGAGAGAGACGCAACTCCGGCCAGCGCAAGGGGCAGAGGCGGCGCGGACACGGCCACCGAGCGGCGCAGGAGCACGGCGATTGCTTGCCCGAGTGGTTCTCGGCCCCCGTGGCGCCCTGGGACATGGAGCGTACCGACCCCATCAAGGAGTACGCCAAGGGCGTGGCGCTCGACGAGGGCTACGGCACCTGCGAGAACACGGTGGCGGAGGAAGTGCCCCGCGCCCCCTCCGTGGCCCACGTGCCGCAGTGGGACGACGACTCGCTGGAGCTGCTGGAGTCGGCCGAGTGGGCGCTGCACGGCAGCTGCATGCGCACGCCCAGCCCCCCTCCGGACGAGCTGTGCGCAGAGCTCGCTGCCAAGTTCAACCAAAGCCTGGAAGCGCTCTGGCGCATGCCCTCCGGAGACACGCCCGACGACGACTACCAGGAGTTGCCCGTGGACTCGCCCAGCCGCCAATGCTACGTGGATCCTCGCGATCTGCCGTTCAACGTGCACGAGTTGCTGGACTCCCCCTCGGACCACATGCCGCGCATCATCACCCCCGCCCCCAAGCAGCCAGAGGACGGAAGCCGCTTTGTGCCCTTGTTCATCCGCGAGACTAAGCCGTTGCCACCGCCGCGCATCGCCCACCTGGAGGAGCCGTTCGCCCACTACACTTTTGAGAAAATGGAAGAGGAGGAGGAACCAATGTGGATTCGGCGCTCACGCATACTGTCCGAGTTGAACCATTGTCCGTGGCGCAGCGCTTTCGAGGAGGTAGTGGTCCGCACGGTGTCGAGGCACCCGGGTGTCATCCAGCCACCGGCGCGGCGCTCCCCCTTGGCCGCGGTGGCCTCTGCCGAGCCGACCGAGTCGTCCGACGAGCACCTGCTGGTGTCTGAGCTCACTCACTTTCGGCCGATCCGCCCCGAGGACACGGAGAGTGACGCTGACAGCGAATCCCACGAAAATGGAACTGTTTTCGAAATAAATAGCGAGCTGGACGTGGTACGCTACGAACGCAGCAGCTCAGGCTCCCTTTACTTGGAGGTGGAGGGAGAACGAGTGCGATACATGACGCTGCAGCCTCTCAGCCCTTGGTTCCCGATTCACTTTCCTGTTTCAAATATTCACGTGGAATGCTCCACGCAGACTGACGGCCGAGAGGAGTTCGTCGCTAGCTCCAGCACTGAGTGCGAAACGCAAGCAAAGGCTACGAAGAAGCGTTCCCTCGACAAGGGCGAGGAGATGGAGATGGCGCGCGACTTGGACGAACTACTGGCGGACATCAGCGCGACGCACGCGCAAATAGTCCGCGAAGCTTCAGCCGACCGCAAGCGTCGCCACGCCCCGCAGCCGTTCCTTTGCTCGCACCCGCACGCGCCCTTCCTGTTCTGCGGCGAAGCGCACCGGCCGCTCACGCGCTGAACCTCCACCGAGAGCTTGCACCCTCACTGCAGATTCAGTTAGTCTCGGCAGGGTCGCAAGTGTCAGCGATTGGGGCCTCTTGCTTGAGCCCGCTCACTCCACTTTCACATGAATAGCCAACATTTATGTAAATTATCAGATTGCTCCAAACTCTTTTTAAAATGTCCGAAACATTAATAAATTCTAATATGTATTCATTCAAATTACGTCCATAATTCTTTAAATGGTGGACAGAACCAAAAGTTCCGTCCGTCTATACGTTGCATTCTAAAATTCTCCTAAAATCTTTAAATCAATATATATATTAGTGGAGTGAGTCATCGCAATTTTAGCATTAAGTAAATTCGAACTTGAATATAGCAGGTCTTCACCCTTTGACACTTAATTTCAAGCCATTGACCACTTACATGTTCTGTTAGCTAAACATAGACTCGCACATGATGCTTTCGGGTGCCATTGCATGGCCTCATCACGTATATAATTCCTTTGACCTGCAGTCTATGCGAAGTTGCCCTCGTGGTGGCCCTGTGTGCTCTTCTTAATTCGTCATGGGGTATTGTCGCCGGTATTGGTTTTGATTTTAGTGGAAGTGCGTGTGCGGGATCTGAGTTGGAAAGTAGCTTATTACATATCTTGTAATAAAGTAATTTTACGGGAGGTTGCGAACGCGTATCATAGGTGATTTATTTTTAGTTGAAATTTGTTTAGGCTTGATGTTAGCGGCGGCTGGCGCGCTGTCCCCGCGGACCCCTTGAGGCCTTATAGCGAGTGGAAGGCGGCGCCGCGGCGACAGCGCCTCAGTGCGTCCAGGGCGATTCTTATATAATTCTTAAAAAAATATCGTCCACGATTTTCGAAATTGTTATATATTATAAATGTAGATAAAGCCGCAATACAATTATATTTTTGTTAGTATTTTTTCAGTTATACCGCATGTACTAGTCGGTTTATCTCGGCGTGCAAGTGTTATGCAGCGTTTTATTGCGAATGACGGGAAGAAGTGTGCTGTAATCTTATAGTATCGTTAGTCGCCGAGAAGTGCGGTTTGTTTGTTTGGCCCTCGGTCGGTTTTAGGGTAGACTATTGCGCGTCGGCGCCCAGGGGTCTTGTGTTATTGCGCTGGACTTTATATGTGTGTGGAACAAGCGTTTTTACGCGAGGTGCGTGTACAGCAGCTGACGCGGCCGCTGCCAGCCGCGACTCGCCTCCGCGCCCGCCGCGGCTGCCAGCGGACTCACTTAACATAATTATCACCTCTGTGGGACTCACGGTCTCATATCGGTGGCATAGTTCATGTAAAATATAGGAAACTTGTTATTTTTTGTATATTTTCATTATATAGAGACACTGGCGCAGTGGAGCCGGCTCGGCCTCCCTCGAAGGTGTCCCTTGTTTTATGTATCTCTGTTTCGTATTATTTGAAATGTAGTCACAGTCCCTTATTGTGATTTTTATATACTTGTGAATGTAGACTTTATTATTAATATACCTTATTTTATGTAGTGTGATTTATAATTTGTTTTGTAATAACTCAAAAATAAAAAATATTACAAAGACGCTGCATTAAGAAGGTAATTATTAATTGTATATATAAAGTTAATAAGGTTTATAGCAAGGAAATTAACGTAGACCCATCTGTCATTTCTTTTTTGTTCAATATTATCTGAGCGGTCTATTTATTTATATTTTATGTGTCTCTGTCTCCCATGAGTGGACTTGCATTGATGCACTGTGCCTTTACAAGTTAGCTCTTGTAATAACTCTCCTCATGGCTGACAAAGTGCTTATTTGAGCTTATATTTCTTATCATTAATAATTGATTAACTGAAGTCATCGTTCATTCGCTCTATGTTTATATATTGTACTTATAAATAATACATTTCAATATTGTCAAAAATATATGATACTACAAAAAAAATAAAAAAACTTAAAAAATATAAAAAAAATGTTCAAGTTTGCATAAATATTATGTTTGATTATAGGAATAATCTAATATAATGTGCCTGCACTTGATTTTAGCATCAATGTGTTTGTGCGGCGACAAGCCGACGCGTAGACGACTCGTTTTGTAATGGTCACAAGATAATATTATACAACGTACATGAATTGAGCTTTACTTTTGTGGCCATTGCAAATGGAGACCATTTTAATGTTGTGTTCTGGTGCGCGCAAGAACGTTCAATTCCACAAGGCGATTTAGTTCCGCGCAGCAGGTTTCAGTTTGATTGTAAATCGTCTACGCTGAAATTGTAAACAATCGATAAAAAAGATGAAATCATGTTTCCAAATGAACGATTTTAACTTTATTATCGATTGTGGTCTATTATTATGATTGTACATTATAATGAAAGTTTTTGACAAAGACTCCTACGACGTAAGTGTCGTGTCCGATTAATGAATTAATGTATGATTATTTAATATCACAAGAGTCAACAAGATTAACTCATGCATGTTTCAAATGTCCTCTTTGTAATTTGTTTCCGTTGACACTGGAGTTAGAGCATATCAGAAGGGATCCTTATAAAGTCTCTTTGGGACAGTGAAGTCTTATTAATTGTACTTCTTAAATATCTTAATTTAGTTAGTCCCTGAAAATAGTTACCAATTTATCCTTAATTAGCTCAGACTCTGGTTCTTGCCATCTTGGAAAAATAAAAATTCAATCACAACAAGAAGATGCTTTTTATTTAATCCTTTTGTGTTCATATTTCGAAAGAGAATTATGTTGTGTCTCATATACTGACACGTATCTCTTGTGAGAAACAACTTAACACTTTCTTCCCGACCAAAAATTAAAAACCAATATTTCTTTAAAAGATTGAGTATCATCAGTTGAAAATTATAACAATATTATGCCACATAAATCCCACTTACCAGATAGTCACAGGCAGAAAGCCTGTTGTGACACTGACTGTGATCTATTCCCTTGTTCTCGCTGTAAATTTAGTGCATTTCTCCCTTAATTGTAATAGGATTGTCCCCAACCCCTTTCTTCCTAAGTGGACCAATAACCTGCTGAAGGATCGAAGAGACATCTACATTACATTCATGCTTATCTTTGGAGCGGATATGTGTGGTTTATAAAAAGGGATATAGGTTATAAAGTTTTCCTGGAAACTTTATTCACGTTCACTGCAAGGAGATAGACATTGACTATCTAGTAATGTAAATTAAAAATACTAATACAATTTACAAACGTGAGTACATATACTAACGAAGACGATAAGAGTATGAACAACTTTGGGGGTTACGCGTAGACTAACAAAAACAAAAGGTCAAAATCAAATTCTTCCCAACCGCCCAAGCAAGGAAACGTGTGAATTATCCAGAAATGGTTAAGCAAACAAGGAGTCCGCTTCTTAATCCCACTCGCTCTTACCCCTTATAAGTGAGAGAGACGAAGCACGAGGCGAGCTTGCTCGAATCAACTTTCGTTTGTTGTTGCTACTCGGTGGGAACAGTCGGCTTTGCGCGCGACTCTTTCGATTCTTATTCGATTCACATTACTTAAAGATTACAACAAGAATCATATATCCGTCCCACAGTTCCTTGTGTTAAAGTGCTAATCTCGAGACGAATATTTTTGGTAAGTGTTTTCTTTTAACAGACTTATAAACAAATGTATTGTTTGCCATACCGGCATTCGGCTATAATTTCGTAACACCTCAACCTGTTATGATTTATACATAAGAATTGAATAAGGATTTTTCGTATTATCAATAAATTGCACTTTGAATTATATCTTAATGAAATAAACAAAGACCGCGATAAACAATGAGTTACTGATTAAAAATAATTATAGTTTAGAATGACCCAATGCCAATCTGATATAAATGCACTTTTTACTAATCCTCCGACTGACTGTATAATTAGAAAGGGACTCAGAGAAGTTTGTACTTTTAGTTTCAACCTCTTCCGAAAATATATTTTTTATGATTATGCATTTTATTGTATTATTTTCAATAACTATATTATCCTTTTTTTATAATCCTTGATCACAGAAGAATCTTGTAATTATAAAAAAGTTACTAATTGTTCAGGATAATGTGTAATAAAATATTTAACTAGGAGCAATGGTTATAGCCCAAATTTACCTAATAAAATCCCCCACCCTTTTAATAATCTCTAGCGACAAACTCGTGAAAAACAGATAACATTTTACCCAATCCCACGTGGGAACAAGTAAAAGGAAGTTCGGTATTTGCGAATAAACATGGACAAAATCCTTTACACAGACACGCGAACTCCGCTTATGGTGTGGTACCATAGAGAGGACCTTTTCGTGAACGCACCACACAAATCAGGCTCCTCATTAGTGGGCACAGATCGACGATAGCCTTCTGCGCTGACATACAGCTCTGCGACTCGTATATGCTTTATAATTAATATCCATTGTCTCATACTGACAATTAGTTACGTTAAACGTGATAGAGGAGATGTTGTTGAGAATTTTGCGTGAAAGGGATTAAAAGACTAGTTCACCACGTTCCTCCGAAATATAAAAGTTTTTGTTCTTCGCTATATGTATTTGAGTCATTGGTTTGGCACTATCTGAAATATTTTTATATTTCTCTACAACGTACGTCTTTGCTAAAATTGACAAGAGGTTGTTCGGAACGTTTAGTTCTGTCTACTCTTTTGGAGATTTATAGATGTTGTTAATGTGTATGTGGCTTTTGTTGTTTCGTTCGTTAATAGCTTATAAAGCGATTTTTTTCCTGTGAAAGAAGTCAAGTTCTCTAGCTAATTGGTAACAAATAACTTATTGCGGATAGATAAAATAAGGCAGTAGTTATAACATTAAATGAAAATCCCAGAAGGTGAAATCAATTGAGTTAATTAGGGTAGTTAAAAACCAACGGCGTCAATGTCATAGAGCTTTCTATTCATTGCCCAAGTTTCATCCAATGTCGATAACGGAACCTCAATGGTACATTTCTTAAAGGTTTCCCCGATATATGCACATATCAAAAACTCGTATAGACGTCCATACAACTAGATTGCGATATGACTACACTTAGTGTAGTTTAACTTCGGTAATCAAACGACAACTAGTATTTCAACGTGATCCGGCCATTGTTTATCTTATTACTATGTGTGCGATTATTTCAATAATTGCAGTTTAATTCCAACATCCATTACTTATTCAATGGCTTGCCTAATATACCATTTGCTGTCGAACAATAGTACATCATTTTGAACCGAGATGAGCCACATAGCTGATACAATTAAATGATTTGTTAAAACGATGAGCTCACTTATATAACTTCGATTTTGTCATAATCAGATGATCTTTAACTGATTGTGTTCGGTCGAATTGCCTGTTACGGCTGTCATATTGGTTATTAACTCTGAATGAGAGCTGTTTTTGAAGGTTTTATTTTTTTAGCAATACAGTTTTTAAGTTTGTGTTGGATTTCATTGGTGCCAAATTATTGCTCTTAAACTTCTCTTTTAACTACCTGTAAAGTTTATTTGAATGTAATAAATGGAAATGTACGACTATAACAACAGCAGTTATCTCCTGCAAAGATCCAAATAAGGAGTCTACGACGTTCTTAAGGCGTTCTTTATACTTTTATCCATATGTAGTACGTATGTGATGCGCTTACTATTGTTTATTCCGAAGAATAGGTTCTCAATCCCAGGTTTCAAAACGATGTTTGCAACAATGTAACATAGTATTTCAGATAGTAAAACATACGTTAATTCTCATTTCTATTATTTTACTACTTATATATTTATCGATGCAGTCATATCTTAAAAGTAAAACATTCTCTTCTCAAGTTTTAACTGCGTCGATACTTAAACAGTACAATGTTTGTAAAATGGGCTTTAAAAACCAAAGTGCTTTAAAATGAAAGGAACATAATGTTCGTGTTTTAAAGATTAAACACTAAATCTCTCCAACCATAAATAAGAAGGACTTATACCATCATAGTTTTAACTACATAATAATGTCTTTACAAAGGATTAAGCTGAGTGGTAAAGCTTGACACGGAGAAATTGTTTTGCTATCTTAGAATCATTAAGGTTTTGTTGTTTCAAAAAGTCTATTTCACTTTCTTTTAAGCTAAGTAAAGAGCAACAATAAGTGTCGCATAGAAACCTGGTTTTAAACTTTGAGTAAGTGATAATATCATTGCGAAAGAGAAATGTTACAGAGCTCTTTAATTCGAGGAAATAAAACGTCCTTAGCTGTGCGATAAATATCGATAGTGGATAATGCATTTTTATCATCAATGATACTGTGCAAATAGATACAAAGTATAGGTATTTTAAAATTAGTGTTTATTATGTTCGAATACTTATTATTTCTTATAACAAAATTCGGTTCACAAGTGATGATGAATTTAAGGTAATAAAAAGTGAAAAAAATGCTAAATAATATATTTATTTTAAAATCTAATTTATTCTTTCACGTTAGAACAACATGTCAAGGAACTGAATAAATCTCTAGTTGCCCGAAGCACAGAATACGTGTGCGAGATATATCAGTTTAGGTTTAACTTGATACACTCGTAATTCTCCTGTCTTGGACAGTCTGCTTTATTATTTTGAAGATTATCTACAGACGAATGACTCACGAGTCGCAGTTCCTGTATACAGCGTAAGAATAGATTTACTCATACAAGTCTAGTATTTGTAGTACTTTACTTTAAAGTACAAAATGTATTCTTTAATCCTCATTTCACATCAAAACGTGTCATCTAATAGTGTAACCGATAGCCCGAGGCCTTTTTAGAAAGCTTTCGCCAAAACAAGAACACTTGCATACCCCTCTCTTTGTAGATTGGTTGCGTGTTTGAATTTCGTATGAGGTTATCAAAATTATTACATAACGTTAATTGATATTTCCCTAGGTGTCACAAAAACTTTGAAATTATCTTCAATGTTACCGTTGTAAGTAATTTAGAATTAAACAGTCATGGAAAGCCTGGATTAACTAAACTGACTATACAGACATTTCATACTAACTTAATTTCCATTCATGCTGCAGAATGATACTAAATTATGTATATTTGCGGATCGAGTAAAAAACTACTTGTATTAACTTAAAAATATAAGTATATAAACATTTCATCAAACCAATTGTTTTTACGGGCTACAATGAACTGCATAATTCATTCTTCACTTAAAAGTCTCCCGTTATCGTAATGCCAAAATACCCTCACGATTTCCTTTGTGCACATTACACCCTTATCAATATTGCTTTAATAAATTCTAATTCTACAGCAATACTGATAGAACGGACATTACAATAAGGGAGAACAATATGTTCGAATCCGTTAGAAGCCATTCCGAGGCAGATTTCCCGAGTATTAAGCACTGGCTCCGATAAAGCGATTCACGCATTGCAATAGAGTTCAGGTATAGCAACGTAACACCTAGGATACAGAACAATGTATTATCCATTTCGGGTGAATAGAGCTCCTAGGTCATGTTTAGTATTAATATGGGGGTAGAGATGGCATTAGTATGTATTAGGGACAGGTTTCTAGGCCAGCTTCAAAAGGTTATAAGAAACAAAGGTGGTTCAGAATTCTATTTAGTCCCAGCTAGGCTATTGGTAAGATTGTGGTTCCAATGAAAATGCATTAGCAATATCGGCACGAATAAAATACATTAAAAGATGACTTTATTTGTTTTTTACGTTTTAGACACGTGCCGTAGTCATCACAATAACTCATAAATAAAAAATAAGTTTATAAATAAAGATAAGTAACATGTTTATATTACAAATTTATGATATTTTCATCTTGATAGGGCATAACAACTTAATTATAGCTATTCTCAATTTCTTTTTCCGAGAATTTCTGTTGGTACACACTCATTTAATGAAGCCGTGCCAGTCGGATCTCAATTTGTCACTTATGTAAATGAGTACTAACATTATACGACACTTTCTTGATACTTAAACCCGATCGATCTCGCGATATAAGAACGAATACCTCTCTAAAACCGAGATAAGGGATCCATAGGTGGTCTTCCATAGAATTTATCTATTAAAACATCGATCTGGGTTGCCTGTGCCGGTGTATTCGAGGTAATTTTATTTTATTTTCGATATTTAAAGTTTATCAAGATTGAAATGTTTCGTGTATAAATTATGCTGTTACTAATTAGAGGAATTGATGATATAACTATAATTGAAGATCAGAACAACCGAGAGAATTATTACATTTTCTAGCAAAGATAAAACAAACCTTTATAGTCACTGCATTCGTAAATTTTTACACACATAAGTACGTAAGACTTTTGAGTGACCATTTACGTATATACAAAACAAGATTAAGCTTTTTAAGCTCTACGTTACATCCGAGAGCTAGTGTCCAATTTGACAACTAACTGCATATTACCTTTACCACAGATATAAGAATACTATGCCTATACAGAGGTTTAGGTAATTTGTCTTATACTCATACATAAATACACATCACTCATGATTCCGTGTAAAGGGGTAGGCAGAGATTACGGATCCCCATCCGTCCCGACCCTGGCAAACCACTTTAGCTTCATTGACACTCATACACCACCTTAATAATCAATGGTTTCTGTCACCGCACCCTACAGGAAGTGATCTTCTAAAAAGATGCTAATCACTATCTGCATTCCTTTATTTCGGTGGAACGAAAACCAGTGGATCAACGGGCTACGGTCGTTGCTATTTATATATTTATTTAAACATATAATAAACATATATGCAGCAAGCTCAGCCATATACCGTCAATAATTGATAAACTGTTTGCTTTTCGAGCGCACTTATGACAACAGTATAATATATTGATTTTTTCGTCAAATATCACCAAAACAGGTTCCGCTAAGTTCACTGACTGCATCGACTGTGTCAATCAGAAATCAATGTCAGAGGAAGCAAGTTCATGATTAAATGTTTTAGATTAAAAGTTTTGCGGGGATAGAAGACTTCAAATTAAAACTTAATAGATGTAGACGACCTTTATGTGTGCAAACCAACCTTAGAAAGACTAGGAATACTCACTATATGAGTGATAAGTAATAAGGAGTATTGCTGGTGAAGTAAATATAAAAAATTCTTCTTATATCTGTGACAATACATATGTAAATGTCCAGCATATAATTACCGCTCTTGAGCTGAGTCTATCTCACATCAAAACGTCAAAAGCAACTTGTTTCAAGATCTGTCTATTCGAAAACCTGTAGTTCTGTTTCCAGTTTAATTTAAGTTTATCAGTTATTATTAAAATATTGACATTAAGAGTGTGAAAATATAGGAATTCGTATGCGAAGAGGTGAACAAACGACCTCGATACAACAAAACTCAATTTACATAATTTATATTATGTGTTTGCCTTAGACTGCCGTTTGGTGATTTTGTGCGAATTCTATACTTATTTCGTTTAGTAAAATAGAAATAACATATTAGGTATAATATTATTTCTATATTTTGATCAACCGTGAGAAGGAAACTTTACAATGTAATGCGATAGGTTAAGTTTATAATGCTACCCTTATTATAAGGTTCATCTTTTTTGCTAGCTTTCACTGCTGACTAAATCAATTATTTGACAAAATTAATTCTTTCTTTGCTATGATGGCTTATATTTCTAATAGGTAGTAAATGTATCTGTCATATAAGACTAAATGCGAAAGGTATAAAGTATGTGAATTTATTGTTTGTCAACTTATAAACCTATAAATAATTTGAACTCGTCTAGTAATAAAAGTAATATGCATAATTTATGCCATTACTTGTTGATCTAGTTTAATTTTAGCTCTTTAAACAATAATACGGCTTTACGGGTGTGGGCGTTTATTACAATAAAATAGCATTAAGGGCTATTAATAGTTAAGAGAAAGCCTCATAATATTCTATTCTCATGTTTCATAACAAGCAATACGCGTGATTGTACTTATTTATCAATCTTAATTCGAGACATTTATGTCGTCCAACCGTTTGTTTTAATAATATAATATAACATGATATAATGAACTAGACTGTAATTTTTTGGTTATGAAACAGGAATCACTAATTTCCTTTGTCTATCAGCAAAGGTAAACTTTAGGTTATTAAAGCTTGCGTTTTCTTTAGAAAATTGTTTTTAGAGTCATCAATGAGGTGGCATTGTTGAAGTTGCCAATCATAAACTTATCATTGAGGTGGCTCGTTTATAGTATTTATCATTATTTATATTTTATAAATACTAAGATACTTTATATTGAATATATTATTTTCACGTCCTTTAAGCCCCTTGGGTTGGTTATAATATTGTATACCTACTTACCATATTTTTGGTCACTGTTTTTAATCAGCTGGCTCCCACTAATATATCTTATCAATTTTTATTTATTTTTCACCAGGCTTAAGCTCTACCTGGATATGCTGTAGCATGGGCCAGTCGGGAGAAGCGGCCGTCCGTCCGAAGCGTCCCTTGGCCAGTCCAAGGAGGTCCACGCTGCTACCACCTCTTCCGCCGCCCATACAACCGTGCAGTGGTTTCTTGGGAAATGTAAGTACTGTTTTTTTAATAGATACTTGGTTGTTATAATAACTGTTTATACAGATAATTAATACATATTTATATAAAAAGAGTTTTTTGATGCCCAACACATTAATCTCGAAAATAGCCACAGTTTATCTATTCACGAACGAGAATAGAACTCTTTATAATAGTTTACCAAAAGGATTAAGAATTGAAATTTCGTATTCAACTTGTGTGCTAGTTGTCAATTAGGCTCTTTTAAATTTGTCAATCCATTATTCGTAAGGTTTCTTTTAAGACAACAAAGTTTTTAATTTTAATATAGCTACTCTACAAACCCTAGCTAACCCTACATAATCCGATGTTCCGATTGCAAGTTCACACGGCGCTCCGAGAAATCCCGGTGATTGTCATGCAATCTAGGCAAAACTAATCTACGCCTCGGCGGGGCATAATAAGCATATAATTTAGCATTTCTAAACTAACACTCCGCTGCGCCTATTTGGATCCGCGAGGCGTCCCACAAACACCCTCGCAGCGAGCTAACGGGGCCCATAAAAGGGCCTTTATCTAAAACGGGGTCAGACAAAAGCGATACTCACTCAGAGGCTCATAAATCTGACTGGAGCCCCATCACTCTCGTAGGGTTACCAGGTGGCTCTAGGAGGACCTTAGGAGGTTCTCGTTTACTCGGTGTACATAAAAATAATTGAGCGGTATGCTTTTAATAGAGTTCTGAAAAAGAGTGACTGTAAATGGCGGGCATATAAGTAAGAGCAATTTTTTTGTATTTTTTATGTTCTTCAAATATTATATAAGTATGTTTATTGTGTACCTATATCAGAAGATTCAGTTGATTTGTTGCGCATGCATCCTCAGATTTACATCAAATTAATACATCATATTCGTTACAATTTAACGCTCTGTGTAACGGTGATTGTTTCTCGCATTTACTTTCAAAAACTAAACTTAACTTAAAAACTAAACTTTACAAAACTGCGAATTCAATGTAACTTTAATATGTACGTGTACCTAAATAGTTTCTCTAGTACCTTCATATTTAATATTTATATATTACTATGCAATATTTAAGCTTAAAGAAATGACATTATAATCCTAGTTTCAGAAAATCAAGTAACCCTAAATTTAGTTTCCTTAGGTTAAACGTAACAATAGTAGTTCATCAGTTGGAAGCTAACAACAAGCTTTGCGACTGAGCTATACCGGCAAATAGTAGGTATCTGCTGCAACTATGATTAATAGGAGAATAAACCAGATTGTCATATCAATTTATTACCCTCATCTCCGTTAGCGAGTCTAGTTGAACTTTGGGAACTCAACTCAGAGACGTTCCACTTTTAGTATATTACTAAAATTAGTTTGTAACAGAATATCATATGAATAAGGTATATAAACAAACAAGTAATAAAAGAAAGATTAATTATCCTACAACGAAAGCTTTCATTTGTTTCCGCTTATTAAGATATTCATTTTCTAAGTCAGATAGAACCTACGCGTTATTCAATATTGCTAAATATTTTATAGCTGGACACAGTCTGAAGGAGTATAATTTAATATGAAGCAGAGGCGTAAAAGACACATTAGTAGAGAGATGCAGAGAGACTTATGAAACGAGATCAACTCGTATTTCAAACATCGAATTTGTTCATCACCGGAAAGCGGTGAGTTACGGCTGTCACAATGAGGACGCGGCGTTTTCCCGAGCGGGCCGCAGTCGTAACTCTTACTCAATTGCGTGGACGGATCGTTTGCAGTGTATAATCTGATTCTATAACGATTTGCCAAGGCGCAACTGGCCCTGTCCTATCGCAAATCGTGGCCGACCAGGCCGAGACGCTCCGAGCGAAATAACCGGAATCACACATCGACTCTATCCCAATGGCAGAAGGGCTTTGCAGCTTATACTGAGAGCTGCTTCAAGCGCAATCTCCTTAAGTCCATAAATTGTCCCTGTTGTATCTTCAGTAGGCTTTGGTTCTTTATGTTGCCGCCTTTTGTGACCCTGGCCACTTGGGGGCATTAGGCTTGTCACAACTGCGAAGCTTTACGGGCTCTCTGCCCCACAAAAGTGCATATGGGCCTCTTACTGGTTTAAGTGGAACATGTTATTGGTATATTTAGCATTTAGCTCGTCTTCTTATTTTATATTTATTAGTACTTTGGCTTGGTTTCCTCGGTGGTTTATGACACACTTTCAATAGAATCGTTCATTCCATTGAATAGTTATCCTTAGTCACTATGGTGCGAAAAATAGACTTCTTCTTCATCACCACTAGATGTCTGATTGATTATATACAGTAAACTCATAATATTGTATATACTAAAATGCAAAAATAATAATAGTTTTTCATGTGAATTGTTAAAGTTATTTTTTCCTGTGCTTGTTTTATATCAATCATTGTTAAACTACATTCTTCAATCGTCAATGTTTGATAATTTTTAAAACATTTTCTGATATCTTTTAAAAAGAATAACCCCTCCCGTTACTGTGTGACACTTATATTTCGAGATGTTTTCAACTTTTCAGGTGACGAATCCTCATAAAATTTTATCATACCTGTGATAGAAATAAGTGTTTTAAATCTCACCTTTCTTTAGCTTCTATTAAAGGTTCATGTCTTTTATGCTTTTACAATCTTTTTACGATTATTATGGTAAACTGTACCTCTTAAAAACTTTTATCTATTGGTGCACCAACCGTTACACTATGTGTATTACCCGAAATTTCTTTGTTTATTTTAAAGAGTCTGAGTGTAGGCGTTTCTCTATTTTGATAAGGGCAATTTGAAGCTTCTTGTGAACATGGTAAACTGTATAAATACAGTATAAAGACCAACAATAAACAGAAAGACACTTTTTCACTTACGATAGTTTCTTTATAGACAATTCCAATAAGATATTGGGAATATATTTGATTAGTACATTGCAATCACTTGTATACCGAAGATTGTCAGGGAACCAAAACTTCTAGGATATATTAAGCAACATCAAACCTACAAATTTGAGCTAAAATCCTTATCAGTCAATTACAAGACTGTGAACTATATATTTATATATTTCTACTTTAGGTTTATAGTTTTAATTACTTGTTGTATTGTATATTAAATTTATTAAGACTGTGAACTTCATTGAGATCAATATTTAGATCAATAACTGCACTGATCATTCGTAGTCCATTGAAATAATTCCTCTAATACCTCGACTTCAGATTAAACGCTAACCTTTACATATACAAAGACTGGCTAAACCTAGCTTAAACGCTAGGCTTTCAGATATATAGACTTTCATCAGAGATGGTGCAATTAAACGCATCAATTCCCCGCGATATCAAAAGTCGTGCGCACCGCGAGCAACCTTCATTAATCACGAGGAGCTCTGACCGGTCCCTGGGGCTGCGCCATATTGTTTTGACGTTTCGCCTGAGAAGCCGTGACTGAGATTAGGGATATTGCAATTACCATAGCATCGCTGACTAGGTATAGACGCTACTTGATAAATAGCGAAGACTTCAGCTGGGATACAAGAGTTGCTTGCTTGGTTAGTTGGGATAAATATTTGCTTTGGTATTCATACTTTAGCATCTTAGGTTAAGACCTTGCTATTCAGTAAAAAAATATGTTTCAAAAGTTACTTATTTATTACAAACAATTAGGTTCTATCTTCTACGACCTGACAAAGGCCATAACTACTGTTGATGCAGCTCTAACTGATGATAATCCTGTTCTAATTAAACTTCAATTAATGTGGTTTCCTCCCAATTTAGTAGTAGAAGTTATAACGTTGTATTTACTGCTAATGAATTATCGATATTAATTCATGTGCGTGCGTAGTGCAAGTTATTGTGAGGTGTGTACGTACTCGTATTTTAATATTGATTAATTATGATTCATCCGTAGAATTTAATGCATTTTAGAATATTATTGTTTTTTACTACTGAATTAACTTTCATATTAACAATCTGACAGTAATTTATGATAGAAGCATATTATATATTCATAGTTCTTGCTTACAATTTTGATCTCTCTTTCTGTCTTTATAGTTGTAGATTTCTGATACAGAATAGTTATTTACTTTCCGCTTTTTTACTACAAATACAAATGTACTATGTAATTTAGTGATGATTTTAATTTCTATTGGAACGTAGCCAAATATTTATTTATTATAATCAATTACCGTAACATTCACACACCAACTATATTACGAGGCATTTCCCTAATATACCTTTTTACAGTCTTCAACGTAGAACTTTATTTGGTGGCTTTACGAGTCATAATATTGTCAATTGCAAGCACTATCCTTTGTTCTTGTCCTTTTACGTTAAGACAGACAATGGCGCACAGCTAAAGGTGTCAATTTTATAAATTCTGATGGCCCTTACTCAGCCCGAGGCAATTGTGACCAGCTATTACTGATCGTTTTGTCAGCAACAACAATGCTTTGTTGCCATAGAAACGCCAAGGCTTAGACCAAGGGTGCTATTACTATAATTTCAGTTGACTTATGGCTCGATGCAGAATTACCCACGATTTAGTTAGTAAATGAACTAACCTTGTACTTGCATCCGGATAGCAGGAGTGATGGATGTGATTTATGGCCTAACGTTACTGTTTCGTAATAAGCATCTAAGAATATAATAATATGTATACAGAAAATTCAATATAAAACTGATTCGCAACACAAATCAATCTACCTTTTGAAATATGGCTCTACACTTACACGGACATAATGCTACAATGCGATTTGCTACAGAAACATGATCTGTTAATTGGTGTGTCAGTAATCACTTACATATTAAGCCATAATAACCACGATAAACTAACATACCCGATACATACACGATAACGTAACACAAACCACCAATCTTTACCCAGTTAATGCACTATTCGGTACTGACCAAAATATCATAAGCAACAATATATTAGGCTCAGTATGCCATCGAATTCAATTTATCTAGTTCCACGACCATTTCCATGTGAAACTCGCTCCTATAGCGCTAGGGAAGGGACAGGGGCCATAACTCAAGTGGCCAGTGCTTGCCGAGACGGCCGTGGGATACTACACCGACCCAACTTGCTCGCTTACATCACAGAGAGAGTGTTTGAGAGCACTCCACTAAACTATATTAGTTGCACAACCTCCCAATAAGTATCGATCCAAATCGAGAGCTCAGTGTGAGGTTGTGTTGGTTTATTTGTGGGATTTTGTTTGTAATGCATAAATACATATATGTCATTTATTAACATACGACTCAACGTAGTGACATGATGTGTAGCATTGCCCTTAAGTAAGTGGTAAGCATAAAGAGAATAAAAATGTGTGGTATTCGTTAAAAAATATTAACAGACTTAGCGAATGCATAATTCAATCCCATTCATTTTTATTTCTATTATCTTTCGTTTTACCACTTTTAAGAGTTCTTCTATTATTTTGAATCCTCTGAAGATTAGTTGGGTTAGTGCTTAGATATTAAACTCTCATTAAAGCATGTAATACCGATCTCAGTCCTCATTTATCGTCGTTGGATGGTTTCTTGTTACTGAAACACGATCCAACAAATTCTAGTTTCGTTCTGGAGCCCCTAGACTTGAAAGGCGCCGCCAATTAGTGCAATTCACCTGTTCTGTTCATCAATCAACGTCCTCGGCATCAGCCCACTTGTGGATCAGGCTCTGTCACTTTGTTATGGGGCTGCCCTATCGCTCCCATTGTGCTATGATGAACAATCGAAGTGGAGCGATCATCTGTCGTTGATTCTATAATTAAATGTGTGCTCAGGCGAAATGAGGTTCAGATGTATGAATGGGCATCTATCTGTGTCGGTAAAGAGGAATTTATAATAATAATTGGTGGTTCAGCGATTGGTGGTGGTTTTCAAAGCGATCCAGCTAAAACGTCTAAGCCTTTAGTGGAAATGAATTGAAAGATGGATTGTGTTCACTAGGTCGTCACTCCTCGATAAGAAATAAAGTCCGAACTAAATATTAATCTAGTAATTCTAGCTCTTTTAGAAGTTTATTTCAAAATATCTTATTCATGAGCGATATGCTATATTTTATTTGTTAATGCAATTTTCTTACATCAGTGTAACTTCGAACAATGGTATTCAGTTAGTAGATCAAAGCCAATATTGTCTGTATACCGTTATAGATTCACTAATGCAAGCAAATTTGCCGGAATTCTATCGCGATAAGAATGTAACGGGCAGCATTTTTGATTTGAAGTAGTGAAGTCAATTACCACTGTCTATTGTTCAAATAATATATCAATGACAAGCCGAAATTCCGATCGTACTTCTATTTGAACTTATTTGCAGATGACTTGCTTTCTTTAATATACAATGTTGTACATAAATTACTGCACTGAGAATACTCTGAATTTTATATCCCTACAAATTTGTATAGGTAGTTGATATAATCATGTCATCACCAACTTTATCAGGTCGAAGCTGTTTAGATAAAAAATATTAAGTGAATGATTTACCAAATAATTGTAGCAGTATCTTATTATGTAGAGGTTACATTTAAATTCTAAAAACAAGTAACATAACGTAAATTTGCAGAAAGCTGAATACCAAAATTAGACAAATATCTAAACTCTCACATAACTACTTACTTACTTTATCGTCTACGTGACCAGTAAAATTACGTTATCGTTCTTCAAACCTATAGACGAGTCGAATAGTCAGATAATACGTACACGATTTTCCTCTACATTGAATATTGTTTTGCTGAAGAGACTATAACCACCGTATGTTAAGCAGTGTCAAGTGTGTCGCCAGGTTCGTGAGTCTTTGCAACCCACTTTTCTCACACGATGCCAACTGTATTATTGAGATTATTCTACATTACATTTTACGCATTGTTTTCACTAACAAACATACGCTTTCACAACCATTATCTCTCACAGGATAGTCAGGTTCGAGTTCTATACGTAAAAGACCATTGCCCATCCGAAGCATAGGCAATTTTACTCACGTTATATCTCTACCCGTATATATGATGACAATTGCATTTTCAAAAGGTACAAGGTTGAAGAAGAAAGATAAGATGTAGTAGAAAATACAGTGATTTCCTAGTTACTGCTGCTCCAGCCTGGGATCAACCTCCTATTCCGAATCCATTGAACGACGACATGAGCCTTGTGTACTCATAGACATATTAGTTATGTGTCGTATATTAAATTCGAGACATCATTTGTCAAGGTGGGTCTACGACGTGAGAATAAAAGAAGACCATAGTTCAGAAGGTTTATTAATTGGGAGTGCAGCAAAGGTGATTTGTCAGGATCGTCCAAGGTGGTGATCGATTAGAAGCACGAATATATGTACATATATAGTTTATTAAAGCATAGTTGACATAAGTTCAACACCTTTTCACGCTGTCTTTATGACCCAAATTATCTTGTTTGGTTTGTTTTACTAGTATAATATCGCATACCGTTGTAGCAACTGTGTTTGTTTAAGTCCAGTCTATTCCTTATCTAGGTCATGTCAAATTATAAATACTTTTCACACTATGTATTGAAATTGATTAAGTGAAACATGAATTAAAATAATGAATAATTTCGTTATCGAGTGCGCTGTATATGCATAAAATTAGCATTAACGTATTGTTAACGTATAAATATTTTTACATTTGATTAGATTAATTAATCGTTGCTCAACTATAACGAGCCTTTCATTTTTAATACAATAATTCATAAGCAATTTCTGTTACTAATAAATCGTTAGCAATCAAATGTGACTACGTCCATATATCCTTTTTGGTATGGACAGAAGAAAATATTTCCCCAGTAGTGAATTACTACGAGTATTGTAACTATTGGGGTTGTGAAGATTATAATGAAGCATGCTTGCCCATAGCCCTACGGTGTCACTCCATTGCCTAATAATAAAAGTATTATATTCATAAGCTATAAATAAACTTACGGGCACTCTCATAGAGCTTTTATCCACGAGAGAAAAGTTCAAAAACGAAAGTGAAAAAACACATCCATCAAGATATTTGTTTCTAAGCCTCACGTTTGACAGGCTCCTAAGAATCTGTCATGCAGACATCTTCATCCGTGACGTGACAGCCGTGATTTACTTTCATTGGCTGTCAACTTGCACTTACGTCACAAATCATGCTGTCCGGCTGAGATGGGACGAGAAAAAAGTACTTTCGCTATTCTCAAGTGCATGCTTTGTAAGTAAGCAGTGATGTACCGTAGCCTTTAAGAATATGACCTAAGGATGCGGATAATATTAATGCGTTCTTGATGTGTTTCACTGTATCTGCACGAATACGGGATATTTTAGTTAAAACTGATAGTATTGGTATTATTACCACCTACCCTCATATCCACAGTTTTATAGTAGTACATAAATCAACTCCATGATCCCCAATTGAGTATGGACTCAATTGAGAATGTATCTGTATTTTATACTGTATACACTGTATTTTTCAATTAGCAGATTTATTTTACTTCGCAAAAAATTACAACAAAATATATTTCATAAGTATAAAACCCATCGTATGTCATAGAACGTCTAAAGATTTTATTTTTGCCTAATTAATCAAAAAAATAATATATCAAACCTTCGCATGTTTAATATAGGCATATAAAGGTTTCGAGTGTACCTCATCTACTTTATCATACCACTGCGCCGGTATCAGTGCGTATGAAAAATCGCCTCAAAGATATGAAAGCAGCGTGGAGCCATCAATTGATGAGTGGACCAGTGAAAGCTCGGCGCAATAGGCATAAGATACATGGGCCGACCATGGGCTATTGTGTGAGAAAGTAGCCGGCGTTTCGGAGATGCTTAAAGCTCTGACACGTACTGATAAGCGAGAAAAAAAAAGTTTTGTAGTTGGCTATTTATGATTAGGTGATATGAGAGTTTGGCTATTTGTTGAAAAGTTTATTCATTTTTGTTTTATATGCTTAATGTTTTACACATAGTTCTGAGTCGTAAATACTAAAAAAGATGTAAAGTAGTAAGGAAGACCTTTGTATAATTATAAGCTTTTTGTCCTTCATTTGATTATGATTTCCTAGCTCTACTTACTCAGAATTTATAAAAATCATAACTGCATGAAAAACGAATCTCAAACTTTATCAAGTAGTTTTGAGATTATCTTTTTAATCAAGATAATATTGTTTTCAAATAAATCTTTATTGTCTCTCTTTAAGGAAACCCCACAAAGACTGGATTGAAAGTCCGCCTCTTAATACCTATTTGCATAAGTCATAATCTTTAGATATCTATTGTGATCATTTAAATGCTGGTTTCGGATGTAAATACGTTTAAACTTTTTATTATAAATTTCTCGATTCACGCGTGTGTATTTTATTGTTTTTATAGCCATATTGGGTATGATTATAGTTGTCAGACTCCTTTTGTCACACTACCCGCGCAGCTTTTCTAAATGTTAAATGCTTGTAGATGAGTTTCCTATTTCGTTTTGATTAGAAACAAGGAATTTCTAATTCAGATCATTATGACTGATTCAAGTATTGTTGTTCTAATAAAAAGGCAAGGTCTGCTAAAAGTGAAACTTTATTTGTATTAGTTAAATCTTAATTAAGACAAACCCACTCATCACAAAACTTAACATAGACAACAAGCTGACGCGTTTGTTGAAGTATCACTTTATGAACTTAGGAAACAAAGACATTCCTGCCAATCATAAAAGAAAATAACTTTTAACTTCCAACTAAATATCGTATGGCTTTTGCAATTAAGTTTTGGGAAAGAAAGGCTCTCTAAAGCTTTGTTGTGCGTAAGGCAGTGAGAGTGAAATTTCGGTCAGCGCTCGTTCTCCGCCGGAGGCTGTGGGCCACTCCTCGTATGAAGGTCGCCTTCACTGCGATGCACGTGAGAGAAATGGTGCTGGTGTACTGGACATACTAGGAAATACTTGGTACATATATTGAAGGAATATGAAGGAAATAAAAGATAGGTTCTAGGCTGCACTTAAATTGTTGTTGTACAGAACTTGGTTTTAAACTGTACCTTATTCCTAGGCCTTTGTTATTGGGGAGGATTTTTGATATAAGAACGAAAATTTACTTAATAGTGACTTAAACAATATTGGTTTACGATTTTCTTTATGATAACAATCTATGAAATGCCCCTTTCCAGATTTTTACTTGAATTAGTATCGCTATATGTATGAATAACTATTGAATATAAATAGTTAACATATCAGATTTTATAATCATATTATTTAGGAAAATAATATATTTTAACTGTTAAGCTACCATAGCATGTATTATTGTAATACAAGATTCCCTGATCTGCCTCTATCTCTTGAAACGAAAATAAGCAAGATGTACATGGCTTTTTAACTGAATAATCCGAAAGCTTTCTCACATTTTTTCACCGTGAACGTAAAGAGTACATTCATATCCTAAATGACAGTAAATGTCACAGTTGAAACGTGCCATGTCAATGCAAGAAAGCGTATTTCGGTGCCTACTTGAAGGAATAAAATGAGCAAAAGTTTGTTGTTACTATGTGAATAAATTGCTTGAACAACCTCATTGCATATTATTTTGTTTCTTTGCTCAAACGAGATGTTGTCAGATACTTTTCTGATCTGTTTTTATACTATAGTACATCAGAAATTAAACACCTGCATAGCGTAAGTGCAGCAGTAAGAAGATTAATGCTAAAAACCGCTGGGTTGACATTAATGTTTTAAATTATTGTCAAAACTCTGGTACTAATGGTAAAAGAGGCCCAGAAGTGACCAATAATTTTATCCACTCCGAAAGGGAATAAAGAACGCCATGTCTGCAAGTACGAGTATCATTAACGTTCAGAATAAAAGATGTTAGCAAGCACGACAGTTTAGTGGGTACTATCACGTATCACAATCTCACGTCACAATTTCGATTGTCAAGAGATATCTCGCATTGCCATATGAGTAATGTCACGACCAACCAGTTAGTTTCATCTGCTTTTCATCTCTATTTTGGTCATTGGGTCACTGTTTGGACACAGTCACAAGGTTCGTACTGAATAGGGCAATCAAACCGCATCGATACAGAATGCATTTAATGATCATGTTGCCAATTCGACACGGGTTTCACACTGTCAAATATAATGTTATGTTATACTCTCTAGTCAACAATTGATTTCTCTTTGTATTGAGTTTTTCCAGTTATTTCTATTGAAATTTTCTATTCAGTACGTGTTTCTTATTGAATGTTTTCCCTTTTTTCAGAGCAATAAGACTATGTAAAAACTGGGTACTGGGTACAAAGTATGTATATATACTCACATACATACAGTCACGTCCACAATTAAGTATATTGAGAACTGGGTAGATTGCTCAACAAATAGTCCGAAACTACCTCATTTTGGTCTCTATTCGTTTCCATTAACATGTCAGAAAATGACGTCCCAGTCTTAAACGGTACCATTTTTAAGTGGATTTCAAATTCTTCAATCTAATTGGTTAGCAGAAAGGCTTAGACTAATTCCAAACATTCGTTGCATTTAGCTATTCTCTAGAGTACCTAGTGCTATCATCTCAATTAAATTTCAATGCCATAATTAAGTAAAAAGGCGCAATAATTTCTGCGCTGTCAACCATAACTCGCGGACCATTGTTCGATGTCCAGTCGGTTCAAGTGGTCTAATTAAAGGCAGCATGCGGGCTATAAATTTACACTGCTACGGGATTGCATCGAATTATTCTATAAAGGGCAATTGCTGCAATTGCAGGAAGGTTCTAGGATTCAATTTATTATGTGGTGTTTATTCCTAGCCGTTGATTGCTACTACACTATCTTCTCATATATTTTTAACTAATGCTATAACATAAATCTTAAGTATATATTCCATTAACGTGCTGAGTGTTATAAAGAAGCTGTAATCAATTCAATTATTTTTTGCTTTTATGTGGTTAAATAATAGTATAATCGGGCAATAAACACCAAATATAATTTAGTAATACTGTTATTTTTGACTTAAGTTAGAAAAAATAAAGGTTACACGTACAAAGTTTACCGTTCTATACTTGGCATACAGAGTTGTATACCAGATCAACAAAATGAGACATAGATAATGTAATTGCTGAAAATTATAGATCTGAAATAGGTTGAATGATGATTATAGTGCAAAGTAATTGTGGCCGGGTTATAGTCATTAGCTCATTGCTGTGTAGGCTTCAACTATCGAAAGGTAAATAATTTAATCGAGGTCAACTATGTACTATTGGAAGAGAAGTTTTATAATAAAGGGTTTTATAAACCTAAACTTTAGGTCACTCCTTTGGTATGATTGGTTTTAGTAGACAGGGATGATTTTTGCCACATTTTAATATTTTTCTAGTACATATCTATATTGTTTTTATGACTATTTGAACGTGAACGAATCTCTTTCTTTACTGTTATGTTCGGGTCAGAAGCTTCAATGTCACTTACCACGTAAGTGAATATTTAAGGTAAAATAAAATTTATATACTTGTGGATCACCATGGGAATAATTTATGATAATCAGTAGATTCGTTGAAGGTAGACGGTAGAATATAAAGAGGCAGACTGGCAAGAACTCATTCAGATAAAAATTGGAAATGTATACATTGCATGAAGAACAAAAGAGTATATAGGAAAAATGCATTTATGCAGGCAAGGCGTGAGAGATTTAAAAGCATGGCTAGGGAAGTAAAAGCTTACATATATGTGTATAAGAAGATCTGTTTCTCCGAGCGCTATTCACCCTACATGTAGTGTTAAAGTTAAGCTACATCTTCTGGGTGGTATAGCTAAATTGCTAATTCTCGATAATTGAACTTTACTTATCCGTGGTAGTGTAAAGTAAACCTCGAGCACCTTGTCGAAGGCTTCGTTGGCCAAGTTCTCTTGTAGGAAGTGCATGTACGTTGCTTGACCCACTTGTGGTGACGACCGTTAGAGATGGGCCATGGAAATGGAGTTTAGAGTTTTTAGTTCTTAAAATATTAAGTAGACATTATTTTTCACAATGTTAACGTAGAACAACGGATATTTAACTCCCTGCACCTTTACCGGTGATTGTGTTTGCATTGACATAGAATATTGCTTATTAATTATCCCTAATCATCAGTCGTATATGGTTCGTCAACAAAGTCAGCAGTTCATAGAAATTTGGAAAAACAAATATTTACATTCGGTAGGATGGCATCAGTGTTTGTACTTTTTCCAACGTAATCGAAAGATAAATTACAGTTAAAGAATAAAAAAAATCTAGTCGTATAGTTATTTTGTGATAAGTTGGACGAAATCGTTTTAGCATCCTATTTGTACTTACAACTCCTCAGTTTATTATTGAATATATTAATATGAACTACTTTTAAGGCACATGTCATAAGATTTTTTCATTCCAAATAAAACAAATTTCTCAACACCAATACATTCGCCAGTTCATCGCTACTTTAGTGGCTCCAAGAATTCCGTTGGTCCGCCCGTGAATGAGCGAAATTGAAGAACAGCCGGTGCCTAGTCCGACATAGTTAGGTCCAACCGAAGGCAGGGTCGTGAGAATGGCCCTTGACTCCACTCGGGCTTATTATGATCGGAGATTGCGATCTTGCGCTTGTCGATTTATCAAAGACTTTTTTCAGAGATTCATGATAAGCTAACCGGACTTTTTTTATACAATAGGTGAGTTATAGGTACTAGTATTGTACCTTTTTGAGTTCATTGAATTTTTAATGAATTACTTATTTGTTTTCTCTACCTTCTAAGTTTTTAGACCTTTATTCCAATTGAAAGGCTTTACAAAGACATTTGGTGTGCCTGTAAACGTGTACTATAAAACATTTAAGTTAATCCATAAGAATAGTTCAGACTATCACGGCAGAATCTAATTAATCAATTAATTTAGCCATTATAAATTCAGAGACAAATAGAAAGTTACGAATACATCCAATAATTGAAATAACTCTCAATTTAACTTAGTTTTTAAACTAAAGTTTAAACTTAGGTTTCATTTGTGTTAGCAATTAATTACAGTAAGATTATATAATAATATCCTATTTACAAATATCTCTAGCACCTAAACCACACTATAGATACAAATAATGCTGTACTGTTATAGATGGATAAAAAAGTAGCTAAAAGCCGAAAGATGAATGATTCGTGTATGAGTCACTCAGTTCAAAAATATGGCGAAGTTTTTTATGCCACTTCTTGACAGATCCGGTTTTAGTTTTTGTTGGACGAAAGAATGAGTTCGACGTGAAAGATATAAAAAGGCAGGTAGTACTACTGAATCTCAGAAATTTATTAACCCTTTTGTTTCATAAAGTTCGCTTATGGATGTAAACCGCGTTGGTTATTGCTTTAAAGAGATGGCTTTATGACTCATTTTAAGTATACGTTAATCTTGATATTTATTCCATATCGGATTTTAAGGTACTTTATGATATACTATTAATATAAAATATGCTTACACAGACAGGTTAGAAAACTACTCTTAAAACCGAATAGAACAAATAAAAATTGAATAATGAAAATTTATTTCACTGGTACAATTATGATCCAACTTCCAAAACATCTAATCTCATTATCAACCAATTTCATGGCATATTAAATGCGGAGTACTGTAAGTATGACTTAAATTGGATTCAATTAAAGTTCGGGTTGTGATCATTAGATATGTAAACTATCTCATGATAGTCTAAGACTTAACTGTCTTAGGAGACTAAAGAATTAGAAAGAAATAAAATCTATTGAGTGACTATTGAGTTAAAATATTATCATTAAATTAATTGACCATAATTCTTTTTTCCTGTGACTTAAGAGAGGTAACAATAAAGCAACGCCTTTTATTTTTATTGTTATACTTTTCCGAACACTTCCAGCCTAAATCTAGTTTAGGTTTCCTATGCCCTTTAACCTTATATTTGACATAAAAAACCCAATCAATATCTTTTTGGAACAGCTGCATAGTTTTTATACAAACGTTCTCAGTACGTAGTTTATAGCGTTATCGTATCCTGTATTTTTGATAAGATTTTTTTAACATGTACGAGTATATATGTTACACTTGAATGCTCTCACGAGGTGAATGTATGTAGCGAGGGCCGCATTGTTTTTGTGCATAGATAGGAAGTATATCATGGTACACAAATAACCTTTACGAAACTTAAATAGCTGTTTAAAGGTCAATCTATTTACTAAAGCGAAGCTTGTGTCTTATGGATAAATTACCTTAGTTGAAGATGGTTTTGTTGCATTATACTCGTTTATTCATTATATGTACTTGTTTGCCTTTTAACGTGGGTAGTGCTTTTTGCATGAAGAATTTCGTTTCTCAATTATATTGCTTGTTTAAAGGTCTATGAATTATGGTAGATATACAGAATATATGCAAGCTATTGCAGTTATATTAAGAAAGGAATGAAATTATTGTATGAAATCTGCAATAAGATTCTCATCACCCCGAAACTTTGTCCAATAACTAATGCTAAAGCTTTACCGATTTAAAGGTGACTTATTACAGCTTTTCAAATGCATTTTCTAAGCGAGCAGCGTAATCCACATGCTCAGTAAGAGCAATAAGTTTAGTTGTCACGATCGAGCCATGCAATCGTGAGCACGAGCTGCACGAAATTTTGACAGCTGCGCGGCGAACCTGTCATATGTCAGGTTGGAGCGAGAGACATTTTTCGGTTTTTGGTCTTAGCAAATCTAAGTGCACAAAAAGCACATCTTTTTTTTTTAAGGGGTATCTTTGTTGACTCTTGAAATACTATATCCATAAGTAGGTAAGAAATGATATGTTTAATTCGCTTTTATTCCATGTAAGTCCTAATTGATGAATTGAGCATACATTTAAATGCAAAATGCGTTGCAAGCTTTTTTGGTGAAACTGTTCATGTATAGTCTAGTAATGCATATTGTAAGGTGTATATTACAACTTTTCTAAAAATAAAAGCAAGGTTATCTTTCCGTACTGGCAATGCTTACAACTTATAACTAAAATGATACAGTTTAAAATGACGCAATATTCCAAATACTGTAGGTACTGTACAGTTATTTAGCAAGATGCGCTTCAATGCTTTCTGTTGTAATCTTCAGATGTAAATGTCACTGTGTTTGTATTGCATCGATCCACACGAAATCTTTGGACGTCAATGATTGTCATTCTTTTTTGTTTTGGACTGACCACGATTATGTCAATGCAACGACTAGTACTATTTTAGCTTGTATATTTTTGTACTAACATTTATTTTAAACGTTCCAGAAGTTTCACCACAACATTTAGAGTTCACTGTGGTCTAATATTTAATGATTCCCTCATTAAATAGGCATAGATATTGAACAACCTTGACATTCCCTCATCCCTTCTCAACCAGTACATTCCTACGGGTGCTTATTTGCTTAACAAAGGTTTTTTGTCCTCCATAAAGAAGTTAGTGGTTTGGAGGTTTTTGTTGAATGAATCCCTACATAATACATAATACTGCACGTGTGCTGATTATAAAAAGATGAAGCGTGTATAAGTACCTACCTATTTGCTTCTATAATCACTTTTATTGGGGCTTATTTCGTAAAAATAGTCTACCCTGCAGCTATTTTGGTTATTAAATATTGCGTGTGGTTAACTAGATCATGTTCATCGTGCACAAAAGTAATAGTGTTAATTATAAAACGATGGTCCTATTGTGTAATAAGTAATTTTCAACACAGGTAATTATAATGTAACCATCTAAGAAAGGATAAGAAAAAATAACAAAATGCGTCTCTAAAATACTTTAAAAACCCCAAATGTCTTTTAGGTTTCGATATATGGTAGTTAGCCATATTACACTTAAGTCCAACACCAACACGGCACCTTAGTTAAAAAACTTATCATTAATCAAGTGATAAAAGCTCCTTTACTCCAAAACAACGAAAAAACCTAAGGAATGCACCAGAAGACCGCCTTAATGTAATTTTTCGTAATGAATCGTCATAGATAGGGACCAAAAACAATCAGCTATTTAGTTCTACTTTTTTTTTCTAAAAAAGTGGTTTGGATTCATTTGTGACGGCGCCGCGCCCATGCCGTCCGCACAGATCTCGATGTCAGATAAGGGCATCGGCATACTGATGATTCATACCACCACGAATAATTCATTCTGTTCACGGAGCCATACATATTAATATATCAAATTGATGGGAGCTGAAACACTATACGAGTTCAACGTTTACCGCGATAGCGAAGAGGGCTTAGTGAAAATAGATGTACCAGTTCTTGAAAATAATTAAATACTAAAATGCAATATTGTTTTGAATTATTGATGAAAAAAATTAATTTGTCAATTGAGCTGTTGCTCATTTTTCTTTATTACTTAACATTAATTTTAGATGTTAGTATTTTACACACAACATAATAATTACATCTTAAATCGTCTTCTTTATTTTGCATGATACAATCCCGATACTTATATGTAACAGAGGACATAAGAATAAAGCAGTAGGTAGTATAGGTAGGTAGTATGTAGGCATAGAGATGTAGATCTATTTGTATTTCCCTTTTACGTTAACATGATAAAATGAATGCTGATGCGGGCGTTTCTAAATGTCTCTATTACACTTTAGGAGCCCGCATGTTAAACTATAAATGGAACTTCCTTTCTAAATATATGCATCATTATCATCACTTCAGCCCGACCGAAAACCACTGCTAGACACAGGCCTTCCTTGTTTAAAAACTTTTTTCTTTATCCTAGCAAACCAGTTTTGTTGCATTGCTATCTGTACTACAGCTCCGCATACATACTCGGCGGTTATAAGTAATGCTCATCTCACCTTCTCTTGAAATTAATGGTTTCTTCCTGGCCCTCAATAGAGAACATTATGAACTGTATATAAATGTATTTTGGTTTTAAAACAAACAAGCATAAATATAAACAATATACATCTTGCAGTGAAGTTTAGTATAATGTAAACTCAGAACAATCTCACGTGCTGTATGAATGCTTGCAATGCTTAGGTACGCATTTACCGTGATATATGCATATCGATACGAGGGAACGTGGCGCAGACCTTCGGATTGCGGCAGGCGCCTCTACATCCGATATCCATCTAAATAGATAGATAGATTCGCGAGTTATTTATACCCGACGACATCGCCAATGGCTGTGGACCATGCAAGCGGCATTTCTTTGCAAGCTATTCGGTTTCTCACGATCTTAACCCGTAGAACAATAGACATGCTTTTGAACATCTTTACAGCGTTCTACTAAAATACTTGGTTAATTGCAGCAGAACACTCGAACAACATTCATTAACTTTTGTTGTAAAAAAGATACCAGTGTTCTTTTTCATTGACAACAAAAGTTTGTTTATTTATTCACTACTAAAAATCAAGATTAGTTATATGGATTCGTGTATATCATGTATGTTCTTGTATTTTTATTATATTTGGACCTATACTGGAACTTTAACTGGGACTTAACTAAAAGAATAGCAAGGGAGATACATATTTATAAGGTCTAGAGGTTTTATTGACCATAAATGAAATTTCCTACATGATTGGCTAATTAATATTGAATTTTCTTGTATTATTTTCCAATCGGATATGCTATCATCAAAACAAGTACACGACTAAAAAGGAATACGGTAACGTTACTTTACTCTCAGTCGATTGGGGAAATACATGCTACTTACAGTTCAAATGAACAATGCAATCGTTATCTCATCGATGCAATGGTGTTACATTCTTATACCCTTCTTCACATCCATTGTCTGTGTATATTGCCACTGTTCCTATATCGCAGTGTGATGAAAAAGTGTGAAAATCGATCCAAGTTCTCAAGGAAGTAATGATACTAACACATAAGAGTGACTCGGCTGTTTATAATCAGATTCTTATACCATACGATCACCATTGCGTAACGTAAGTAATTTTTCACTTACCAGAATACTTAACGTGTCATGTGCCTATTAAATTCAAATTTGCTTTATTGCAATTCATCAAATTACGAAAATGTGATCGTTTATTTCACAAATAAGATTCGAAGTTTTTATGCTTGTTGAATATATAATATTTTGTTGGCACGTCCGTTTGCATAAAAAAGAATAATGATTATTTATTTATATATAGTATATATTACAAAATTTTATAAAACTTCCCTTAGATGTAGTATCAAATATGCTAAAGAAACAACTTTGATTATTATATATACCCTCTTCATCATCCTACAGTTTACCTTCGTTTAAGATTGACTATTGAACACTGAAAATTATTACTGCATATTATGATAAGACGGGAGCAAAAAATATAGCAATTTATCTTATAAATACACAGATCAGGGAAGTGCTCTGTAATTTTAGACTATTTTATAGTAAATAGACTATCTGAGAGTCGATACTGCTACTAACTTATACATTGGTAATGGTTGTATTGTAACTCTAAAGAATTTGTATAAGTATTTTTCTATATTTTGGAAAGAAAAATCAACTAATATTATGAATTGTCGTAGATGACTTATATTCTTAACTATAATTAGATGATAATTTATTACATAGGTGAATTGAAAGAATATGCATGAAGAGTTTTAGGGATTGAGTGAAAAGAGTTTGCGCAACGTGGAATATTCGTGATCCATCTATACCAGAAAGGGTGCTAGATATACAGAGATATGTATTTACCTAAGGAAATTTTCATCATCTACTCTTTCAGACACCGAGAATTGAATCTAGAACCCATGTCGAGGTCTATTCAGATTTTCCTTAGCTTGCTTTAATTCCAGTATATTAAGCACCGGTCTGAAATTTAAAACAGCCTACAGACTATTTGCATAGAGCCTGTATTCCAGGAATCGATTCTGAGCCCTACAAAAAGTCAACACTGTGCATGTAGAGTGGCCTTTTTGCTCTGTTTCTCGAACGATCACGACTCTAGTACAATAGTCTGTGCTGCATTGAACATAATAGTCTGTAACGAAACATTGTCATACTGGTAATCTGTGGGATACACAATTATTTTGTATGAATGCAAATTTAGAAGCGTTTCATTTGAATAACATAACCTAAAGAGCAACATATGTAGTTGCACATAGGAACAGGCGAATCAAAGAACTGACCAAAGACGGTGAAAATTATATTATGTTTTATTAATAATAAAATAATTTGACTCAATCATTACGCTGTCTGTCTAAAGGACTGAGAAAAAGCTTTTAATATAATAATAAACTTTATTATTTTGATATCAAGAAAACTATGGTTCTTGTACACGTCAAATGTAGCGCTAATTTATTAACCCCATCAGCAACACCAATATCTAAATATCAATATAGTGGTAGAATTCTACATACTATTGCGAGGTCAATTTGATTGGCGACCTCTGAACCCCGGCCCATTGAGGTCCTGCCACTCATCCATTCAGCCACTCACTGACACCGTCACTCGGCAAGCCAAGCGAGTTCAATTCAGTGCAGGCAAAACATTGAGCCGTGTACACGCGTCGATGAGCTAGCTGCGTGCGATCCGTTTCCGTTGTCACGCTCCGCGAGTGAAAATAAATAATAAAAAAGGATTTTCCCGCTCCGTCAAATTGTGTCAAAAATTTAGATAATTTTATATAGCGTTATAATAATACAATTATCCGTTAATATAACAGGAAAACAATATGACTTCTCTATACCCTGAGGTGAGTGCTCGACATTTACTATTTATTGCTTGGCATTTATGTTTTTGCCATTGGGTAATTAATTGTAAAGCTACAATAGAACACTAGCCTTACGTCAGTGTTATGCAGCTCATTTTACAGCGTCTCGTAAAAGTGGATGATATTTTTGTGGACCATTAAATGAAGTGTCGTCCGAAACATTTGGCTCTTTAATAAGCTATAATGAGCCTTTTACGAATGCAGACAGGTCAAACGGTTTGGCTCTAAGAGCTACAGGTTTTATTAATTCGCCGATTCACCCACTTTTACCGGGGATTAATAATATCATAAATAACATAGGGGAAACCTGATGGTGCGGGCATACTATATGAATGAGATCAGGTGCGGTTTTAGCATCAACGAAAATTATCAATACCTGATGTTAGTCCTGCTAAATTTTTATAGATGGGCATTTTAGGCGTTTAACGGACGAACTAGTTGGTTTGTTTTTCAAACTTTTTGGTTATAATTTAATAACAATTCAACTTAGAAAACTGTCGTTTATAAACCACTAAAATAAAACACACCAAAATAGTAATCAGTAAAAAATTGTTACGTTGGTATAGTTATATATAGTTGGTTGGTAATAGCTATTTGATTTATGCTGAATATTATATTTCAAAATTCAATGTTGCATGTAAGATTTGACAAGTCATTAATATCGTACGAATGTACATTGTATATCCTTTATGTTTTGTGTTCATACTATTCTACTCGCACTAACATACGTGGTAACAGTGTGCTAACTATTTACTATGCCTTGTTTGAAAGCATTGAGTTAAAGATACCTCGTGGTGTCGATGCAATTAGTACAGATAACAAGGCGACGTTTCAATACAGTCTTGTAAAGTTTCCTTTAACACATCTTGATTGGCGGCTTTGTAACTACAAAGTGTGTCAATATTGACAGTTGAAGTTTTCACACCTCCGATTGGCCAGACAAGTTCATGGCCGCGGAAGACACAGAATCACCGCTGTTCTAGTAACTGTTACAATATAAGCATACTACAAAACAAGCAATAAAAACTAGCCTTTATTTCTTTTGACATAGACGAAGAAGCTTCTCTATGGTTCTATCATTTTGGTCGTAATTATCTCGCTAAGACAAACATGACTGATTTGTAGACTCATCAACATAGGCAAGTTTTAGCCAGGAATCGAATCAACGGTTTAAATAACGAGTCAAACGATCGTCATTTTAACCCTAGTCATAAATTGTAACGTCGATACATATGACAGTTATAATACAAACATAGAAATCTGTTATCAGTTTACGCATTACTATTTATGATCGATAGCAATGGGTTTATTGAGGTTTATTTGATATTCTCATGCCTGCGTATGAGTAATAATATTTTATTATTATACTATAGCAAAATCAGGTTAGGTTTCAATATCTTTGTTAAAGTGATCGTTTCAGTCTATAAATATACTTTATTCAAATCAGATAAAATTTCCTTACTTTGAATAATGTAGTCTCAATAGAGGTTTATTGCGCAGACAACAAAGCATTAATCTATAAGTACACATCTATGAGATCTTTAAATATTCACGAGTTGCATCCGAGCATCTCTCCGAATTCCGGACCATACCACTTTCTCTCGTTCGTACGTCACTCAAAAATTTGTGATAATGCACTGATAGCCCTCATTATTCGTTGTTTATTCGAAAGCTTGATCACGTCAATCTTCGAATTTCATACTTTCTCCGTTTGTTTGTGGCTATTATTACATTATTAACACACTTATGGGTGTTGTCAACGCGGGTTTCTTTCTATGTGTTGCTTTATGGTGATAGCTTCTAATGAGTTCGTGAATAGATCTCAACTCGGGTATTGGTATAAATTTATCGTTGCTGATTACTACACACATTTCTTGCCGAGTTTAACTATAAAAGATATACGTTACACGTTGGTGTCTGAGGAAAAAAGCAACAGATTTAATGTACATTCTGCTCTTCATGTCTTACAGTACTTCTAACCATTGATAGTACTTTTGTTGTTACTGGGCGATGGGCTAGCCACTATTTCCCAGAACATTTAATATTCAATTTTCATGTCATGAATTTATTCCGAGCTCAATTCCATACACAATAATAAATTAAAATACACAATAAATATTCATATAATTTTCAGTAACTGCCTTAATTTCTTTTCATTTATTTTACGCATTAGGTCATCTCATTTACAATCAGCAGTAGCCCTGTAATTCATAGTAGTTAGGTTGCACGTGTCCAAAAAGGACCTTTTAAACATAACTTAATTTTAGTCATTATGTTGTGACTAATATTTCCTAAGGTAATCGTTTTGGAACACATTAAAACCTGATCATGTATTTCTTCACAAGTGCGAATGAAGGCTATGTTTATGACGTAGAGCAATTCTCATGAGTCATGTAAAATGGTGCTTAATACATATGAGTGTTCGCGGCAAAATCATAAAGCACTTCGGCTATTTAAGTCGGATTATCATTACAATGATAAACGATATCTTTTTACGTCGGTCCATTAAAGCTTTATAAATTGATTGGAAATAGGTTTTAGTAATAGCTTGGCAGAAGTTTTGTGTTAATGTTAAAGCTAATATTAATAGAATTGTCTAAAGATATTTAGATTGTAGCCATTTGCTAGAAGTGTTATGAATTTCATCATGCAATAAATGTACGTTTATGATATTCATTGTTTTTAATAAGTCATAACAAATGTGCTAAGACTAACGCTTCCTCTTTGCACTGAAATTCCGTTACTAATAAAAGGCGATGACGAGTTGTGATTTATTTATGTAATAAACTTATGTTTCACTTATGTTTACAAGTTATCAGTGGTTTAAACTGACGTATCCTCAGTTATGTGGCAAGTTTCTGTCGCTTAGTTATTATTAGAACGATGTAAATATCAAAATTGCTAATTAGGTTAGTACGAACGAATGTCAAGACGCCTGTCATATAAAACCTTGAGATAGTAGTCTCGAAAACCAGTACTGAGTTGATGTACCGTGGGAGATTCATTACCACAAAGATCCGAAGATCGATAAATAAAGCAGATTAATGAATTTGCCACAAAGACGCTGATGAGTGGGCCGACAGCGTTGACGCCTCGTCAGTCACTTTGTTTTGTCCAGTAGGTAATTGGAGAGTTCCGCTCTACGCACCATGGACACAATTTGGCCGCAACGGTTCCCACGGTTTGTGAATAGTTTACCAGTCAAATATCCTACAGATAAGAGTTGAAAACGATACTAATATTTGAAGAAAACTAGCTTCTATAAAGCTGTTATATATATATATATATATATAAGTTACGAATTTAAGAAAAAAGTCAGTCTACTTAGTAACAATGCCTAAATATCGTTAACACGAGGATCTGGCCCATCAGACACAGAGTTAACGCCTACGAAAACAAGTTAAGATATAATAGGACACGCTTTTGGTCATAGAAATTCCGGCATTATTAGCATAATTGAATTTTGGTCACCGATCAAACTGGTACCTACGCGCGGCGGCCGATCGCGATAGCTGGTACAGTTCAAAATGATTTGGCCGTTTCATTAAGCACGTTAATAAAACAGGTTACGAAACAATGAATTAAAACTGTTTCAGAACTAATCAATTGTTCGACCATCACAGATGAATTCCGCAATTTGTTTTTGAATCTGACCTTCGGACATTCGATTTTGTCATATTTATGGCACAAGATTCAGATTATAAAGATAAGCGACCGCTCCGTAATTGGATTTAACGCTTTGCCAGGTTCCGAGCAAATTGTGGCCCCGTACCATCATGACTCAGTGCTTGCTGATAGAGATAACGATCTAGACTGACTATTGAATGAGAATTTACCACAATGGGCCCATGCGTACCATGGACACTTTCTATGATGACCTTAGCAAAGCCGGTATAAAGCTTTGTGGAAATAGTCCAAGGCTGGTCAGATTTGCGCTTAGCCCATTCAAGATCCGTTTGGTCACGATAATACTACTTATTTAAGTGTTTCTCGAATACAAAGGAAACTATTATGAGATTTCTAATAGTTTCATCTATGTTTATCATTAGCGATTCTTCCACATAGTTAGATGCCTTTGTTGAATCCAAAGCTGTAAATATAATTCATTCGATACCGGATAATGCAATGTCGCAATATATAATCGCTATAGTTTTTTCTGTATTTCGTTTCGTGAGCCCGTTTTGCTGACGAAATCATTGTCAAAATCATGACCAATAGAACTTTTGATAGTGGACACGGTCGCTGGCTTCGGAACAGATCAGCGATCGAGCCTCAGTATGTTTTGTCGGTTTCACGGTCACGATCAGCGGTCTCTTCTCAGGCGGTCGTTGTCGTGACAAATCTTTATTTTATGCAATCTTCGCCCAAACATTTTGATATTGATTCGTAAAGTTCGACACTAACCTTTTTTATGCGTAGAATATTCATCAATTTACGGTTACTGACATCGTTGATGTCGCCACGCATTTTAGCTTTGTTTAACCTAAATTTACCGAGTCATCCTTCGTGTGATATTTATAATTTAAATATCGGTTTCAGAATTTGGGAATTAGCTTCTATATTAAAAATGACATAAAAAACGTGACAGGTAGCATCACCGTATACACTGGCACTTGTTATTACCTATCCCGAGGGATATGCAGGTTACCTCATGATAATAAATGAAATTTCATTTCATTATAAATTAGTGGATTTCCAATGGTCCAAAAGTTGGGAGCTCATTGCCTTATGCCAAATAATAATATCACTAATACGTGCCTGTTTCGTTCCTTCCGAGAATAACTGTTATAACAAAGATCTCATTATAGCGTAAAACAAGCTGTTGATGGCTAATTAAAATTCAGGAACCAATATACTAGTACCATTCAGCGCTTTTGAAATGGGTCTCGTACATTTACAAGCGCCTTTTAACGACCTGTTATCCTATGGCGGTGGATCGTAGCCTCAAAATGAATGGCTGTTAGTGCATTTCTTTATGCATTTATTTGAAATTAAATCGCGAGAAATCAGCTAAAGACAGGGCTGCTATTCATTCCTACACGATGTTTGTAGCAAAACATTATTTCTTTTCCAATACAATTTTTTTTATTTTTAACAACGCAGCCGTAGTAACAATAAGCATATATGTGTGTCGGTGCCGTCATTAACAAAGTTCTCAAACTTAATGGGAAAGTAAAGAAAGTCCTAAACATAGATAAATAAATTAATAATATCAGTAATTAACAACATTATGGTCGATGGTAGCGCTCGCTTCATAATTACAACTTTAGTACCTAGCTACTTTAAGGTTAAATACTAGAGAGATTAATAGTCTTCCTTAATCTGAGTAGGTAATTACCAGTAATAAAACACTATGTTCGAGAGTAGGCAGGAAGCTCTATAAAAGTAATAGTGTTAGCCTTTGTTCGTGAACTTGTTATATACATTGTTAGGATGCAGTAAAAGGAGAAGCATAAAGAGTGAATAAGGTTCTCTCAACAGAATGGTAACCCTATTACTTTGTATATCTCGCAAGTGCATCGCTCGACCACCCTGCTCCCATGTTTTGCATATCGCCGGCAAACCGTGCCGTGTTTACTAGCTCACAAGTTAGATAGGTCAGATATGCGGTCCCTAAGCTCAAATTAATGTATCAATTGTTTTTACTATTATATCGGAATGATAGTAAATGTTTTGTACTATTCTAATAATACAGATCAGGCATAAAAGAACGTGAACAGATTAAGGATGCGATTGGTAGTATGGCATTGAGTAATATTGAAGAAGCTATGGCTTCTAATTATACCATGTATCAATTTATAATCGAGCCTGATAACGATTTGTAAATTATGCACTAGCTACTATTCGGTTGAATGCTTGTTGACGATAATAATTAGTTTCCTCTTCACTTGGCTTCCTAACAAAAACAAAATATATTCATTTAATTTGATTTATAGATTAAGGAGGGTATGAATTCAATGCTTCTGTTTGCTAACATACATCATTTCACGGAACAACTATATAAGTGACAATTGCGGAAACATTTAACGGTATGAAAGCGAGTAAGTCGAAAATATTGTTGTTTTGACATCTTGGATCACTATGTTTGTAGACACAGTCCATTTTGAATAGCCATTGTTGCGACATTAGGTAGGTCTGATTGCGGAAACATAGGCATTCACAGAAAATACCAGATTGAGTGAATCATATCGATCATTGTTGCTTAGGTTCCAATTCAAACATGAACACTGATTTTGGTTTTATTTCTATCCTTAGTATAACTGTACATAATTATTTATGTATATATTCCACAGCTATTAGACCAAAATCAATAGTGTAATGTATGTACATACTTAGTAACGGAGATAAGAGTCGCCACTTATCACGTGGCGTTGTGGTCTAAAATGATGACTCGTGAAATAATGAATGTCATGCTAGCACGGTGACACTTATTTAGTACTTATTTTTCTCTAGTCATATAGTTCAGCCTTTATAGCTGTGGTATGCATATATGTACACCCATTTTCTATTATATTCCATTGAAGTAATTTTATGTGAATAACGAAATAATTTTTTTATTATTACCTATTATTTTTATTATATGCCTCGATTATAAACAGTTGAATATGTGACAAGGCAAATAATAGCTTTATGAATAAATAATTAAACAACTACACGACAAAATGTTACTAATATTTATTAAAAGCTCAATTACAATATTTACAGTCCCGTGATATGATAAGATTAAAGAAGTCAGAAACGAGAATATTCCATTATATGTCGGTATAATATCCTAATTATATGTCGGTTAAGTAACAATTATGGAGTAGAGTATATTAAGTGATATTTCATCGCCATTTTGCATGTGTAAATCAAAATGATAGTGCAGATACTTATAAAAAGATTAGCATGCATGCGATGTTTATCCATATTACTCGTACCTTGTCATAAGCTCTGAATGTTGTGCAAAGCGTGTAATTGCTTTAGTCATACTTCGTAAGAATCACAATGAGAAGTCTAGACTAAATAAATGCGCATAACAGATTAGGTTCTTGCTACATATACTCCAATGTATTTACAGTAATTTGTACAACCTTCTATATCTGTAGTAACCGTTAAATTCATTGGTTTTTTATTCACGTCAAATCAAGTTATCATTTCGCTGCTTTAAAACTAAACTGAAGAAACTCGATAAACATTTTATCTCAAAAAGATTAAATAATAAGTACATAAAACATATTAAGCTAATAAAAAGATAAAAAATGTATTTATATTTAATCATTTTTTTAAATTATATGCAATTTAATGTCAAAAATATATCAACTATATTATAAAACAACGTTTTTTGCAAAATAGTGTTTTTTGAGTTTCTTCAGTTTAGTTTTAAAGCAGCGATTTGTAAATACCACATTTGCTCACTTTTCTAAAAATTATTCACCATTTAATTTGTATTATTCTTAAAGTGACTCTCACTACCAATTCATATTTAAATTATAAACCTTAAGCCACGTCTAAGGTATCCATTATAACATGAAATATGACTATTTGTCTAAATCTTTTCATCTCATCTCCACGGTGTCATCTGCAACCATTAATTTCCTCTCCATTTATCTCCTATGATGCAATGCATCGTAATGTCACCGGCACATTAGCAAGTTCACTTTCACGATCTCTAAGTAGATCACAAGCATATGCGAGTCAGAGCGTTATGTCACGCGATATTATGAATAGACAATGCAAATTGGACTTAATTTTGGTTTGTGTAACATTTGGTAATCTAAATACAATATAATACAGGTCGTATGTATTATATGAGTACAAAAAGATACTTAATTATCTAATGGATAGTCTAATGCATATATAACTGCGAGCGATTATCAAAGAAGTATTATGTTAGTGCAATCCGAAAGTGTTTTACCATACGATTATGTATACAAATCCTATCCTTTTCGAGACTCATAGGCCTCTAGAGTGTAACTTACGTAATGGATGTACAAACATTTGTTTACAACTTGGTCTCAAACGATAAGTAATCATTATCTCAAATCGATCGTATTGCATAAACATCGCAGTGACTTACACATTTGCAATTTGGCAACAAGTGATTGATTGCAACGTCTATATATAGAATAATAAATTAAGCTCCAGTAACGTAGTTAAAAAACACAGCATGCAAATTCATATATTTCTAGACAGTCCGATCTAGAACAAGACATCTGGGAAGCTGTAAGAATAGTGCCTTGTAATGTTTAATTCCAGTGAGATAGCAGAATGCACTGAGGCATTAATATGAGTGCTCATCTAATCAGCAGCTCGTTATTCTCGAAGGTCCCTGTAGTCGCCTACGACCATTCGCAGCCGCTGACAGCTCTATTTATTATAACTGAGTGGCTGCGAACCTAACAAAAACAAGAATTTGTTGCGGAGTGCGATTTCTACGAACGAGTCTTGATTTAATATAAAAATATAGTATTCTATTGTCTGTACTATACCATATGCAGACTCAGCAAGCACCAACTCTCAAATATACACGTAAAATCATTGTGTTATTGAGTAATTTTTCGATCGTGATCTTCGAAATAATAATCAACATAGATAGTTCAATAGATAATAGTTAGAAAAATTTAAAGGTAACGAACTCTGTATGAATACATCAAGCTGTCCCATACGTCATCATACCTTTCTTTCGCCACCTCTCATATAAAATAAGAAAGTAAGCAGGTTGGAATCTACTTTAGTCCCAGGCAACCACGAGACTCAAGTACGGAACAGTCTTATAAACCTAAGTAAATTATAGAATCTTACAAAACTATGTGACTAATGCACATTGCACATGTGTTAATACATCACAGAGGTATTTAGACAACGCCAACGAGTGTCGTATTAAACGGTTAGGTAGGTGGCTTGTGCTAGCAAATAGACTTGTAGTTGAATGCCGATGTCGTAAATATCCAATACATGTACCTCTATTAGTAGTGACATCTAGACTAGATATGTGCAATCAGCATTCGCGGCTTATCAGAAAATTGCACAAAAGCTGTACCCAGTAAGCAATGGTTAAGAAACCTTAACTTAGATGAAAGGGACACTAACGAGATTGACATGGTTTTTGTTGCATAAAAGCGAATAATCCAAACATATATACTAGTTAGGTTAGTAGTTTTTCTTTCATATTTATTGCCAAGCTCTATATAGCTTCGCGACACGAAGATTTAAATGGAACTTTTCCTTTGATATATCTCCAACCGTAAGTATTAAAAGCGAGAGTTATATAGCTGTATTTTAATTATTGGCTCCTTAAACAATGGTCCAAGTAGATATCTTATATTAATATCCCATAAACGCCTACTCTCGAATCCTATACTAAATGTCAATGATACTTTTCGATTGTCTTATTGACGGCGCTATTAAACGCAATTGTTTGTACGTCCATTGCAATTACATTTGTTAACAGTATTGTATTTGTAAGAAGATATTTGTAAACAAGCTTAATTTACACCGTGGGAGGAACAGAGAAAATTAGATTGATATGTATCTCATAAACCACCCACTAAAGTTTTCAAACAATACGAATAGATATGCTATTGCAAAAGCCGTTCTGAAATTACCAATCATCGTGCTGATGAAGTAAATGGTAAAATGATGATTAATGGTCGACTCGTCCCAAGTAAAGACAGGCCTCGAATAGAGCCTTCAGATACTAATTTGATAATTTTGACTCCATAATCACTTAAAGACTAAGCGGAGTCTAAGATTACTGATATAGCTAATCTATTGTATCTAGTCCTATTTAAATTTACGCAATGGCCTAGCTAGTTGAGACTAGATTAGTATTCAAATAGCTGCAAGATAAGTACGTAGAAATATAATTTAGAAACATACTTTATGTCCTGCTTATACAGGAAATAGATTAAATTTAAACTATTTTATGATTTGGACACTTTTAGATAATGATTGCTGCAAAATAGAAATACTGCAAGGAAAACCAGTGAATGATTTGAAGAAATCAGTAACTACTGGCTATTTAGTACCCAACTTATCTCTTGTTTTTTTAATTATATAAAATACGAAAAATTTTTAGATAGTTTATCATTTATTTAATACCGTATAAATGGGGAATGGAAACATACTTAATGTATTTAACAAATTATAAGCTGAGATTTGGTTATATTTTATTAAAACACCCCTACTCAGGAGATGAATACAATAAATGAACAACATAGTATTCTAGCAACACTCGGTTCATACAATAGCAGCTTTTTACGCTTATAAACATTTCTTTTTAATTTAGTTCTGCACCTATTGTATTTAAATGTTTCCGTTGATTCCCTTCAACATTGCTAATTAGTTTTTCTTTGAAGTCAACCTTTGATTAGGAACCGTTAAATGTGCAATTGTTACCATTCTGCATGTTTGTGAACGACACTTTAGTTTTTTGCTTGCTTGATCTTGCTTTATTATACGTAATACAAATACGTATACGCTAACGAAGGTATGGATTACATTTTTCATGCCGTGATTTAATTGCTAATTAGCTGCTCTTGGCGGGTTGCAGGAGGCGACTAAGGGATTAGGTGACCTTAGAATTACTCCGCCGTCGTATAAATTTCGAGTGTTTTTGAGTGCAAGCGAAAGTGGTTTGTCAAGATGGGGATAGATGGGGATCCATGATCTCTACATACCCCTCTAGAGAGAGAAGGCCGTGATGTATGTATGTATGTACATTAAAGTTAATGCTGCAAGTGAGTAAGAGATATTACCATGTCTCCAAAGTTTTATTCACACTGATAGGGATGAAAGGATGTGAATGTATATCATACAAATATTACGATTGACGCAAGAACTTTAGTGGAACTGTTTTTTCGTGATCGACCCAAATGGTAATAGATGTGGGTACTTGGTAATGTGCTCGTCACGAATGAATCTTTTCTGTGCCAAGGCTCCGTCTAACTAATGCATGCTATTCTTATTATTAATAAAGCACAAACAAGTACTCTATGTAGTCAGTATTTCGATAGTTTATCTTTTTAAAACTTCATATACCAGCCGAGCTTTTCAAAGTAACTAAACTTTATATTTTCGATAAGGTTGATACGTAAAAAATATTGAAATTGTTAATTTTACCTTGACTATGATTATTTTTTCAGTTATTGCGTAAACTATATAGCTACCAGAATTGCAATAAAATTTTGCACAGACATTTTTAATTTTTTCGAAACACTTTCTATTGAACTTCCCATTCTCACACTGTAACCCCAGAAATTAAACACTCAATCTCTTTTTCCGTGCAAAGAGTCCCATTTGTTCGAAACAAAGGGTAGTAGCCCAGAAGTGCACCAATTAAGACATTATTGTTACTGTTCTACCTTTATTGAACACAAGAACTTAAAACAATTTCCTATTGCTTGCTTTCATGGCGATTCTTTAAGGAACAATTAAAACTTGGCTACTTGTATAAAAGGAGTTGAAAGCACTATTACTACTTTGTTTTGAATTTTATTCGCCATTGTTTTTTGTTAGGGAGAGATTGTTTATAAATTATTCCAACTGAGTGCATGTTGTTATAGATTATATTTTCTTAAATGCGCAAAAAACTTTTATTGGAGACAAATTTTATTTACCCAATATGTTTACAGCTTAGTTTTGATAGATCATTTGACAGTAAAGTACTTGTTGATATCAATTTACAATCTGACACTATTCTAAAATTTTCAAAACCAAAATTATGTATACATAGATGCGACACTTATATGTAAAGCGGCACTAATAGGAGTGATATAGTACATATGCACGTATATGCTAAATCTCATACAAATTACCCAGTAAGCCTAATCTGCTAGGTCTAAAACGGGATAGCATTTGCATACCCACATGCCCCATAACTCTGTGACCCGTAATTTCAATATGGAGAGCTGAAACGGTGTACCTCGTTATCTTTGTAAAGCAGCACACTTTCGCAAAGTTCGTGATCTGCCCGATACTATACAAATGCGATCGGTTTATTGTTTCGAATCTCGGCTACCTGTCACGTTTTAATCTGACCCGAATAAACGGCCGCTGAGTATAAATCCTCTTAAGTGAGGCGATAAGGCTTCGCATATAATCGCGATTGTACCACGCGCACTGGGTGACATATTGAAATGAATGCTGGATGAAATTTAATTGCTTTCGCCTCCAAAATAACCGTGAACTTGATAAAGAAACCGTCGTAAATGTGATCGTAAGTATACGAGGCAACGAAAAGCGTGAAATGTTACTACTGAACACGAAAAGTCAGATATTAATCGCAAATTATTATTGAACTGGCTATAGAAGATTTTGGATTTCTTATATTTTAACTACGTTTACAATAGCGCGGTTTTTTTTAATCTCATCAAAATTTGACAGAAGAGGTTTAATTCATCTAATACTAGGTTCATTCAACACGTACCTATTTCAAACTGCAATACCATCTTCACGCTGTTGTCGTTGTAGACGCATAGAACAGCTTACAAAGTCTATATGTTATTAATAATTCAATTTAGAAGACCTACTTGCAAAATTAATTATGAGTTGAATTTTACTACTACACCCAAATAACTTTTAATATTAACTATACTACCTACTTTAATGTTTCTGTAACCATAAACATTTATTGATAAAATGAAATAACCATACACTTGATGGTGTAAATGTAGTTTCTACGGTCCACCAATGTAGTCTAAACAGCTCTTTAAATCTTACTGTCCCATCTAGATCTGTAATGCCTCCCAACCCGTATTTTCACCTATTTGGTGTGCTGTGCGATTTTGTCATCTTTAATCATACTTCATACTAAAATACGGCCTCGAATTTCATCGAAATCCCAACACGATCGCCTAACTATAATATTGTCTGGTACCCTGGCTTTACCTCGACGACCACGCTTCGAAGAATATGCGCAAACAACTCTATGTTTTCTCCGCACAAGGCCATAAATACAGGTCCCTACTTGATATCAGATGTGAACTATATCTGGCGGTCTACAGGTGCGTGTATCTGCGGCCGGATCGGGTTCACTCGTGCTGTACCCGCGATGTATGGGCGCTATCCACTTTCAGTACTTTCTCCTCTCGGCAAAAAGTGGAACGAAACTTGTCCGTCTATCGATTGCGCTTATCGATATAACCGGACTTATGCAAATGTAGTGTCGGCCGACCTTTATTTATATCAGCCGTGCTCAATAAAAGTTATATTATGGTGAATCTCGCAGTTATAACGCGTCCTTACCTCTTGCTTTGAGTCGAGATTTACCTCTTTTTCCCCTTTAGCCTTTAAGCCCTTGTTTTTCTAGATAGCAAGTGCCCAACATGAGTTTTTTTATGCAGATCACTGAAACTCACTATTACCAAGTACGTAAGCTCCCGACAATATCCCTCGATGAGACTAAGAGGACGCGATGACCCGGATGGTTACCCATCCAGATAAAACCACGCTTAGTGTTGTCTTTTATCCTTTGTTATTTAAGGCAGATGCGGTAGGCCTATGGGCAGATTGTTTATTTTATTTGCATACGACTTTCACAAAAAATATCCAAGTAGTACTACTTGTACATACTTGTTTTCCAAGGTATTTCGAGAAAGAAATAAAACTTTACGAGAAACTTAATCTGTAGGCAGAGGCATTGAGAATTAATCAAGAGACGTTGGGAGCCACAGTGTGGGTGGCGCGCTTCTTTCGAAACATTCGCTATAAAATAAAATAATCGCCAGGATTATTCTCGTAATGCTCTCTTAGCCTTTTAATTTATTGGCGACAGATATCTAGGGCACACATATTTTAATAGGGCATAAAATAGCATTACTAGAATTCTCGCCAACCAGTCATATTGTCAAGGGAACAATAAAATCGTTCGAAGCGTAGATTAACCTTTACGCAACCACGATACTTACTATTGATTCTCCTATTCTCTAAATTAAGTTAGGGGATCTTAATTACAAGCAGCTGTTTCGGATGTGTTGCATACGTTTCGATCCACTCACATCTGCTTAGCATGTGTCGAACCGAAATGCATCGTCACACTTGCATGTAGAACAAAAATCGATTCCATATTTCGTAGCACATTATGTGTCTATTTTAGCAATGGTGATATTTAAATAATAGTTAATAATATCTAATGCCGTAACAGTCATTGGTAAGTAAGTTAAAACCTCAACTAACACTCAAGTTATAAAATGATTAAAGCTAAAGGCAGAATGTGATCCAAGATAAGGGTCTAATTGCGTGAACGATACCCACATAACAGCGCTCGTATTGTTAATTTTTGAAATGTAATCAACGGTAAGTTTCAGATCAGCGGTATCTTAGTGTTAAAAAATGGATTCTTTCGTTGTTGCAACCTACTTTAAAGAAATAGAAAAACATAAATTGTACCTTCAGATTTTTTTAATCTAATAATCCATTAGACAGTTTAAAGTTTAACTTCAAAAACGTTATGTACTAAAAAAATTTATTTCTGTTAAAAGCCCGAAGCGTAAATGCCAAAGTATGAATGAGGTGTACTCAGACTATAATGATCAACAGGCAGCGCACTCCAAAAGAGAAAAAACAAAGAGCAACACCAAAAAAATGTCTGCACGAATCACAAAGGTCTTTAAAAATACGGGTAAAATTTTAAGAATGAGCTAACAACATAAGGTGGAACCGATTAAGATAAAAATAACAGCGGAAATTATTGATAATTTTGTCAGTGCACCGGGCGCATAAGTCGCTCAGCGCGGAGCCTGGGAGAGAGCCCGGGGCCAGCGCAACGCACGCCGCATCCCACCTTTCTCTCGGCGCTAGAATGGGATTGAGCGGAGACCACGTGCGCACCCAGCCGCCGCCGACCGTGGGAGACTGCCCGCGGTGTCGCAAATCTGTTATTACACACTGCTTTAGCGACATGCGAAATATTTGCAACCGATCGCCCAAATGTATCATTTTCGGTGCACCGATGGCCGGCCGACTCTCCCGCCATTATCTCGCTTCATTCATGCCTCAAATTGCAGTGGATTCCTCGCAGCCTTCGAATACATTGTTATTTGATGAGGGTGTTTTCGTGCGTTTCGCTCGCAACTTATAATTATCTAAATTGTTTAATAGCTTGGTATCGATGTCGTGGAATCGTTTCCTCATTAACGGCCGTGCCTGCCTGCATGTGCGCTTCATCTATGTGGTGTATCGAGTGTAAATCACGAGCCGCCTAGCCACCCAGAGCGTAGACAAGTTCCTAATGTGGGTCGAGTGCGGCGCGATGCCCAGCGAGCGGTTCTTACCTTACCACCTATGTCGCTACAACACGCGACTACATAGTTCCTAGATACCTAACTGACGCCTCATGTACTTGCTTGGCGAAGTTCTCACGCTTAAAGCGAGCAAGCTTTATGGTCGCAATTTAGATCAGTGGATAAGATTATGCAATCAGATAATCGATGTTCTAGAATCGAGTGTTGTTTTGTCGGATTTCACTCCTGAAATTTATGGTCTTGGGTTGAGCTTTGCGTACATTGTAAGTTGTGACTTGTCACACTTAAGCCTTTTCATAACTCAAGTGACCGACAGACGCTACAAAGCGCCCGGCCTCTTGAAAAGTTTACAGCTTACAACTTGTACAGTTTTACGATTTCTGGCAAAAATCGTAAAAGGAAGCAAACAATAAGTGCGTTGTCCTCTTAATTGCATCTGATGTCGTGACAAACGTCTCCGTGCGCCGCGACTACATACGTATGTATAAGCGTATGAAATTATTAAGCGTCGAAATTAAAGGTATTTACTTGTGAATGTACGACTTTCTACTTGTTGAACGCTTGCTTAAATGTTATGTCTTTTGAGAATTGACAAATTGCGTATTTTTTAAACAGTTTGTCCAGCCAGTGAAAATACAAAATTCTTGAAGACCCAACTTAGTCAATTTAACGATCTTGTGTTTTACATATCCTTGTGATTCAATTATCAGCACTTTCAGAGATAGTTTGTACCATTAGGATTAAAAGGAAGATAATAAGCCGTTGTGGTTCATTTGTTGCTACAAAGAAGTATAATATCAAAAAGTTCATCCCAAATTGTTTATTTTTCCAATAGAATTTTCTTAGTTACAATATAGTACATACATAAAATAACAACAGTCACTTCCACATCGTTGTTTATCTTCGATGACTCATAATAAAATGTACATAAATTCTCACGTCCCGTTGTCCTCGAGAAGCCATGATGATCCGGGTGATCATAATCCATCACGCAGAATGTTGTTGACTACCTTTGTGCGGTCAGAATGACTAGTTGACCCCCACTGGCCAACTGTCTGCTTTTGCATTTTATTGCCAAATAATCGCATAATACATTTCGCGAATACCTCCAACAAATACAATCGATTGTATAAACATAGTCACGTCTTTCTATACCTTACGTGATAGACAAAACTATTACTACGGTTATGCCTATCACTCAATAGATTGTATTTAAACTTAATCCTTTACCATACTTCTATGACATGGCAGAAGAAAGCAAGCTATGTATATCCTAGAGTATCACGAGACAATTATTTCTCTTTTAATTAAGTTGCCATTTTTAAAAAGCTTCACCTCTGAAGCTGGTTCCGCGCAGTGGCTTTTTCGGCATTTTGCATAGCGCGGGCAGCATTCTCGTAAACGCATATTTCATTTAATTGTACCTGTTGGCAAGCCTTTATCTTAGTGGGTTAACGGTGACAAAGGCTTTGGCGTTCGCAAATATACGCCACATTTCGCATACGAGGTTTTGCTTTTAAATGTGACCTTATTCCATTTCAATTACCCACATGTGGGGTTACTTGGGGCCTACATTCAAAAAAGAATGGACTACTTTTAATTTGTTTTCTACTTGTTTAAAAATCATTAAACTACCGCAATAAAGCCTAAGAAACAAAATTTGGGAATACATACATACAAACATACACATCGCGCCCGTTTCTCTGTAATGGACTAGGCAGTCCGATCCCCATCTGTCTCGATCCTGACAAGCCACTAAAATACGTGTTCCGCTTTATTATTTTTGAGTACTCTAAGATTACCACTAAAATACAAGTACCGATCACTTAACCACTGAATACCTACGTTTCACCTGAATTCCAGTATCCCAGTATGAGAGATCGAACGACAAGTAATAGCTAAGGCCGTCGCGTTGTTCATATAGATTACATCATTATTGATTCCACAGTTATTAGTTGTTTCTTGTGACCATCTTACATGCTATACTTCATATAGTAATTAAACGACTAAGCTTTGTGATCAACAGAGTAGTTCATAGCCCCAAAGTAATTACGTATCTTTGTTTTACGAAACAGCAAAAAGTTATTCTTCCAATTACTGTGTTTATCAACACGTAATCGTAACAAACAGCAAGTAAATCTCAGTATATTTCGCCGTAATTACATATTAATGGTCAATTATTGTTAAGTAGATGCGTATAGTATTGCGAAGTTTTTTTATTCGTAATTGCAGTATAGTTACATAACGATGTTAACAACTTAATCTCAATATTGAGTTACAGTGCATAAAAACTACATAGCTTTGTTAATCACTAAGTAATTAACATAAAACATCTCATCTTAAACTAATGTAACACCTGTTTGTAAATACGCAAATGTTGTGATTCCAATCTAAAGTTTCTTAAGTAACACTAAAATTTATAATCAAATCATACACATTTCCGATTGAAATATTATTAGTAGAGTCTATGGGAAGTTTTAGTTCAAAAATCGTGACAGACCAAAGCAATCTACAAGTAGATCAGATTGGCAGAGATAAGTCAGTCCATACGGACCGAGCGCCGACACCCGCGAAGGGAAAAGGGCAATTTCAAAGCAAAGATTAGATCGCTGCCTAGATCCGATACGGCTGCGTTGGTTTGTACCTAATTGCACATTTAGAGGCATATTTAGTGCATCAATCCCGCCTGGGGCGTTATTAAGTCCACTTTCTAGTTTAGCCTTGCTGCGAGAGCTGGGTCATAGTTTTCGAATCAATGTACCATGTGTGTTTCCATACTTAATTTCGAGATTCAATCGTACTGTGCAAGTCTCGCAATTGCTTGCCTTTGCTAACGTTTTGGACCTCTACAGACAAAATTAAATATCTGTTATAGCATGTAACTTCTATGAAAGCAGTATAAACAAATACAAAACCTCCTTTCATACTAATACTATTTAGACTATCAAAACAACAAGTAGGCCGTGGTGTAAGCTCCCCGACCTTTTTGCTCATAAAGCATGGCGATGTGGCATTTGAATGCGTATTCGCAGTTGCGTACTGAAATGTCAAATCCGTGCTTCACCAGCAGATAGATAACTAAATTAGGCATGAGGTACAGTTAAGCCTCCGTAATTGAGGCATTACAAAAGTGGGTCCACGATGCGAAGCTTTCGAGATGCGTTCACTTTGCTCCGAAATGTATGAACGTAATACATTTATTATCAGTAATAAAGATAGATCTTTATTGCTGCTTAAGAGTAAAAGAATCTTTTTTTGCCAGGCACTACTTTCCTAACTACTTCATTATATAAAGGATATGCCATAACAACTAAAAGAAGGTCTCTTTCCAAATTTCACACCATCATTTTCATAAGGAGCTTTATTCCATTATTATTACCAGTATTAAGTACACGGCAAATTGCCCTGGGTGGTGACATCACCTTGTTTGGTGAAAAGCTTAACCAGATGCAAAGAGAAGAATTTGGGGACAACTGTTTCGTAAACAATAAAATTTGCATACAAAAGGATTACTTAGCACTTGAATCTATATTTAAACACGTTTAAACCCAATCTCGTTCTGCGATCCAAGTCTGGACAAATATTGAGACATTGTCGTAAAGGCAACAGCCAACCATTTTCACGTTCAGCTATTGTTGTCTCCGAGTAATATTGCTATTGTGAACATCGTAAACGTATTCAAACTTAATAACACAAAAAATGTCTTCTTCATTTTCATGTTTGAAAGCAAATTATCTGCAGCTACTGTTTAGATTACTTTGTCATTATTTATTTACCGTGATTGGGCTCATTATAATGGTATAAATAAATCTGTCGACAATAATATCTCAATCACTCAAATGGAAATTTCCTCAATCAATCAAGCGGATCCGCCTCGAAACATTCAAACTGCGATCTTTTTCGCTAACCTCCTTTCGAATTCGCTTTTATTCATTCGCAAACTTTAATTTACACTTTTTATGTACATAGTCATTGCGGCCGTGTAAAAAATCTCCATACACATTGTAAACAACTTCCTCAAGAATCAAATAATATACGTCAGACATAATAGCGTGGCTCGGCCCGTATGCAACTATTAGTTCCGCTAGGTGGATTGTTAAATTGAGTTAGGGATAGGCCACGGTGCGGAGTGAGAGGGCGAGACAGCGATTTTGTGCACTATTCATACATATACATTTACGTCCTTTAATCCCTTTCGTGGTGGACAGAACCTTGAAGATATAACATCTCCTAGGTCGCTTTTTATCATCCATAATAGGGTTGTATGTCATATTGAACATTGGTGACAGGTTGCAAGGTCATTGCCCAATAAATTCAATTAACTTTTGTCCATCAAAGTTGGGATAAATTAGTAACTAATTCCTAGTCCTGCTTTTGATTATTTAATTAACATTGCTAGTTGTAATAAGAACGTAATAATGGTAAAAAATGCACATTCATTATTTGAAAGGGGTGTACTGAGGCATTCCTTCACTAATGATGGCTGTTGTTATAAAAATCATAGATAATGAATTAGTATCTATGAACAGTGCTTAGTTGTCTAGCGCTAACTTCTCACTGCCCCAAGGTTACAAACGTAACTTGTATCACCGCATAACACGGTCATTTTTTAATTTTATCTTATGTTTGTTGCAGGGTAAATCGGTGATTCGGCCCATAGCGTTCAAGCCGCTCGGCGGGCGCCTGTCGGCGGGTGGCGAGAGATATGGCTCCACGCCCGTGCTGGCCAGCCGACCGCCCTCCCACATGACGCTGTACGGGAGTAAGTGCCCAATAAAAGTTCATTTCACTAATAAACAAGAGTGTGCTACATACATACGCAATGCTGTGAATAAATTGATAATTTTGGGGGCATTTGTTTTATGCATGTATACAACTCGTGTGTACACAGGGGAAAGGGAATCGGGATTGTTCGAGATGGCAATGTATAGTCGAACAAACGTAGAGACGTGAATTTATACATATCTTTATGTCTGTTCAAAGAATGTGAGTCCTAAACCAACTTACAGTTTATTTGTACCTTTCTCAATATAGTGACACGAAATCTCTGGTTTCTTTATATTCATTAAAGCTCTCTTCATTTTAAAGCATAGGTCCTACAGAAACTTATATTTCAAATGTAGGTATAACTACATTGTGACACGATGTTATTCATGATATAGAAAACTTGTTTTTACTTATTAAAGCTCTCTCTTGACTGTCGCAGGTTCGTCAGACGTGCGCGAAGCCCGCTGGTGCGGCTCGCCTCAGCCCGCTTCCCTCTCCGCGCTTCCGCCGCCGCTGCACCACCGACACCACTCCGCGACTGTGTAAGTGCCGCATTACATTGCTCTGTTGTTTATTTTATGCCAGATCGAATATTGATACGCGGTTAACTGGGCCTGGATTCTGCGTATAGCGTTAGGTATACGGGATCTTGTATAGGTGTAATGCTGTGAATATTTTAATTTAGTACATTTAAATAAAGAAAAATACAAGCCGTTAAAATTATAAAATCTAAGTTGCACCATTTATATGGCACATTATACGTAGGTTTATAATGGAGTAAAGTAATGAATGAGTCGCGCCGTTAATTAGTGAGTTCATAATCACAAAAGGTTAGACTTGATTAACACTTTAAAAGCAAAAGTCATAGTGGTGCCCTCGAGGCATTAGTTAACAGCAAAGTTACGTCTGGTGGTAATTAGAACTCCTGACCCTGTAGAACTTGTCCTAATTACAGATGTTTTAGAATAAAACGATTGTACTATTAAAAGTTTTATTTTAGTAAATTTGGACTTGTACTTACAATAATATTATAAGAAGTGGTCTAAGTGACAAGGAAGAATATCTGTTAAATTGAACTCCAGCTATTTTGGCTTGCTCTCATAGAACTGATTTCATTTGAGTATTATCTTATATGTAAAGAAAACACTATTTAGTAAATAAAGACCTATATCTCTCGGACTCGGTCAATTAACTCAACTATCAAGAATAATTTAAAAGACTTCCCAAGCGTTATTCGTGTTTTGCTATTAAATATCAATGGATTAACAAGTACAGAGCTAGCTGTTACTAAGTACTTATATTCGCAACCACAGTTTGTATGGCTATACAAACATCCCATGTCAATGGCCAGATCGTTTCTATCTCATCGCGAATGCCGTTCAGTATTACCAAGCGTTACTCACGCCAATTGAAGTAATGATATGTGCACAGTCACTGTCATGATAATCTCTTATAACATGGTACGTTCACCGCAATTTCTTGCTATTGTAACCAACTGCGATTGTGATTGATTTAGTTTTAGTCATTATACATGGATGACTAGATTCAAATGTTTTTATTTAAGTGCAAGTACACAGTTATTGAAAGTCAAAAAACATTTGTCTGACACTTGTCTCCTAATATTAAAATTCTACCGTTGCTTTCAAAGCCCTGGCACGGAGAAGAACCAACAAGAAACTCCACCTTTCAGGATTTTTTGCTCAACAGAAGATAATAAACTTCGACATACGTATACATATATTGCTCACGTTCTATACAAATATATATTAAATAATAATTATTGGATTAGTTATAGTAAATAATTATTGAAGTTTACAAACTTATCTAATTAGTTTCAGAACCTTCCTATTGAATAAATTAATAAATTTTCATTAGCAAAACTCACTACTCGCCACGTTAAAATTGATCTCTTCAATGTTGATTCCGTATTAATTTCTTACTAGTTTATACATATAACGTATTAATTTGAACAACAATAATGACTTAAATGGCACTAAAAAGTTTATGAATTAATCTGTCTCGTATCATGTGGAAATATATCTATAATGTTATTAGTTATTAATGAAGCAAGTGTGTGCTAAATAGGGCGACTTATAACAGATCGCCAGTTAAGCCAGGCTCTTAAACAGACTTGACATGGGCTATAATCTTTTAACTACCCCAATTAAAATGGTATTGGTCTAGAATTATATGTGGACACGGGTCATTGGAGTTAGCACCATTGGGTCACTTAGTAGCCTGACGTTATTCACATCGGAATGCGGTTTTAGATCCTATTTGGCTAAGGTTAAGCTACGTTTTATAGACTTGTTTGATTTGTGAAGGCAATACATACTTTGCGTAGTTTGCAGAGGTTCTTTCTTATATAATAATAAGGACATAATGGCTTATTGTACGTAATTTGATAATAACCGATTCGTTTCCCATATCGTTAAACTATCGATGAGCACTTCCTTATCTATATAGGAATACAATGTGCGGCTCACAAGATTTAAGAAATCTTACCATTAAGAATAGTTCTGTACTGTCAACGACCGAATCTTAGTTTCCATTAAACTCTCAAATACACAACATAATGCAGTGATTTAATTCCAAATATATCATTACTGTTGGCATTAAAATTCATACGTTCACTCGCTCCATCATTACCCAACCTCTTTAATAAGAAAACACTGAAATTCGTTATCGTGGTGGATAATAAGTGACGGGGCAGCGAATTAAACGGCCAACCAATGAACGCATCACTGTACATAGCATAGAGCGTGCAATATGGAATAAAGTCAGTAGCGTGTTCGCTGCCACTGTATACAATTGTACGCGGTTTAGATATATAGACAGTGTAAAATAATATAAAAAAATAGTGTGCTTTAGAAAGAAATTGAGGTGTTATCTAGTGTGTATAAGTTTGTATAAAACTATAATTTTTGTTGTTCATGGAATGCTTGCGAAAGTTGGAAAACAATAGTTAAATGATGCTGATGAAGTAAGTATTAAAAATAAACGACTAGCACAAACTACTTAGATTACAAAATGTAAGAAGTGCTTATAATCATATTATTCATTGTCATTGTCGCTAAATAAATAAATGTTTAACTTATGATAACAACAACGTCGAAATATTTACTTTATTTTGATTTAGTCATTCTATTAGTAGAATGCAATAAATACGTCTTAGTTACTCCTGAATCATTGGTACATAAAAGAGCGGGTTTAAATATGAAAAGATATTGAACTGAATTAAAGAAACGCACCTATATATACGATAACTTTTGTTACCTCCAGTTGTATGTCATATTTTTGAAAGATACTTCAAGTTAATCAGAATCAATTAAAATTGATTCCAAATATATACACATAGGCGCTACACAAATAAATAAAATGAGATAGTAAATTATCCAATATACTCATGTAGTCATATGTTATGCACGTAAATTAAGAATTTTGTCACAATTACTTAACTAATCTCACGAAATAGAAAATTTAAGGCCCCAGGGACCAAGTATCTACTATACTATTACTTCCATTAAATTAGTATTCAGAGCTTGGTTTAAATAATGCTATTGTTAGATAGGTACAATAAGTAGTATAAATTTATCCATGATTGATAAACAGTTTCCGTTGTTGCCTACATTAATAAAATTCGTGACTAATCACATCACTGCGTATACGGTACTTCGATACTAAGTGCTATATAGATTTATTTATACTAGGAATTCCAATTAGTAATATCACATGTTTGAAACTTAATGTACTCTTCAAATTGTATTGATTTAAATTATTTGCTATGAGATGTATCTTTACGATGCAGATTATATAATTCATTTGCATGTTATTAGCATTTATATTTATGTACTTATTATTACATAAGAGCGCTCCGTAGTATTCTAAGTTAGTCCACGTATACGCAGATAAATATTTTTTAACAATTATACACTTACAGGAGAGTGGACCTTTTATAATAGACCACTAAATGTTGAATCTACTATTTGTTTGAGGGCTCTAATTCAGACAGTAGTTAACACAATTTGTGGTCTAGTGACAATATAAAAGATGCATTTACATTGTCTATAATATGATGCATGTAAATTATTAAGTACAGATTGCACACGCAGCTTAAATATACTTATTGCCAACATTGAGCGTCGTCCTCGCCTCTAATTGTCAATGGCTCTAATAGCCATAATTGCCATTAATTATTCAACAAAATTTCAGTATTGTATCTCTCATTTCAATACATTATTATTGAAGCGAAACCAATTTCTACTTAAAGATATGATGACCTTTTCAATGTTCAAGGTATAGGTAGTCTTTGTTCTGACATTCAAGGTAAATGATGATTTGCTACTACCACTGACCAGAAATACTGCTGGCCATTAGAACAATGAAATAAGCACTATGTTAATAGAAACGTTGTTTATCCACCACGCACCTACTTAGTCCGCTTTGAGTATCTCTTGTACTATATGCAAATGAGCCGTACGGTATATTTAGAGTAACTGAGTGAACGTGGTCATCGGAGCGTATTTCCTTGTGTTTTAAAATATGTATCTTTTCATCTCGTTGTTTGGTATCTGATCAGTTTCACAACTTCGAATAGAACACTATTGCGAATATTTTCAATCAGATATCCGTCTTGCCTCACTCTCCGCAGTATTGTTTATGTTATGATGGGACTTCGCACATTAAATCATTTATGGCTGTTATGTACAACATAACGTAGAATGCGCGTATATTGTAGAATAACAAAAGTTTCACAATAATAACGTATTTGTAAGTCCAGCTCAGTCACATGACGCAAGTGATACCGTAGCGAATCCTCGCTAAATGAGTTGTCTCACTGCTATATTTAAACCTAATAGCGCCTTCATATCTGCCAATATGGCCTCTTTAGGCAGTTAAACTTAATACCTCGATAATTTACAGCAAATATGGACCTACTATAAGGAAACGAATAGACAAGGAAAAATGAAGAACTTGTAAAATACAATATTTTAAATTAGAAACTATTAATATCATCTTTTCGTTTTAACTTCTAGTGTCCTTAACAATTAGAAACCACATGACTTTCATAATGTATGTTTACACATCTCATGGCACTCAGCCAGCTGTCATTTTTGGTAAAGCAAACAGTCCAACCCGATAAGTAGTCATTTGTGTACAGACTGCCTCTAATTGCGACATCTCCCTGACAATGATCTCCAGTTAATTACTAACCTTGTATCGTAATCATCGCAGACCACCATTAGCCGACCGTTTTGGCGTTGCAAAAGTACCAAACGACTTAAAAGGTAGTATTTGATATTCGATCCGAAGTATGCCGAATTGCGAAAACTTTTTTAAATGGTATTCGAGTGGTTTTTGTTGTTCTCGTGCGGTTTACAAAACTGATAATGTTTGAGAAATTCGTGATAAATATTGGTAATTTAAGTTATTTAGAATTGTAACGTGACGGAAATTTTCTCAACATACCAATGCAAATTTGGTAAAAAAATAACGTTTCTAAAAACTGTAAGTATCAGATAAACTATTACGTGTCAACTAAATTAGTGTTATGTTTGAGTTGATTTACAATGTTTCTTTTTAAATCGCTCTATACGCTTAGGATTTCTCTCACACTTTTCTGGAGATACATGCATCATGGTTTGCGTACATAAAAGAAATACGTATAAAGAAAAAATATTAAATATTTTTTTATCAAGAAGTTTGCTACATATAATATATCATATAAATTCTGGTTTGAATTTAAAACCTGCTTTAATATTCAGATTGATATGCTTTCGCGTCCAATTACTGCTAGCGGAGATACAACATAAGCATAACAATAGAGTAGCACCTAAATACAGTGGCCACCGAAGCGAGAAAACCTCCAGAGCGAAACGCACCTTACGAATGTACACTTGTAGCTCATGTGCACTCGACCTTACAGACAGGTTCACTCGAAGGAGCTCGAGGAATCTTCCTTAAGATAATTGAGATGAATTAATGAAAGAGTTATTTTTTTGTAAAAAAAAAAGAAAAGCTGTAAAAATATAAAAAAAATTCTTTGTATAACAAAATAAGACGAGAATACCATTAACACTATTTAAATTGTTATAATATCTGCTCGAACGCTTGTAGAATGACTATCAGGCTTTTAATTATAGAACATACTAGTACTGAATATTTAAGTCAAGTCCCCAGCTGATCACCCAAAAGATCATATGTACCGAAAATATCTTTTTCGTTTTTTCCATTTGACTTAGCATAAATTTACAAAAAAAACTTTCGATGTTTGAGAATCCGGAATAACCTTATTAGAACATAATGGCAATTGGTGTTGTTTTAATTACACTTTTTTGGTAGTACTGGTACGTTTAATTGGTGATTTGTTTTCGCTGCATGCAATCTGGTAGTTCATAAACCAGCAAACCCGAATTATTGGACTGTAAAGAAGACGAGTTGTTTTGTAACGAATTGCTACCTTTTATGCTCTCTAATCTGGAATAATTCTGCATTAATTAAAAGTAATCAAGATTTGAGTGCTTACATAATGTTGCCATATAAGCTTAGGTTTATACGGTTTAGGTTTTTACCTTCAATTTATTTATTATACATAAGTACTAGTGGACTCATATACTAGTACAGTGGCTCAACGGACGTGACACATAATTTACCAATTCTTGGTTCACCTGCACCGATATATCTCAATCATTAACTAAGATAAAAATTAAGACGTACGTAGAAAGATCGGTTAGATGCCATACTGAAAAAAGGTTACTGGATAAAGGGCCACAGTCATGGCAGTGAAAGTGGTTTGCCAGGATGGAGAGAAATAGGACTCCGTGAACTCTGTTTACCCCTCAACAGGGGTGCCTTAGCTATTGTAGCATGTTCCAAAAATATCTCCTTGACCCTCTTTCATTAGGAGTACATACTATTTTTAAACATATCCAAAATTAGCACCCTATTTACGTTTTTCTTTAAATTTTCAGGACCAAATCCAGTTCAGTGATGGGCGTGGAATGTAAGGAGCCGAACGCAGCGCCATCGCCGGCTGATTCGGGAGTGTCCGAGCTGGAGAGAGACGCAGCACACAACTCCCCCAGGAATGGGGAGAATGAACATGACTACAGGTATAGCTACAGACTTATTATTCATATTATAATATATAAAATGAAAATTGGTTGGTTTCGAAAGATACTGAATACAATTATTTCAATAAATGCTAAATCGAGGGTCAATGCTACAATGCCCATATTTTTAATAAAATAAATATGAATTAATTGATGTGTGAATGATTTTCGGATGAACAATTAATTACATTGCCTAATTATAATAGATAATTGAATAAAATTAATGTCAATAGTTTAAATATTGTTATATAGCGACACCTATGAAAGAGTATGTGCACTTCAAATACTAAAGAACATCTTTCAATTAATCTGAGTGGAAGTTAATTATGATACAGATGTCACCACTATTGTTACAGAATTTAACAAAATCAAGAAATTATTACCAGATATACCTTTTGGAACCACTAATTTAAGAACTAATTTATTAACTCATTGCTTTCCAAGACAAAAACATACCAATACTTTATCTCTATATTTCAGTACGGCTGACCGTCTTAGGGCACACGAGGTCCGTGTAAGGGCTACTAGGGGTCTTACCCTGCAAAGCTACAGGAGCCCTCGTGACAACGAGAGGGAAATGGAACTAGCCCGTCTAAGGAGAGACAGGGCCTTATTGAGGCAACGGCTGGAAGACACCGAGTGGAGTCTTTGCCAAAGGGCTGGGGAAATATCGCTGCTGAAGACCCAGTTGAAGGATGCACAGGTAATTTGTGTAATATAGTAGACGTATGTGTCGCATACTATGTTTTGAAAAGAAGTTCTTACCTGGGAGATTTCGTTAAAGAAAAATCTGTTTTGAGTTAAGATTATTCTCTTGCAATACTCTTATGTCTGAAGTGAGAACGTACCTACGTACTTCTTCTTAGGGTTGAAAGAATATTCTCAATACTCTATATAAAGCACTATACGAGTGTTTAAATAAAATATGTATTAAATTTATTTTCTTTTAATTTCAGAATGAACAAACAGCAAAGGGACACGAGTACCTGACCCTTAAAGCAGACTGTCGCCAACTAAGGGAAGCTCTCGACAAGAAAGAGAAAGAAATAATGAGACTCCGCTCAGAGTCTGAAGAAAAACAGAAGACCATCACAAAATTGCAAGCAGAAGTTGACAGACTCACCAACGACCTAATGGAAAGCGTCACAGACTTGAACCAGACTAAAGAGACTAACAAAATACAAACAGAAAAACTGAAAACAGAAATCAAAGAACTTAGGCAAGAACTTTCAGACGTTTCCCTTAGCGGATACGAAGGCATTGAATGTGGTAGAACACTAAGAGGCATTTACGACAAAAATGAATACCATTGGTCACCAACTGACAGCGTTTTGGAAGACGCAGAGGTCCAAAGACTGAACGGAGAGACCCCAGATTCATGCAACGGCCAATGCCAGGCAGTAGGTATGGTGGAGAGACTAAAATGCGAGTTGGAGACAAAGAAAACCCAGTTCGAAAGCGAAAAGAGAAAGTGGTCGGAGGAAAAAGACAAGGTATTGAGATATCAGAAGCAACTGCAACTGAACTACGTCCAAATGTTCAGGAGATCTCGGACCCTCGAAGCAGAAATCGATAGCTTAAGACTAGAACTGGAACTTAGCAATAAGAACTCTAAAAATAGTAATAAACTCACGAAGAGTATTGAATTATAAGGCTATGCAGAATAGTTTAAACAGAACCCAATGCAAAGACAAAACTTCTAATTGAATTCATATTGTACTATTATTTGATATAAGATCATTCTGAAGCGTACTGATCTAGAGACTATCTACATAGGTGCCAAACTTTCAGATTTTTAATTAATGTATGTATTTGTAAATATAGATTACTATAAATTATAATTTTAATCGTTACATCGTAGTGTTACATCACAAAATCTCGTAGAGTAAGGATTAAAATACTCAAAGTTTAGTTTGGTTTGTAAGCTCTTTCTTTAATATTGTACCTTTGCGTAGATATCCTGTAATAGGAATGTCGTCTAAGTTATTATTGAATTAAGATAATACAGATTATTTAATTTTTACAAATGTTTCATTTAACGAAAGAAATTCGCATAGCTTAGACATTGCTTAATTCGACCATATCTCACTACTATAGAAATAACTTTTAATCACACACAGTCTTCCATAATATCGGTAGAGTTCGATAAAATAAAGGGATCTGAGAACCCTTTTGTCATTTTTCTGTTTATTCGTACATGCCAAAGATGTCATAAGAATTTCAGGAATATTGGTAATGGTGGAAACTCTCCATATACAAAAAGCCTTATCTCTATGGAGAGACAGATAAGAACTGTTATAGTAGGATACATTTGTAATGGTATTGAGACTGGAATAAGGAAAATGGGATAAAACAACGTTTACAGTGCATCACGTGTTTATTGTCGAACACACATGCAATCTATTTGGAGCAGATACATCTAAGTTTGCTAAAACACACAATATTGAACACATGGAAAACACCTCTTACACTAACACACTTAAATTACTTAGAACTACAAAAATGAGATCAATATTAGGAACATATTCAAATAATATCATCCAAAAGGAAGAGACTAGACAAAAATGAACTGCAAAATTATCAAGGAAGTATTTTTTTTATTTTGTAATGACCTGAAAAAATAAAAATATAGTTGCAAACAGCAACGATAAACAATATTATGACCAAACAAAAAAAATTTTTGGGACTTTTTATGTTTTTTCTTTCCAATGATTTTTAAGGCGTTTAATAAGCTTTTACCTTAATGTCTTTTTTAAGTATTCGTTATAATCACAAGTATAATCAAGTTTTAATGCAAAAATTTAATGCAATCAACGAATAAAAGGAAGGAAAAGCTAGTTATATTATAAACTATTACTTTCTAATTTAGATTACATTTCTTTTCTTGAAGCATAACAAATTCAATAAATCAATGTCACGTATGGTCAATTAGCTACATGTTTCATTATTTATCGCTTAGAATTGTTTAAAATCAATAAAAATAACAGATTGATCAAGATAAAATATTAGCAGATAACTTAAAAATATTAAAATGCCTTTGTCAAATGTGGTTTTAAAATTTAGGTTTCGGTTTCATTCCAAAAGTCTTCCCTCGGAATGTGAATCCTTCTCTCAAGGCAGGTGTTTTGCTTTGAAGGTTAGTTGTTGGAGATTTCGCTGGTTGTACCTGCAAAACACGTTGCGATGATAATACGTTTAAATAAAATACATACACATCACAAGCATAATCCCTTAGGTCAGAATCAGGAGTTCTTATAATAATATGAAACTCCGTAAATGTGAAGTAGTATATTATTTGTATTTTTATTTATATTTGTATTGTATTGCTACACCAAAGTAACTTCTCATCTCAGCATTAGTACACTACGTGAAAATTTTAGAACATAAGTTCATACATACACACATACATAAGTTACATTTCCATAAGTTTGTGTAAATGAAAAATACTGAAGAGGATTTTTTCTGTCACAATTGTGAGTGATGTGATTCATCAATATATTGCTTGAATTTCCTTGCTTTTTCACTATTTTGTAAAATGTGGATGGATAAAAAAAGTTTTACTTTTTTATTCCCTTTTCTGAGGAGAAGAGTATTCATGTATTTTGTGATATGATACAACAGTTCGTAGTGAAAGGAAGCTAAGCTAGCATAATATCAATGCTAATTAATGACTATAAATGCTAATAATATACTGCTTGCTATAGCTCTAAAACGATACTACTGAATGCAGGGAGTTATTCATAGAGGGCACTAGCTGTAAGAAATGAATCAACTATGAGCATATCGGTTCATTTAAAATGTGTGTGTTCACCTCGTTTTTACGAGCAACAATTTCAGAATCAAATACAACAACGGTCACTTGACTTTGTAATGAGTTTTACATGCTATATATTATGGCTCATAATGCAAAAATACAATGCCGAGAGCAAAATTTAAAATCTACGTTGAAGTCACTTTTATTTACATTAGTATATCACCAAAGAAATACAAGCTATAAATGTTAGAAGTTACGTAGAGTACAGATAATAATTCTTTGAATTAAACATTGGACTATTGTTTTGAAATAGCAACGTTAACAAGCATTGTTTATAATATGCCGTATACTCGGAATCAATCCATAAAAAGCGGAATATTTCCATAATTAAATCAACGTTACCTACTGAAATATCAAATATGTACGTAAGCACACATATATACTATATGAGTCACCAATGTAAGTAATCCTTTTCGGGGTAGCCAGAGATTAAGTGATTAGCTTACCATATCAATGATCTTTGGTCGTTCAAAACCCACTTTAAACCAATCAGCATCAAAGTTTAAGATAGACCATGTGGTCAAGTACCTACAGACACTGACTCATCAGTAAGTATTACTAATTCCAAGAATTAGCCAAGTCTCAGAAAGTTAGTGTACTCACGATATCTATTCTCGTCGTAGAACATCGAACAAGAACGAAATCTATAATACTGACATATCATTTTCAACACACGCCTTTTTTAACAAAATAAGCGGAGACTATCAATCGAACAACCTTCAAAAAGTATCTAGAAAAATTTCTCATGACTCACTAACATCTATAAATGCTTAAAAAAGCTTACCACAGTAATATCTCCTATGACAGGTCTCTTCCTCCACTTGTACCACCAGTATTCCACTCCCAAGGTAGCCACGGCAAGCCCGATGCCCATGAAGATCACGATAAACACGCCACCTGTGAATAAATGTCATGAGTTAATTTGCTGCTAAAATTGTCAATGGTTATAATAAGAGAATCGAAACGATGTCGGGTAAAAAAATAGCTATAGAATAGCATTAATGGCTATAATTTATATTGTTACTGTCAGCATAGATATAAGAATACTGTTGTTGCTGGCAGTAAATAATCAAAATATTTGGGACAATATTATACGAACTGAACTACTTGCTAGTTCAATTTGATAAATTGGAGAGTTTAAGATACTAGTCGAAACATATGTATAAAATACATACCTACTAATTATAGATACATGGATAATGCATACATATAATCAACATAGAAATACATCTATCAATAGATTTCGTTGAAAAGTAAATTGATCTAATTATAATACCCTAAGTATAAAATTTACCGACAGGTTAATAAAGCCATATAGGTAATTAACGTCGGGTTAAAAATATATTCATAACAGTTCACAAGGTTTTGCTCTATTTACCAATATTTTGTATAGATATCCCATCCGATTGATCGTCCTGCTTATCGCATTGAGCCGCCTCTGGGTTGTTAGCCCACCAGTTCTCTTTGATCTTTTCCAGTTTACGCTTGTTCAGGAGTTGGAGAATTCTGAAACATATTATGTGATCGTGAAATTAGTTTCATGTTTTCTATATTTTAAACGACGAATATAATAACTTTTCACATGAAAAAAATACACCTGTACCTATAGGAAGTACTGTGAATATTAGTTATTTATTTTATCAATCCATATCTACCTATTCTGTCTACACATTGCAGAGTTTAATGTGTATATTTTTATGTGTTATATGTGTACATTAAAATATCCATGTGTGTGTTAAAGTTAATCAAAAAATTCCAGACCGCACGTATGTAGATATACGCAGCGCTTATATCGACGGTCGAAATTAATCACCAGCCATTTTTATGTCCATCCGGTTTACATATCCTCGACCTTGTTTCTAGGTTAAGCCACCAAAGCATTGACCAATATAGCCCCAAGACTTTATGGTGGGATAGATGAACTAATTTGGGACATAAATATAAGGTAACTATCTGCTAAACGTCTCGTATGAGTTGAGTGAGAGCTGAAGAAGTTTTAATTTTGGCTGCTATTTAGCTAACCCAAAATCTATAAGATGCTCGCATGGATGTATACTAAGAACTTTGAAATTGTTATCGTTCTTTAAAGAATTCGTAAAACTAATATGAGGTCATTCATTTAACTTTATATTCCGTTATTACGTAAGAATTATGAAGCGTATTAAATTTCAACAGCTATCAAATAACGATGATATTATTAAAATAAAACAATGGCTCCACAAAATTTGAACTAGAATTATTTTCTGTAGTCAGCGAAATCAGGATAAATATGTAAAAATGAAAAAACGAAAAAAAAGACTATATGTTTATTTATTCATTATATCTACCTGCACTTTAATACATTTGCATAATGCACCGAATTCTACGGTGAAGGAAAACATCGTGAGCAAAATGACCTGTTCCTCGAACAGGTTAAAGTCAGTATTTGTAAATGGTGACATGGCTTCTCACCTGTCACATTGAGCACTGACTGACTCGTCAATACATACAATACCGTGATTGCGGAGATGGACATCTGAACCTTTGACAACTCCGCAAGGAGTAAGGTCGTGAAAGCGTTTGTATTTTTGTCTACCACCATGCGCTTTCTAAGTAAGGTTTTATAATAAAGTGTAACATACTTTACTGGGCAATCGCAACAAGCTACTAACTAAGGTCGTGACTTTGTAAATAAGTGATCCGAACCGCTACTATAACATGTGTTCTAAGTGGCCAAAGCATAGATAATAGAATACTATATACAGCTAAAACAATACCGGCGACCTCTGGTTAAAGCAAAATGAATTACAGCACGTGACGCTAATGTTATATTTACGTTTGTTCATACGTATAAAAAGTCTGTTAGTAAATGAAATAAATGAGTTTGGTATTCTTCCAGACACTTGAAATTTCCAACCAGACATATTTATAATACAAGTCTATGTTTATTAAGAATGACTTAAATTTGTAGACAACCTTGTGTTAATGTCATAGTTGCCTCAACGCAAAGTTCAATGATTCGCTGAATATTTCTTGGCGATACTGCACTTCCGGCTTGGGGTTACGATAACTTACTCTTATGAAGCAGTTAGGTATACGAAAACTTTAATCTGTTAAGAGTTATGACTAAATGGGCTTGAATTGTAATAAAACAGTTTTTTTAATAAGTAATAAGAGAGTTGGCTAAACGAATTATAAGTAACATTTTGACAGAATAACAATTACACGAAGTTCTGCAATTGGTATTTACTAGACGTGAATTGCGAAATGACAATATGAAATTAATTATAAATGAATTCGTTAGACGCCTTTCTTAAATGCTATTGTATAACAAAACATTATCAGCTTTTTTATTACATTAATCCAGAAACACACATTTAGTTTTTCTTTGTATGTACGTACAAGTTTAGTCGCTTATGCGCAATATTAACCAAATACAACATATTATTATAACACTGAGCATTTTTCAATACATTTGTTCCACAATGTCAAAGTCAACGTATCTGTGACATTTCGTTAACCTTCACCGAAATTTGCATCTTCGACTCCTAAATTAGTCATTACCGAACTAAATTATATGCACCAAATTAATACATAATTCTACGTTAATTTTCACTTCTACTTTAAACAATAATTTACGTTCTTCATTACAGAATGTAATCGACCCTTTTTCCTTCCCCGTTCATTAGTACTTAAAAAACAAAGTTGTTTGTTACCAAAGTGCAAATAATATCACGTTCCTCATGTGAAAGTAACTTTAATAAGATCTTTAGGTATTTAAGCACGCACAGCCGGCCTTTCAAATTAGTTCCACAGCCCATATCGGTAAAAGTACCTTTCGTTCTCGGAAGCCTTGAGGTAGAGCCTTGTCGCCTCTCAAACGCATCTAAATGATGTGTTACGTGAAGTTGGTGCAGCCATGCAAGACAATCAGTGGCATAGACTATTATAAAACACAGCATTTGATTCGCACGCAACTATTCCGCCTATTGTGACGTAAAGAACAACGTAACGTAACATACGCTGAAAGAAATAATTTTCCACGATTCGAAGCGCAATTGGATAATGCCTAGTGAATTGTAATCGAATCACCAGTTGAATGCTAGAAATATAAAAACTATATACACACACTTTAGAATTTGTGAGTACTGTGAGCATTCGGTGTAAAAAATATATACATTTTAATATAATTTCCTACTTACTGAGACAACTATAAAGTAACGTTGAAAAGTTTCGATAGTAGTTAGATATGCTTGGAATTGACACTCCTATGTTATAAATTATATGCTGCGCTATCTTATTCAAAAACACTTGAATTTTTAAGGTATTTTAGGGATCGATTTTGAGTTTCCATTGATATTTTAGATACTTTTCAATGTTCAGGCACAGATAATATAATACTATACAGGTTCAGGTAAGTAAATTGTTTGACTCTACTTCGTTAACACATGCCACTACAGATGAATCTTTATATGTTCAGAATGGTATAGAAAAGGACCTTCCTTAAAATAAAGGTATGGTGATGGAAAGGAAATTTCATTTAATCTCTATTTTTAATGTATAGAAGGCACCAAATAATACATAGGGTGAAAACAGAAAAGTTTTGGAGCGTCCAAGACTAAACTACATCTAACGATGAACCATGATAATATACGTATTATGGGAGAGAAAAACTCCATACATCCTCCGGTAGTTTGTGAAAGGCTGTTGATTATTAGCATAAAGGAGAATTTCCAACTCACGCGTTATTGAACTGGTCCTTGAGCGGTGATCCCTGCTGCACGGCGATGGCGTAGGGCTTCTTGGAGAACTCCTCACCCACCATCTGAAGGTCGCAGCTGGTCAGCACGTGGTACCGGATGTCTGTGGCGTCTCCCAGCCAGGCGAACCCTGAAACAGTAAGTGTTTGTTGAGGAAATGTGTCTTTAAAGTTAATACGTTGAAGTGTACAGGTAATGTCATATTATAAATCTTAGTTACTTAATATGTAATAATTGACCAATGATTAGATATTTAAGTATAACTTTAGAGAAAATATTACTAAACAAAATGTTATATCAAATAGATCCCAATAACATAAAGCTTCTAAGTAGCGACTCGGTCTCCATTTGGTTAACATTTGGAGATAGCTATAGAATCACTAACACCGCCGTTCCTAGACACTCGTATCCCTGATATTTTAACTTTTAAATGACGAATTTAATTTTCTAATGATGTGAATATATATGTGATATTCAAAGGTACCAAAGTCTCACCTTCACTAGAACTCTTAGAGCTCCTGACTCGTTCAACAGCCTCCTCTATAGAGTTGGGCAGCCCCACTTCCTGCATTGCCTGCCACATCTTCCGGAACTTGTCACTCACTGGGTAGTCCCAGACTGCAAGCTTGGCCCTCTCTACGTCACTCAAGCTGTCATTTAGACTCATTTCACGCCAAATTCTACGAAGGAAGAAAAAGGGACTAAAATATTAGGAGTTTTTCTCGTTTTGTAGAATTTCAGGTGTCAATTATAGTCAATTCGTAATTTTGGAATAGAATATTACAGTAGCTGAAATATTGCTTCCATTCAAAAACTTATTAAGTATTATATATTCTATGGCTGCCTCAAACATCACGAGTTAACCAGATGGTCAGTGCATAATGTGTCCGGTCCGAAACATATACACATGAATAATGGTTGGGAAATATATGTTGTGTTATTTTGTACAGGTACGTCAATTTATCAATACCACTAACTTATAACATAAAGGGTTTAAGATATCAAATAATATTGTATAACGAGTTGACATACAGGAACCAAACAACTTTTATAATATACTCGTTCCTCTGACTTACTCGTAGAAGCTGACTTCGATATCCGCCATTCTCTGGAAATACGTCATGGCTGAGGAGCCGTTCAGAGGTGCATACTGTATCTTGTATTGCTTGGAGAGATCCTCCAGAGATTCAATGGGCGTGTCCAGGCGGGATACAGTCAGAAAGGCAGCCAAGTTAGCCGTATATGAGGCTATGATGATGAAACTGTAAAAGAATAATGTGTGAATCGAGTACCCAAAGATTCGTTAGTACTCATTGTGTATGTATGGTATAGCTAGTCGTGATATTAATATTATTGTACTTAACTGTAGACTTTTTAAAGCTTTTTATACACATTCATGTAACGATTACCTTGTCAATAAGAAATAACAGCTACGTTATACTACCATAAACATTACTAACACACCTTCATTGATCAAGAATAAGAATAAAATTATCTTTCACACTTAAATATCACTTGATAATGACGTAAATTTCTGCGATGTTAATGACTTCATTCGTCGACATCTTAAAATAATATGTGTCGCTTTTAAGAACTACCCTTTGAGGATATCCTTGCTTATTGTAATAAATAAATATCACCTTACCCAAATAACCACCAGGTGGCAGCAAGCAGCCGTCCAGAGAGGTTCTTGGGCGCCTCACCACCTCCTTGCGGGGTGAGTGACGTCATACAGAACCATAGACATTCTTTCAAAGTGAACTCTCGCTTTTCCTCGTCATCTTTGTATTTTTCTCGATTGTTCTGGTAACTGTATGGACTCCATTTGTCAAAGACCCACATAAGGAAGCTAGGAGACATAACTTGTTAATTAAATACCATAAAGTGATCGTTTCAGACATGCAATCGATAATAATTGAAAACTTATTATAGAGTATTGAACTAAAGTTGGCTTTATATATTTTTATTTATTTCTTATTAACATCATATGTATTTAAAAAAACTGTATGTAATATACAACACCTCTTGTGTATAACTACGCCCATATAACTTATATACAACACCTGTGTATAACCAAGCATGGGTCACGTGTCTCATAAATACATATTTTGTACGAAATTCATATATCTTGTAAAATCGGTAAGGTAGTGTTAAAATCTTAAATCGAGTCTTACGAAATTTTTTGTCGAATTTGTTAAAGTGATGATCGAATTTAAACAAATATTGTCAATCAGAGACTCTACTTGAAAGGCTAAAGATAAAATCACATGATCGCAGAGACTTATGCATGATGTCATGAGTTATGAATACAATTATGTCATTTGCTAAGAAAGGTTATTACCTGTCTTAAAGGTTTATAGTACTTACCATTTACATGTTAAATATCTGTGAACTACATGACTACATATTATACAGAAAGGTAGTAAATTACCTCACTTATTCCTTTAAACAATTTATTCAAAATAAGTAGCTAAAACAAACAAGTGTTATCGCCCGAATTATTATATTACGTACAGTTATTTTATTTAAAAAGTTGCATAAAAGTTAACTAATGTTTTAATTCTTAGAAAAAACTAAATACGGGTTTATAAAAGCTCTGATCATTGTAACATTATTATTTGTGTTATGGAATATATAACTTTCGCAAATAGTAGTACTACCATCATTACACAGTTTACAAGTCAAATACATTGTCTGTCCAGTGTAAATATTTACATGTTCTTTGAAAAATAGGTCAACAGCATAAATTATACACTTTGCAATGTTTCAATATCATTTCACAGTGTTTACTAATGTACTTAAATAGCATCTGCAGTAGCGACGTACATCACTGGTTCTTAAAAGTAACTCTAAAAGACAAGGCCCGGCAATACATTAAGTATCCTAACTATTGTCACCTATAGCCATTCAATATCAATCTTTATAAAGTGCGGCGCATTTTAATATTCCTATCACCATGGAGTGGGTACAATAATAGTTAATGTGTAAACAGATGGCAGATCGATAATTCCATTTCACGTGGAAGGTGCTATGCTATGACATTTTCCATTATACACGTATGTTCGTTATCTTGGTTTTTAGAACGAGGCCAACATCGAAGTATACGTATGTATGGCTGTTACCTAAGTATAGGGCCAGATTGCAAATGTTTTACACTGATTGCTAAACAGCCTGAACAAATCTGAACAAGTGAAATGTGTTTTAAAATAGAACCTTACTGCGCACTAAAACGAGTATTGTATTCTGTTTTTATTTATTAGTACTATAAATTATCGTACCGAAACAACTAGTGATTATGGATGGTTTGTTTATTGTTCATGTAAAATACATTGACGTGAGTCTTTAACAATTAAGGGAAAAGATACAATCCTCGTTTAAACTGTTCCTAAAACTTATGAGATTTTATGTGTTGGATTTGGACGTGTTGCCATTCCCTTCATTTTCTTATTAACAATTGGCAACCATTTCAAGTTAGTTCGATGTAAGTGACCACGGCATTACGTCTCACAGTTACTTCATTAACACCTTTACATTTTTATCTTCTCCACGGTACAGAGAAAGAATCCGTGTGTTATTTATTTACAACTTCTCTTGGAGACAACTTCCGTCTCAGTGCAAGATCGAGATAATGCGGTCATCGACATTTTTATATTAACATTAGCTCATGAGTTTATTAGCCAACTGCTGCCCGAAATAACAGCGGCATAAAAAGATACATGCTATTTGTATACCTACCGAAATGTATCTCAACGGCAGACCACATTTTTTCACAATTAAACAAGCATTTTAAAGAAGCACGGCACTAAATTACAAACTAGCGAAAACATTGTATAGGCTTGGAATAGAGGCACAATAATGAAGGTTTTGTTTGAACTATAAATCTGCCAGTATTCAAAGGTTCACGCTCATTAATCGCAACCACAGCCCGCATCTCACTGACTGATTTTGTGTCCGAGGTACTAATTTATACTCGTCCCTACTGTACATATATAACTTAACACAACTTATATACAACTGTACTAGTAAGTATAATAATAAATATAAATTTCGCTTACCTCGTGAAGAAATAAGCAGCAAGTATCGAGAGCCACACGTCATTTTCCAAAACAGTCAAAAATTTAAACAAGGAGGTTGGAGTTCTTGGCAGCTTCATCAAGATCGTGATCCCGACCAAATCATAGTAGGGAACTGTAAAATCTACAACGTTCTCTCTTTCTGCCATAACTGACAAGGAAGTAAGACCTATATCAGCTCGTTTCTCCATCAGCTCCTTAATAATTCCATTCCAATTGCCATGCTCGTCCATAACGCCGAAATTGTTGTCGGGAACGAGAGATATTTCGTAGTCGAATTTTACGATCTGTCTTATTTCCTCCATTAGCTCTATGCAGTAGCCAGTGAATCCCTTCGGCGCACTGTCATCGCGAATAATAAATGGTTTTTGCTGCAACGCAAGAAAATTAACGCAATTGTACTAGTACATAACGTCACATAATTTCTGAACTGATTATTGAGGTGTTGTGCAATGAGTTATACATAACCTATTGACATCAATCACAAGATCTGTTTGAGTAACCACTGTAGCATGTACAAAGATTTTGCCAACATACAACCTACTTGCCACCAGACAGTGTGTACCTAACGTGACGGGCTGCGGGAGTTTCTTGACCTTTATCATCTAAGATTGAATACTATTAAACTTCTTTAACACTTCTTACGAGATGCATTCAATAAAATCAGGATATTTCTTTTTTAATATCCCGCAGTGGCTAATATGTGAACAAAATATAGTTCAGTGTATGCTTTATCACACTAGATTTAACTAAATCAAACTCAATTGAAGTGTAAATTATGTCAAGTCTATACGCGTGTTTAGACAGGTGGTTACGTGAATGACTAATGTTATCATTTTAATTGCGTTCGGATGTATTGTTTGCTTGAATATTTTAAACAAGAAGCAGCGATTGTTGCCAGGCAAAATGGTTCATTAAACTCACCTCGACTGTTACAACTCGATACACCAAATGGGCTGTGTAGTCGCTCATGTTTTCCGGATCAACAAAGTTAATCGGATTCGCTAGGCCGGCCTTCCAAGAACCCAAAGACTTACTTCCAATGGAAGCCCCGTCCTTAACAGTTACCGCAGCAACTTCAGTATTGAATTCCATATAACTTCTCCCATTCATGGGGTCATCATCAGGAATATAAAAGGGAGCGTAAGTGGGTGGTTCTTTAACCTAGAAATGTAGTTTAGAGAACATTAATCTGGTACTTACTTCCTACAGAAAATCTAAATAAACATTGGCACCAGTTTACTTTTAGTGTCGTATCAGATGGTTAGTTCGGATGAATTTAGAATAACTCTTATTAATTCTCTGCGTTCTTTTACTTACTAACATTTCTTGATGACAAGGGTTTTTTAACAACATAATAGTGACTTCCTACTTTAAACCCTTTCGAATATGAATTCTTTCTCGTCTATTGACCCCTGGAAGCTCTCGCTATATAGGTAGTCAGGCCATTGGTGACAAACACTGCTTATAACCTACATACTCATTTCGAGTAACATTAAATATTAGTCACAATGTTCTCTTTCCCAGATCGATGCGAGCGACAACACTCTAATCCTAAAACAAATATGGTAATTGACGTATGCTCCGGCAGAGAATCAAATCTGGCATTTTATTACGAACAAATTGCCCTAATAGTTTTTTAAATATCAGTGCTACTCCTTTGCCTAAATAATTGTATTACTTTTAATCAATTAGTTATTGAAAATCTCGAAATTTGAAATATAATATAAAAGCCATAATGAATGAAAAACAAATATTTAAGTTCCGCATAACGTTTGACGTTTTATAAATATTCTATACCTCCTTGAAAGCCGTCTTGAGGTCAAGGTACCTGTTGGGCGTGTTTTTACCGTCGTAGTCATCGCAGGTCACAAATTGCATATCGTTTGGCCATTTGCCAGAGTCCAACAGCGACCTGGAATAATTACAAAATCTCAGCTCCAGTGGAAATTGCCAAAGTCTATATTTAAATCGGATTCAGGTGGAGATATTTGGGTCGAATAACGACGATGGTCCGTTTCAAAATAAAATTCTAAATCAATTGAAAAAGCATGGAATAATTACTTGATTGATAAGAACGCTCGCAGAGACAGATCGAAATAGAAGGCAGATGTTATTTCAGGCTCTCCGTTCATGCTGTAAGTGGTCTTTATTTTGCCCAAACGATCGCGTGTCTTGGCATCGGGAGTGGGCCTCATGTACACTATAGTGGCGTCCTTACATCCACAACTCAAGTCGCCTTTATCCAAAGTTTGAGCAAACCAAGCTGTTTTTCTTCCAAAAAACTGATTCTCATCTGCGGCATCTAGAACGTTCTTAATCGTTTTCAAACTACCAATGACGAAGTAATTAACAATATCCAAATCTCTCAAGTTTTTCAACTGGTGTTTGATGTCATCTCGGTTAAAGCTTTTGACTGGAGTTATAACATGTCTTGTAGGTATATTTTGTAATAACGATTTATATTTATGGTCCATCACTGGAAAAGAAACGATAAGTTATTAACTTTTATATACTCACCTACATAATTAAGATTGTTGTATGCAAATATTGTGATTTCATGCTTACCGAAGAATTCGTCAAAAATGATAGCAATGTTGGTAATGTTCTGCTTAGTGACCATGGCTCTAACAGCCTCGGGCAGAATGTCTGCTGGCGGCATCACTTGGAGCATGAACTGGGTTTGGTTATGCGTGAGAGCCCGCCACTGCCTCAGGTCGCCCACTTGGCCGAAGGAGCCTGATATCGTCGGCAGCGACAACGCAGCTGTGAACGACTTCACAGTTTCCGAGCCGACGCCTGTCATGGTGAAATCGAGGACTATGTGCGGCGTCTTCTTCGCCAAGACCATGTCATTGTACTTCCTGCAAACTGATTAGATAATCTGCGTGTCCGTTAACCTCGGTTGCGGCTCGCTGCACGCGCTGCAATGCTCGTTCGGTTGAAACTCATTCATTAATTCCTTACGATCTAGTTAAGAAGTTACGTTCGCTACATTCTATATTTGGAATATTCAATGGGACATTAGTACGCTATTGGTTAAGGATCTATTTTTCATTGCTTATCTATTTGTGGGGCTTATGTTACTAATAATGTAATATAATACTGTCTGGGCTAATAGTGATTTATTCAATTAAGATTAAATGTTAGGGAGCTTTTTACTATTTCAGAAATTGTCTACTGATTTAAATTAGTCTCTTTAACAATATCATATTAACAAACTAAATATTCCTACATGAAAACAATAATTTATTTTAAATTATTTTTGTAACTGTACTTGCTGCTACCGTACCTCTAATTAAAATGTATTTATTCGAAGATCCTAGATGACGTTGTTAATACTTACTGTTTTCCAGGAACGCTTTCGCATCAGTCCTGTTGCCCACTACAATATATGGATCCACGGCTAGGCCAAGACTAGGGTTACGTCTCACGTACTCCTTGGCGACCTCAAACGCTTTCTCAGCGATGGCATTGTTCTCCTCATTAATGAGCACTATAAGTTACATACATATTATTGACTTGATCATTCATTGGAAAAATAATTTACTAGTATATTACATACTTAAGAATATAATTTACTTACGAACATTAATATTCTGTGTCGTTTGAGACTTGCATAAAGGAAATAAGAAAAGCAAAAGCGTAAAAGCTAATGTTGTCATCTTCTGTCTTGTTTCATGACTTTCGATCACCGAATCAGCTAGATCACTGGGCGGTGCCGTCGCCCACAATTACGATGCACGTGTGTTTACGGCCATGTAACCAGGGCGATGAGACCCAAGACCTTGATGTGTCTGATTTATTGATGATACTTACACATCCATTACCGGAAAATGTAGCTATTTGGTAGCTAGACAAAATGGTCTAGGCAGAGATAAACGCCTGTGGAAACTAGACTGTCTTGTGGAATACCAGACGATATTTTTTTAATTCAATCCTTTTTATTATTAATAATACAGTGCAGTCCATGATTTGACGATATTTATTATAAGTATCTTTACTTAGATAAAATGTTGTATATAATACAAAAAATATGTTAATTCGTAGCCTAAGAAACAATTTTAAATACCTACTGGGTATACACATTGATATGTTATCTATTATTTAAAATCTCAAAATTAAATACATGCATGAATACTGCATTTATGTTGTTGGCAAATAAATGAATTTGAGGAAATAAGTGGTTATCCCCTAACGAGGTACTAGGAAATCTTATATCAAATATACAACAGGAATTGCAAAAAAATCTTGTATCTTAGGTAGTGAATGACAAAACGGTGTCGAAAGCGAAGGGAGTTCAATTCCCAACTCACGTAATATATTGCGAAACAATATTTTACGGTGAGGAATCCTGTCAGTCACCACCTGTTAATGCTGACCGGTGAAAAAATAAGTTTTGTGACCACATATTACTGCGCAATCGCGATGCACATACGAAACCTGAACTTTTTATCGCTAGTGCACGAGATACTACCCACAAAGCATCCCTATTTCTACTTCCAAATTTCATCGTTGAAAATTTCGATACCCCATAATACCCAGGTCAAAACTTAAAATGAAATGCTATTCGTATGTGTTTCGTCGTAAATTTAAATAGCATTTATTGTTTATTGTACGAGTTTGTGAGGTCACGTGTGAACAAAGAAAACAACAGAGTTGGATTGGACTATTTTATTGCCAGAAACATTTTACCAACACTAAACCCGACAAAGAGAAGTAGTGCCTAAACTTTACACACTACTTAAATACCTATATACTAAAAATTTTCTCAATAATGAAAAATTAAGTATAAGAAAAAGTTAGTAAAAATCTTAGTATTAATGCAGAACACATAGTTAAGTTTCCTTGTTTTGGCAATAAAAATATTCATTTTCTGAGGTGTATCTTACATTCGAGTTTGTATGCTATCACATATGGAGAAATAAGTTACAAACAATGTCATTAATAGAAGACAAAATAGCACAAAAAAATATTATGTCAAATATGAACTATCACCTTGTTGAATTTGAACTTTTACAATGTTACACTTAAATATGATTAAAGGAGTAAACACGTTATGTAATTATTACTTAGTACCAGTAACAGTATCTTAATTTTTTTATTAGTTATTCGAGAAATTAAGTAACAAGTTTACTCCAGAACCTGAGACAGAAGTTGAGTGTGACAGTGCAACTTTCTTTAATCAAGGAATGTTTAATGGTAATTCAATCATTACATATTAATTCGTAGTGAAGTTAATGTGCAACTTTTAACTGCTAACTTAAATTTACAACTGAATTATTTATCTAACATTTAATCTTAATATTAAATTCTAGAATCCTTCCTCAGAAGCTGCTTTGTGAAATGTTGACAATACTTTGGCAGTTCAAAAACTGGCTTGATGTTTATTCCAATGGTTGCAACAGGAATATAATAATTTATATGTAACTTCTACTCTGATATTACAAAGTGAAAATGCAACACCTATTTGGATCAGTTCACTGCGATGCACAACACTCTCAGTTCAAAACTGACAACATTAATTTACACTTTACAGGTACATTTAAATACATAACTGTATTAATAGATATAAAAAGAATACTCAATGATTTGTTGCATTAGAGTTCAACTCAGACACAACAGTTTATAAAATTGATGTGTATGAATTGGGGCAAACATGCTTGCAAATCGATATGTTACTATGAGTTGAACTCTAAAGGAACTTTGCATTGCAGTAAACCAAAGAGGTGTATTGGTGGCTTAAGCAGCAGCTTCCTCTGCCTCTTGAGGAGCTTCGTCCGCTACCTTGGGTTTCTTTTCAGGTGTGCTTTTGTCTGTGCCGTTGTTCTCAGCTGTGGATTTCCTCTTCACACCAGTTTCCTTCTTTTCTTCTGTGAAGTAAATAATTCAGTGTTTTACTTTCTCACCTTAGAATCTATTAAATTATGGCATAAATTAAACAAAATAAAAACGAAAAATACATCTATGAAATAAATTACCTGTAGCATCCCCATTTTCACTGGCATCATTACTCTCTTCAGTTTCACCATTTTCTGCTGGTGATTCCTCAGGTGTTTCTTCAGATGTGCCATTGCTGGACTCCTTGCCATTGCTTTCAGCCTCGGCAGGCTTCTTTGCAGGCGACTTTTTAATGGGAGATTCCTTAGTTACCTCAGTAGAGGAAACTTCTTCAGGAGCTACTTCTCTGTAAAAATGAAAAAAAAACTTATTACTACACTGATAAAAATAACTAATTTTGTAGAAATATACCGAATCAAAATCAACAGGAACGTTATAATAAACAACCGTTGTATATACACTTATAAATTACGGATTAACTGTCGCGTTAAGTTGCATTTTAGAAAGTAGCATTTAAAAAAGTTAGGGTCAGGTAATACCACATAGCTGTCCATGTCATTGAGCGGCAAAACAATCTTGAAACACTAAAAATAACCAGTGACAAACGCGCACCTCTATAATAATATCGTACCAGGTACATACAATGAAGCCGCCGCGCCGCTCGACCAAAGTAGCAACATTGCAAAATCAACCTACTGGCAAAGAGAAACGAGGCGCGCGCCGGTGACGCCGATAGCACGCCGCGCATCACATACGCCATCTTGGATTTTAGAGACGCAAACCATTTTACCGGCGTGCTCACGATGCCGCCAAACATTTAACTTTTAAATTACAAATACTAACACGTAAATGTACCTATATTCAAATTGGAATTTTAGAAGTCATGCACGTTTCCCGCGTGTAAAATACAGATGCCACCAAATTTTACCGGCGTGCTCACGATGCCGCCAAACATTTAACTTTTAAATTACAAATACTAACACGTAAATGTACATAATATAATGAATTAAGAATCTATCTTCAAAATGTAAAAGCGAATATACTACACAAAACTAACAACTTGAAGTCATGCACGTTTCCCGCGTGTAACCCCAATACAGATGCCACCAAATACAACACATAGTCAAACTTATATTTATGAAGTTTCGATGTCAGGAATGTGAGCGGAGTTCTCAGAGGTCCGGGAATACGAAAAACCGGTAAATGCAACAATAAGCATTACTAAAATATAGGTAGCCATTTTGGTCACGTTTTCCATACCGGCAAACGATTTAATTAACAACTTCGAATAAAAATTAAGGTAATTAATGGAACACTTACTTTTGTTCAACTGCTGTGTCTGCCATCGTATACGGTTTTGGGTAGATAACTAAACTTTTAATTCACACACGTGCTTCACACAACGCACAACACTGTTCACTCAACGAAACTCGGCGACCAAATGAGATGGGAAGGGAGGGAGGGAAATAACGACGCCGCCTTGCTCCCTTTCTGTTGCCATGTAAAAATATAAAAAACTGATTAACAATTACTAGTTGCACATTTACGTAATTGAATGGAATGCCCCTACTAGTGATTTATAAAATAAATTAATCATTTACAACTTTCAAACTGATATTGAGTAAATATTAAACTCACTTCACACAATAGAGAGTAAGAGTATAACTAATAAAGAAGAATATTATATATTATTTTGCATACTACCCGGAGTAACTACTTTTTATCATTTAGAACCTTATAAATGCGTTGTGTTTGCAACTGTAGGTTAGTGAATATTCCACACTGAATAAAAAAATGTCATAAACAGTTCTTGCTTAATTTTTTTTTTAATTTCTTGCACAATTTTTTTTAAGAACATTTTATACCTATTACTTTAATTTTTCATACTTACTTTAGATAAGATTTTGTAATTCGATCTATGTATAATAATCTTAAGAATCAAATAATCTTTAATCATTGCATTAACAGTATATTTCTAAGCATTTTATAAACAGCCTAGACTAGTTCAAGATTAATGAATTTATCATATGTATTAAAAAAATTACTATAAATCAATGAGTATTATAATTTATAAATAGTTTATATTCGTGCAAATAATGTATGTATAGCAACACTGAGCAACGCGTTTTGAAGCGGGAAAGCTTCATGAAGTTGCTGTTTGATGGCCGACGCGCGCGAATATACGAACGAAGCAATGCAATGCCTAAAGCCGATGCTGTGTACTTACAAAATGTTGTAACGTTATTGTAGCTGCATTTTCACCGTAAACTTGATAGCATACATGCAATCTAATTTGTACGCAGATTACAATCGAGAATTAGAAATTTTTATTAGGTCTAGTGTGAAGAAAGTAATTGTTTCGTACACAAGACTGAAACAATGTAAAGTAAATCTAACTTTTGCTTCAGCCTTCGTCTAGACTTCATGCTAGATTACTCGGATATACTATACGTAGGTCACTAACACACACCACACTTACGTCTTCATCGACGGATAGACAAAGATTTACAGTAATAGAGTGAACAGAACTTAACAAAAAGTTAAACTGAGGTATTTTCTATTAAACATATATTATATATGCACTTCATGGCCATTATCCCTTGCTGACTATTCAGATCTTCGAGGGTGTAAGCCCTTAGCTAATGAGGAGTAATAAGTTCATGGTAACATGAAGCCACAGATATAAGAATACTATATACAGCGAAACACTTTGTACCTATTAGTATGGCTCTTGGTAAGTCTGGCATGTTTTTTAGCAAAAGTCAGCGCCTATACATGTAGGTGGTTACTATACGGCGAAACAATTATATCCATCTTTCGGTGTCGATTGAGAAACTAAGGTCATTTTGTAAGCCACTGCTATAAGGCTTACATAAATAATAAGTATTGACTCCTTTTCTGTGGGATGTACATAAAAATTACATGCATACGTCCCTTAATCTCTTTTGGGATAGACAGAACCTTGGAGACGTTAATATCTCCTAGATCACGTTTTAGAATGAATATTAGTGTTATGATGTTATATGGAGCATTAATGACAGGTTAATAGCCTGTCGAACAATAGATTCCATTGACCTTTAGTCCCTTAGTCGCCTCCACAGGCCTGGTAGAACAGTAGCACAGTACATTAGTAGAACTAGGAGTTAACATTATTTTTACGACTCCGCTAACACGCTTAAAACCAATTTAATTATTAACAATAACGACGGAGAATCCTGGATATTTGCCCTGTAATAAATATTTAATTGAATTATTACGTACATAGAAGTTACGTGTTAGGTGTAGGCACAGCTGATAACAGATCTCTATTTTATGGATCCTGACAAATTACGGAATGCATTTTATAAATATGTAACAATATTTATTTTTTCTACATAAGCTACATTAATTGATAAATTTTAAGTAGAAATAAATCCCTTTGAATTAATTCCTAGAATCGAGTATACGGGCATAACGAGTCGCCTTGTAACCAAATCGTAAAAGAGCCATTTTTGTGATTGGTGCCGTAATACAAAACAGGAATAGGAATAGCCGTTTTTTTCGCACACGTGGCGATTGGCGCGAAATTGCCGGTTTGAGAATTCGAAGCTGTGTATCGAAGGGAAACTATTTTGCGAAATAAAAATTTATATGAAATAAATTATTGTACTTAACATTGAATAAATATGATAATATACGTGAATATACCTACTAATTAATAAGCTGACGGATTTGGTTGTAATTTTCATATATTTTTGCCTACATAAAAATGTTTAGCTATTATAGATTTCAATAAACTTAAATATTACTTCGATAAACAGCTATGCCAAATAGACTGGGGATAGCGAAATGTTCTAAATTCAAAATCAGTGGTTTTAAAGGTCAGAAGGTGAATGAGGCAGCATGATGTATGGAAACTAACGCTATAGCTATAGAATATTGTTCTGGAAGATAATGACAACTCAATATTAAAATAAACGGCGAATAGATAAATCAAGCAAAGAAGTCCTTTTAAGCCAATGATATTCCTGTCATGGTAGAAAATATGAAGGTACCCAAATAGGTCTTATGAACGATTAAACCTCCTTGGTATTGCTGTATGACGAAGATGAAAAAAACTGTCACATACAACGTTGCTCCGGTAGGAATAGGATATAGAATATAAGACTGCTCTCCAAGTTGATAGTGATCTACTATGATGACGACAGACAAGTTATGAAGCACGTAATGTTTAAGTTTCGTTATAGAGGTCGCTCCCACGAACTAAATTCTAACTTACAGAGGGCATGGACAATGCATTCGGGGTAGCTACAATAGTTATCCCTAACTATTGAAACTATTCTATAATGTTTATAATTGCAATGATGACATAAATGGAGGTGCGATTTGGGTGTTTACCTTATTCACACTCGTACCATAAATGTTATCGATATCAGACACAGGTACGACACTAATAGATGCATTTTCCTTTAGTAAAATTAATTCTTATTTTGATTATGGACAAAAATGTTTAAGACAGGCAGACAGAGGCTTGGGTCGTGAACCGGTTTCTACCATTGCTGAAATGCCGATGAATGACCTATTCTATGAATATTTCTTAAACAAGATTATTTGTAATAAACTATACTATATTTTATCAATATCTATATAAATATTCTATCAGTGGCATAATATAGTCATTAGTAAATGAACAGGATACGATTAATATATTGGTGTACTACTCAATCATCTCTTGCTACCCTATGATTAACAAGCTTGGTTAGCAACTGTAAATTAAGAAAAAGTATAGTCAATTGTTTGAGAGCACTATGAAACTTGGTAAAAATATCGATTGAAAACATCAGTTGCATGAGACGGCCGGTAGTGGCAGCACAATCTAGCTCATTTCATGTTTCAAAATTACTTTTCTTTCATTGCGCATTGAGCTGCGCAGCACAGTCACGCCGCGCGCGGAGTAAAATTGAACCAATTCCAGTGTTACCAGTAAAAACACGAAATGAGTAGGATAGTAGTTTCTCGAAATTGAAATTATTTTTTCCGATCATAATTTCTATTAAATATTTGAAATTGTTTCAATAAAAAGTAATATTAGTATTTTGAAATACACAATTATCGTCATTGTCATTCATTTAGAAATATACTGCACTGCACTATTAATCCAATATTTTGGGTAATGGGTAATGGCCCACATGTGCATCTTCACAATTGCAGATTTAGTGTTTGATAATTTGAAACCACGTGTTTACAGATAGTCCCAATTTCACGTGGCGGCATTTTCAAGCTCTTACATTTACATGTTCTTAGATATATGTAATTTTTTCAAATATATTATTTTTATTTATAAAAAATCATGCACAGCAAACAGGATTGAAACGGTTATCGAACTGAATTAGGCGCAAGGCCCGAACGACTGAGATTCACCTAACTTATTTAACTATTTAGTATCATATCGTCATCGTCCAATATATTCCATTGACCCCTAGTTCCTTAGTCGCATTCTACGACGATTACCATTACCTTTTTTTACGTAGCAGACTAGCATGCAACACGATTAGTTAAACATTCAACAATAGAGTTATTTTAATATATATATATTTTCTTCTTTGAGAAAGGTTAGCTAAGCGGGCAAGGATCAGATGGTGGTCAGATGCATTCGGCGTTGATTTAGATATGATGCTGAGGTAGGTATCAAGAGAAATTATCTGTATTAAAAAGCATACATATGTATAGTAGCCTCAAAACGAAAGTGGTAGAAAACACTTGAAACGATAACAATAGTGCTTTATATATATATATATATATACATTTACACCATAAATTTGTTGTTGAACAAACACATCTCTTTTGTGTTGACAAAAAACATCGTCAACATTATCTCTTTATTGTTCGTAACAAGCAATAGTTATTATCTTAACATGATGAGGCTAACCATTATTTGGTACATTCAGTGTTAGTTTATCTGTTGACACGTAGCTTATGTGTGGCCAAAGAACTTTCTGCATAATATGTTGATGAAGGTAGTTACTCTAGCATCTGATGGCCTTACCTTTATATCTATACAATTATACCACATTAACATCTTTTAAAGTACGTGCTTGGCAGTTGGAGACTTATGTAACCGCATGTGCACAGTGAAATCTCATTCGCGGCTTGGACTTTTTACAATACATATAGGCAAGATATTTTTATTCAGGTTATTAGATATTTATTTATTATTGTCGTTGAATGAATGCTAACTAGATTCCTTTCCTTCTGACATCTCGCGACTAATGGACTAGGGGTAAATTGATTATATTGAGCCATGGGCTAGCACCTGTCACCACTGTTCCATATGTCACCACAAGAGCAATATTCATGCCATAAAAAGTGACTTAGGTGATTTTATAATATTCCCTAGTTGAATGGAAGATGTTCCCAAAAGGGATTGAAGGACATGCATATATGTATAGAATTTTTACTGTTTGCGAAGTTTCTTACATGTTGACTAGATTATTCTGAACTGGAAAATTTTATGTTTTTTAATATTATTACGGTGATTTGACTCAGTTGCACGGTGGATGGATACAAGATAAGTAAGTACAAGGCAAAAGTTACGCCATTAATAAAAAATGTATTTAATATCTTAAAAAAAATATTTTCTTAGTTTAAAACAGTTTTAAAAGATTTTGAGCGTTCCTATTTTAACAGTGATCGCTTTTTAACTTTTTTAATTCCCTTGTTGGTAGTTTTATGTAATAATGTTAGTGGCAACATCTACGAGGTTGGTAGAAAGCGCGTGTCACGGAGGAGTCGGGTGGCGCCGCTCGTGTGCCTTGCTTGGACGGTCGCTCTTCGATCTCGCTCCCTCCCCCCGTCGTCGTCGTTCGCTCGCTATCGTGCGGAGGCCATTTTCTTTTTGTGAATGTGACGAAATAACAGCAGAGGCAGTGGAATTTTTGTACTTTATTGTTGTCAATGTGTAGCCCTGTTAAGTGCCGATCGTGACGTGTGATATTTGCCTAGACAGAGGATGTGTGAGTCGAAAAGTGAGCTGTTTTTGTGACCTGTGCCCGTGTGCTAGTCTCAGTGGTCCTTGTAGTGCTGGCGCCTAGCGCCCCTGTCGCGCCATGGGCAACAATGCTGCCGCTGCCAACAAGAAGGTCGACTCCGCGGAGAGCGTCAGAGAGTTCCTCGACCAGGCGAAAGAGGACTTTGAAGAAAAATGGAAGAAGAACCCGACTAACACCGCGAGTCTCAGTGACTTTGAGCGTATCAAAACGCTCGGTACAGGATCGTTCGGTCGCGTGATGATAGTACAACATAAACCCACCAAAGAGTATTATGCTATGAAGATATTGGATAAACAAAAAGTTGTTAAACTAAAACAAGTGGAACATACGTTGAACGAAAAGCGGATTCTTCAAGCTGTTAATTTCCCCTTCTTAGTAAGCCTGAAGTACCATTTCAAAGATAATTCAAACCTTTATATGGTTCTCGAGTATGTGCCTGGTGGAGAGATGTTTTCGCATCTGCGCAAAGTGGGCCGCTTCTCAGAACCTCACTCACGGTTCTACGCGGCCCAAATTGTGCTGGCTTTTGAGTATTTGCATTACCTAGACCTAATCTACCGCGATCTCAAGCCAGAGAACTTGCTGATAGACTCTACAGGTTACTTGAAAGTGACTGATTTTGGCTTTGCCAAGAGAGTGAAAGGCCGCACCTGGACCTTGTGTGGAACCCCTGAATACTTAGCCCCCGAGATAATCCTTTCAAAGGGGTACAACAAAGCTGTAGATTGGTGGGCGCTTGGGGTTTTAGTCTATGAAATGGCTGCTGGATATCCACCCTTCTTTGCTGATCAACCCATTCAGATATATGAGAAGATTGTTTCAGGCAAAGTACGTTTCCCGTCTCACTTTGGATCAGATCTAAAGGACCTACTCCGCAATTTGTTACAAGTAGACCTGACTAAGCGATATGGCAACCTTAAAGCGGGTGTCAATGATATCAAGAGCCACAAGTGGTTTGCTTCGACAGACTGGATAGCAGTGTTTCAGAAAAAGATAGAAGCACCCTTTATCCCTCGCTGTAAAGGACCTGGTGACACAAGCAATTTTGATGATTATGAAGAGGAAGCCCTTCGTATCTCATCAACAGAGAAATGCTCTAAGGAGTTTGCCGAGTTCTGAGCTGGGAGGCGGGCGCCCTGCGCCAGGGTTCATGCCGCCCCCTGCCCTGTGCTGGCGCTGGCCGTGCGCCTTGCGTCATGGCTGGCCAGCTAGTGAGCTTTGCGCCATCTGCAGCACTGGGCCCCTTAGTCGTCTGGTGCATCTACCTATCTGTTTTTAATCATTTGACATGTTTGTTATTGTATTATATGAATTTAAGTTGAATTATTGTTATGGAAATGGTTGATATTTTATTTTATAACTTTGAACTATACTAAATGAAGAGATTAATTTATTGTATTGGATCGTATCTTGTAGGCTTGTCTTGTGCAATTGACCTGTGTTTGTGATCTGATTGATGATGGATTTAATTATTTGATTTAAGCGTAATTTTTATAGAGTTCCTTATTTAAGTAGTCTCACTATCCTGTGTGTCACTGTTTGTCCTTATCAAGAGATCAACTGTGGTGTGCCTCTAGGGGCATGAGTGCATGAACCTCGTGTATAAAGCAGATACTCTCATATCATGTGCTCAGGTCTGCATTGCATGGGCATTCAACTGAAATAGTAGCAATTATGAAATGGATTAGGATAAGTGCGCTTTATGTCTGCCGTGCCACCTTCTGGTGCAGTGGTGGATTTTCAAGAGTTGTAGGGCCCTTTGTAACCAATGTACTGAGATGCTGGCGTTATCTAATATATATTAAATAATATATAAATAATAATAAAAGTTTTTTAGCATTAGATGTAGGTCTATGACCCAGGCTGTACAAACAGAATATCTAGTTTTATGTAGTTAACATTTTACATTATTGGATCATTTGTTGGCAAATGTGGTAATAGATTTAGGTGGTCATAACATTGTAATGGTTGCTAATGTCTAAAATGATTGCACACAAGTAAAACCTTGAATGCATATTGTCACTCACTTGTATTTAGAATGAGATATGTCTTAACAATCTAAAAGTGTTGGTGGAACTCATATCATGATGTAAATATAAACTTTGATATCTATGTATGTCTGCCTGCCATAGTTTCGGAGCTTCACTGTTTCTTGTATTGTGCTGTTGGACCTTCTGTTAGCGTGTGCGCCGAGCTGCTTGGCTCCAGGCCCTCCGCCGCGAGAGGTGGGCCAGCCTGCCGCGTCCGCCGGGCGCACCCTACTCGTGCCATATCGTGTTCTAGTATCGAATCCTGTCTGAAACGGCGCAGTGACGTCACTCGACAAGAGTGGATGATTCGAAAGATATCTGCAGCGCTGCCATTGTGACGCCTAAGCGTTGCTTAATTTCGCCAACAGTCCAGCACTGGGTTGGCGCGACCTTGACGGCTCGGTGCACACGCGCTTATAATTTGGTAGCTAGTCAAATACGATGTACCAATACATTTTTCCTATGTAAGCCGGATGGTGTTTATTTTTAGTTTTAGGTTAGTTTCGTTTAGGTTAAGATAGTTTGCGGTGCGTCTCGCGAGTTGTTTTTGCGCTGGAGCCGTCAGCGGGCTATTATCACGGGCGCCATTGTTCGTGGCGCTGCGCTGGTCTCACGGCACTTTCATTGCATTGTCTTGCAGTGCTTTGTCTGTGGGAGTTATCTAATGAGCGAGCCAGTTGCGATGTCGTCTCGATATTATCACGTTACAATCCGTGTGACATTCACCGTTTAGACGTTCGTTTCGAGTCTACCAAGGCACATTTAGGTTTCCATTCATTAACATTTTAGTGTCGCACTCCGGCGGTTATGTCTGTTATTTGAAATAAGTTGCATGGAATTGCCGTTTGATTAAGTTGAGCAATATATCACTTCAATCTTAATTGATGTTTCGTCATTTTCACCCGCGAATGTGTCTGCGTCGTTTATATCTTGTACAGAAAGTATTTAAAATTTCTAGGGCTAGCCATGCATCGGTTTCAATGCGTTCACTATTAGACAATAACCTGTTTGGAGTGTCACGACCGAGATCAAAATGGTTAATGGATTTTAAAGTAGGAGGACTATACCATTAGGAATGTGATCGGGCACTAAACTATATCCAAGTGAAACGTAGCAACAATGCTTTAGATAGTGTTCTGTCTTAGCTGGTTTGTAATCTTTCGATTGGTTGAGCCTCATTCCACTTGTTTCGTCGATACATTGTGAAAATCTTTACGTGAACATTTTAAGGAAACTGGTTAATCCGACATTAGACCTTTTTATATGCGCAACTTCATTTAAAATGTTCACGTTTGATGTCAAGGCTTGTTTAGATTGTTCCAGTCCTTCTGTCCCGCTACCCAGCTAAATGAGATTTTGTATCATCCTGGCATGTGAGCAATAAACAGCTTAAATTCGAAGTTGGATAGAAAGGCTGGCATAATGCAAACGTCTGAATAATTATAAAATATCGAGTGCCTATAGCATTGAAGTGTAAAAAGTCAGTTTCAGTAATTATTTGTCACCATGTATTGATCTTCCATAAAATTACGATGAAATTAAAATATCGATGTAACAGTAATGTCAATCTTTTATTTTGTTCACCAGACCTCGTTTGCGTGTCTTCCCCAGAGCGCAGTGCGTTGGCTGAGCCAATTTGCCGCTTCCTAATAAAGGACACGGGGATCCTGCGTGATTCAGCTTTGACACGTCCATACACCGTTCCCATGAGAATCATTTGCACAAACATGTTAGGCAACATTTGTAACATTCAATTTCTACTACGATTCCAGGTAAAGCTAACTTAGCCTTGATCCACAAAAAACTGTTGATTACCTGGACTGAAATCCCACAATTACGAATTTAGTATCTCCTACATGAATGTGTATATTAATACCAACGGGATCGCGATATTTTGACTAAAAGTGATCATGGAGATAATAAATTTTCGGGGCTGACCCCTGAATAGGATTAAAGGACAAGTTCACTATGCATTTACAAGTATCTTTTGTATTATTTGAGACGAGACAAGACTACGATAGTCAAATAACACTGCCAGACTTCATATAGAAGAGTAGGTAGATTCTCATTGTTCCTATAGTTACAAACACTACACCTAAGCTTTAAACAGATCGAATTACCGACTAATGAATAATGCTTCATGAGTTATAACGTAAATTATAATTTTTCAGCAGGAATAATGGGGGTGTGAAATCATATGAAATATTGATGACAGGTTGCCAGTGTATCGTCAAATAGATTTAATTTAACCCGAGTCTTAGTTGCCTTCTACGACATGCTGGTAAAAACGTCAGACAGTTAGCATTCTTTTACGTCCCAGTACCACATAACAATTTACGAAGACTTAATAATAGATATTCTGTCTTGGTATCCACTGACTACCAACGTCATGAGACTGCGTGTTTCGTGATAGCATTTAGCTTAGCTAATCGATGACGACGATGATGTAAAATGTTTGTAAACAAAATGAGTTCACTGAAGTCCAACCATGTAGTAACTGGTTTTCATCTAAGCTGAGGAAAGAAGGACCTTGCACATTCAAATTAAAATTTCGATGTAGGTTGTAGTTAATTATTTCGGCATTGCGAATTAGTGGAGTTTAAGAATATTTTCAATTTTGAGTAGGCGCCGCGCTGTTGGTACGAAATTTCTATTTTGTCAGTCATTGTCACTTTGCATGTCCTCTAAGTATTAATATAGTTTCACATATCTATTAAAATAATGACAACAGAGCTCTGGCGGAGCGCCAACGCTCGGCAGACAGGAAGCATAAGTATGATACGATTGAACATAAAACTTTTAATGTATAAATTGTAAAATAGCGAAAACATGTAGGAATTCTTTTCAACATACTTGATTCTTCTATTTTACCCGCAGCTAATTCAATTGAACGTGTGTTGGCTCATCACTGAAGCTTACGTAACTCCGTGCGGTCAACTGTACTTGAAGTAGCTTTATCGTCATTCTAAATCCTTGTCTAACGTGTAATACTTGAGGAGAAATTTGCACTGTCCTGTTTAATCTGTACACTCCATAAATTATCTTTGTTATACTGCGGAACGATTTTGGTAATTTTAGAATGAGCGCATCATACGTGGATGTGATAACTCTCGTATGTATATGTAGGATAGAACATCAGGGTTACTAAATCCTAAATATAAATTGACAGGTGTCGCTGATTAGTAATTCCTTGCAGGCTACCCATCTAACCAGCTTTTCATCAGACAGTCGCTAAATTGGTAGTGGTTGGTGGTTACCCATTCACAGTAACTACAAGGGCCACCGATCATTACGGCATGTTGCTCACTTTGATATTAAATAGTTCGTAAATATGGCGTTAACCTATATACAAATAAAGATATTTCTTTTTAATGATAAAATATGGTACGTCTTGGTTTTGAAATCCTTGGTCACAACCCAGTGATTATCTTACTAATTATGCATAGTTTATAATTCTAAATGATATTTACGCATAAGATTTAAGATTTTTTCGGCCCTTAAAACGAAGTATAGGCATAAACAACGAGGAAGGATGAGAAAAATATCGAAAAGAGAGAATAAACGAACATTTACAATAATTAAAAAAAGTGTTCTTCGGAGTGAAGCTATGGGTGGATTGTTTGAGTTAAAGAATCTCAACGCCCACATTAGATTTTTGTTATCTTGGTAATCCTCTGAGTTGTTTAGCCCTTTTTGTATCTGAGTTATAAGATACCCAAGTCATAGCGCAAATTTAAACACAAAAAGCACATATAATTAAAATATCTAACTACTTTACATTTTTATTTCTTGTAAGACCAGTTACTACTTATAGTAATTTAAGTATTAGGTATGCAATGTATCTATTAAGAAGGCGGGTATATAAATCTATACTTACCAAAAACATTAATTATTTGATTGACCTTACTATTACTATCTACTGGCCTCTAGATGACCGTCAGTGTTTTGCATAAATTTACATACATAACCAAAATAGAATGATACACTCACATTCACAATTCTGAAGGGGTCGTCGACAGAGTATATAGTTTGAAGGAGTCTGGTGGTGTATATAGTAATTATGCTGGTTACATTCTTTACCAGTCTTTGTAAAGTAACTAATAATATTAATAATAAAAGCATTTATTCAGCCACAAATACTGACATACACAAATCAAAACATTTACAATTTACTATGTTATTGTCACAGCAAAAGTGTAATATGTGATTAAGAAGTTGATTTTCAGCTCCTAAGCTTAATAATTATCTATCTTTCCATAATAATCTAACCCCTTAAGCGTATCCATAGCATAGCACAACTGTCTCATGAATAAAATTTCTCATTCCAAGAAAAAAGCTTGTGACAGCCCTGTGCTCCGGCCACCCACATTTAATTCAACGACTTGCAAAGTCCAAATAATGGAATGTCAATGTTACATCGAAGTTAATAATGCTAAAAGGTCACCCAGGACTGGTTTATACGTAACACGTGCTTCACAAAAGGGATGGAATAAGTAAGTCTCCAAATCGCTCGAGGTAATGGCTTTTTTGATATAGCCTCACGTAACAGGTACGGTATTTGTTAAATTAAAATAGCGGTTTTAATGACTACGGAGACACGTATTTCCACGGAGACCTACTTGTATGCATGGAGGTATTCGGAATAAACCGTTCTATAACGAAGTGATGGAGGACTAAATATCACGAGTTAAGTCTGTAAGTATCGATTTTATTACAAAAGACAAACGCGTTCACGACCATTAACCCTTGCGGGGTAGTCAGAGGTTCAGGTGTCCATCTCCGTAGTTGCGAAGGTAGTAATTCTATGACCACTTCGAACCTACGTGTTGACCAGATAGTCAGTACTTAATGTGTCAGGTGGTAAGCCATGTCGCCATTTACAGGCACTAACCATTACCTGTTCAGTGAACAGGTAGGTTTCTTAACGATGTTTTCCCGATTTTTTTATTACACAATAAGTTGGAACATGGCTTAAACTAAAAACATTAACATTTATAATTTCATTATTATTAACACAAGTATAAACACGAGTATGTACACTCATTACTATATACCTATATAATAATAACCCTCTGTAATTAGGGAATAAAGACTATGACGTGTACTTGTCATCATTCTTATCGAATTGTTTGTTTCTATTATAAGTTGCTATACAATTTAATATAAGAAAACCTTAGTACTTTCTTAAAGTAGCTGGCAACCATTTGTGCTTTGTTGCGTGAGTTGGATGTTAGGAACATAAATTTCCCAACATGTGAGCCTTTACCTTTCTTTGTTACTTCTATTTGTACGAAAGACAGAAACATTGGTTACAATGTGTCTTTTTTCTGCTATAGGTATGTACTATCTAATAGAGATATTTCACATGAAATATTAACGAACATATTATTTATGTAAGATCAGTAATATGTATGTGAGAAGACTTGTAGAGTCTCCGCAAATAATGATATGTACTCAAACATACAGGTACGTTACATTGGACCTTCAAAATCAAGGCTCTATAATATAAGGTTCCATCTAGATTTAAAAAAATGCTATGAGTATATACTTATAGTATGCAGAGTATTCCGCGTTATAATCTCTATTTCCATTTTTGCCTTATTCAAGGATAATTCAAACCTCTAGCGCCTACAAATCTCCTAAACTGCACACTTCGAGTGGGAAGTTAAGGCTACTGCTTCATTATCTGCGAATCGTGATGGTCCATCGTTAAAGTTGGCATCGCCTTGGCTTTGTTGCGAAAACCGATACTAATAAATATTTATTCAGCCCACGACACTGGAAAGGAAGATCCAATTTATGGGTTGCAAGGACGCGGCAGCGGTCGGCTGTGCATCGTGATAACGCCACACGATTACTGAATTAACCCGAATAGTCACAATGTTATGGAATAATTTGCACCCGAACTAATCTAGAGCTGTAATTGAATGCGATAGTACAATGGTCTATGGAAAAAGGCTTAAAAGTGGACCATCATAATCTCATGAATCTGACTTTTCTCTTATCATTTAGTTTTTTGATTATGAGTGTGAAGTTATGTATGTTACACTAATTTCTTTGATTAAACGAACGGCAAACGTTAATCTTATCAGGTAATAAACTAACGATTGCACAACTCCTTATTATTAGAATCAATTTATAATAGGTTATTTTGTGATTGAAAATTCTTAGCTCGTGTTGGTTAGAAAATCTTGCTTATAATATCCATCACATAAAACAAAATGATTATCTTTCTAGCAAGTATTTATTTAATAGATATATAAGTAGATACGAGCTGTGCTACAAACTAGCAACACTTCTTTAAAATAATCTATTCAAAATCAAGTCAAGTTATATTTATCTTCTAAGACATGTATACTAAAAATACTCTTTGTGACTGAAGAGTAAAAGTTTCCGAGAAGATAAAAATTCTGTTGCTTTTAATAAAATATAATAAATAAATAAATATTGAATACGAACAATAAATGTTGTATTGCTACTATTTAGGATTGTGTTTGTATTTGGTTATCAATAATCATTTCATTATCTAATTGTTACCCTTTTAGTTTGATCCTTGAATTAAATTTAGCGAGTAAGAGTATTAGAATGAATGTCCATCAATTATACACCAGTATCAATTTATAGGTATCTAAACCATTCTTACGGCATTTTGTCATGAAAAGATGAAACTAAACTCAACAATTTATGTTCGTAATATGTGGAAACATCCATCTAGGAAACCGTATATCAATGGTACCATAAATACACGGATTTGTTTGAACTCGAATTCGCCGAAATCTCAAGACGTGCTCATTATTTTCTTTTCGTTCGAATATTGATAACAACGGTCTTAGATTATATCTGTTATTTCATTTAAGATTTTGATTCTTATGCTATTTATTTTGATACTAATTTTAGATTGATAATACGTCAAATACATTTCGTAAGCGTCACATCCGCTCTGATTTTGTTTATAATAATTAACCATATGAGCTGATAATGATTTAGAAATGTAAATCAATCCTGGATATTTCATCGCCAGTAAAAATCATGTACCTAGTTTAGCTTCTAGTCTCTATTTCACTGAGAAAGTATACTTTCTATTAAAACCCTCTTTTTAAGGCTTAGAATCGATCAAGACGTACTATAATGAATATACATAACTACACACCAAAAATGCGTAGTTTTCAAAACTCAATAAAACGTAATAAAAGGTAATTGAAGTTAGATATATATGAGTAGGACGCAGAAAGGAAAACAAAAGGAAAAAAAAATCTATCAATGAATGTACCGTACATGTACTTATGTTGAATAAAAACATTTGACTTTGACTTTGAAAGAAGAAAAGAATCTTGAATGCTGAAACCATATTATCATCACTCGTCTAAGACATACTTGTACGCTCAGCCGGTACTAATAGCTGCCGAGGGGATATTAAATAGTTATGGCGCTGGCGACAAATTGCTTATTTTACCTGCATCGTATTTTTTACGATCACTTTTGTCTTCTATCAATCAGGGAAACGACTTTGCTTTGCAAATATTGAACAAAACTTATAATTTACGACCTCCGTGGCGCAATCGGTTCGCCGCCGGAACGCTAATCGTGAGGTCCCGGGTTCGATTCCCGGTGGAGGCAGAGTTAAGAACTACGCTTTTCTACTGCTTTCCAGTCTGGTCGTTGATTATATATGCTATATATGTATTTATCTGTATATAAAATATTTCTTAAATATACGTTGACTAGTACCCTTAACACAAGTCTTAAATGAATTTATCAAAGGGCTAGTTCAATTGGTGTAATAATATGCAAATATTATTATTATTAATGATAAATTCAGTCGTCTATGGTGCGTCAACAAAGTCAGCAACTCAGTGAAAGTTGAAAATACAAATAATTATTTTCGGCTGAATATTTTGTCAATTGTGATGCCAAACTGGCTAAATATGTTCGCTTTGGGATAAGATTTGGATCCTCAACTGGAACAAACCGAAGAACAAGGAAGAGAGCAAGGGATTGGAGCATCGATTTCGTTCTTCTTCGGTTGAAGCGGCTGGCGGCGTTGGTGTAACCATGGCGACTGAATAACAAGAAGTGCAAACTCCGTGGCATCAGTGTTTGTACTTCAGCCGACATAACCTTAGTGGTGAATGGCTTAATAAAGAATTAAAAAAAAATATATGATAAATTGGACCCTGGCAATCAATGTATGTAGAAAAATTCTTCATCAAAGACTTTAGTTTTAAACCCAACAAGTTACTGTGTTCGTGCTAGTAACAAAAGCCATCTAGTTAAATTCTATTTATATTTCAGTCGGCACAGGACGAAGCAGTCTTAATGTGAATTCCATGAAACCATTTCAAACGGTTCAATGTTTATTTATTATTGTTTTCTGTTCATTGCGGTTTGATTATAATCATATTTTGTTTACACGTGTTGAATAAAGGTACGTAGGTTTTACATCTTTAAACTAGTACTGATATAAACGTATACTTTACGTCTGCAATCACTTCCGGGGTGTTAAGAAGTTTGAGAAACCACCGTCGTCAGTCGCCCTTTCATTATAAAGGTTTCAGAGCTTTCAAAATGCAGTACGAGTAGTTATGCATCGTAATGATCTCATAAAGTGGTCTTCGAAAGGCTTTAAAACTACGAAAGATACTATCTTTGTTACCCATTGTGATACTTTTTGGTTGGTTAGTAACTCCAGAAAAATTACTCGTGAAAACATTGAAAATTGCGGGCTATGTATGTAAATTAGATAAAAGTTTCAAACATAATTATCTAATCTCATTTATCATATTTCGCGATAAGGCGATGTTTTCTTGGAGATACGAATTCGGCTGGAATACAATTTACGCATTGGGGATACTTGGCAGCGAGATAAAACTAAATGAAAGCCTTCCAAAAGATCGTTCTTTTGAACGTGCCTTAAAAACGTACACATATACCAGCATCTTATTTACTTACATTCAAAGGTAGTCGATAGAACCACGTCAATTATTATAGGCACAGAATTGAAAGGAAGAAAGTCACTATACATAAAAGTCTAAGTATTCCTAAAAATTCATATTACAAAAAAGAAAACATGAAATACATGACATGAAAACCATTGATGCAGTGTGAAATTAGTATTACATTAATTAGTATTTGAGTGATGCGTCTTGTTTCTACGTAATATATGTAATTAAACATCGTGTGATCAGAGTATTCAATCAGGGCGTCCTAGCAGTAATGACATACAGTGCAGAGACGTGAAACATGTCATTCGGGTTAGCTCACCGATTAACGGTTGCTCAGCAAGCAATAATAATTATCATTTATTTCGAAATACATGTTTCATAGGGTTAGTGACAATGCTGGATTTTGTTAAAAGCAGAAACCAAAAACCGAAAATGAAATTTGTCTTTGAAAGTTCAATGGCAGAAAACCTCGTAATTGTATTCGTATGAAGATTGTCATTTAACAATTAACGTTGGCTGATACAGAGATTATTTTCCAAATGTCCCTGCAAATAGAAATAGAATCTTTGAAACACATAATCGGATCGTATTTGATTGGATGAACAACAATAATAACGTTATATGCAGAAAACACAGCTTTTATAAACACTGAACAATTTGCGATAATTCCCGATATATTGCATAGACTAACACCTATTTATGGACAGATGGTACAAACAAACGCAATGTGGGTCAGTGTGTCAGCTCTTCGAACACACTAATCTAAGCCGTTTAATTGTCTATTAATACTGTGCTGAATCAGCATATACACATAAATATATGATGGGATTTAACGAGGCTTACCAACTGTGTGTTGAAAATTTCACTTAACCAGTGCTTCTTTAGTTCGGTTCAATGAGGTAACCATGTTTCAATACAAATCTTTAAATTATTTACTTATTCAATAATTATGTTATAACGAGGCTTAGAGTACTCCTAATTAAGATAAGTATGACAAATATCAATCTGTGTATCAAAAATATTGGACAAGACGCTTCAATCACATTCTGATGTATTTTTGATTCCCTCAATTTATCTTATTACATTTTAAACTTCATAAGGAGATCTAAAAACACCAACCTCTTTAATAAGAATACAAGTTACATACCACATCAAGTACAGAAAGATTAATGACTCGTACAGTGTTACCACATGTCGACGAGGTGTGCTTATTGTCATGTTTGCCTTGAACTCGCATGAAATTATTTTAGCTGACCCTAGAACTGAGGTGTATGTGCACTCGGCTTATGAAAGGCATTGACACAGTAACTTAGCTGCACATAGGAAAATACACGAATGTACGTAAGTTACTATGTTTCACAAACTGTAAGCCCTTCATTTTAATAGTCAGAGGCTTGATAGACCATCATATTTATCAATAACTTTAGTTACACAAAGCTTATTTTTCGGAAGATAGCTAGAATGTAACGTGACAGATAATCAAAAGAATAGACAGCTTTGCCTCACGATGTTTTGCGATGTTAATAAATCTGTTAGTGCTTGATATTTTTATATGATATGTCCGGACTTTGCTTTTTAATTCCATCACTAGCTAACCATATTTTTCAAGTAAATGGACCACCCTGACTCTGCTTATCAGTAACATACTTTCTAGTATCTTTTGGCGCCGTTCACCAGGAAACATTAATTATGTGAGAGAGGAAACATTTACATATCAAAGCAGCAATAAACGCTGTTCTTATTGTTATTACTTTTGCGATAAAAATAACATAGCAATGTTACTAAAAAGACAATTCATAGAACCTATTTCCTATCACGTTCCTATGTAGAGGTGAATGTGTATTAATGTAAAATGTATGTTTATTTTGAAGTGATGACATTATTACTAACTTCTAGACAATTATAAAACACTCGTCTAATATTAAAAACTATACAAGAATACAAAAATAATCCGATGGAAATAATAAAACTAGACGAAAAGCCTAAAAATAACTCATATAGCTATTATTTACTATCTCATCAAAACAACTTCCCATTTCTTGCCGGTAAATTTCGAGGCACTTAAACAGCTTTGCATTGTACGAGATCTAGCATTCTTAATAGAAGAGATTATAATAATCTAGTAATTTTCCACTGGCAGTACTTTTTGTTTGATGATAAAGGAACACGTGGCTCACTGTTGAGGATATACCCTGAGGCATCATTCATTATAGAGTTTGTTATTGTTTGTTTTGTGCTCTAACTCCATGTTGAACTATCTAAAGACAGCCCTTTGGTTTTCATAAAGGTTGCAGTTCTATACAGCCTTTGTTAGAATGAATGAACCAAGTATTGCCATGCTATTGAAGCTTAAGTAAGTTATAATTTAGTTTCTACATAGATTCTTTTTCCTATACCTTCTATATACACATACGAGATTGTTTAACTTATAAATGACAGTATTTGTATGTATACATAATTACATACACTATCTATCTCCCAAAACAAAGATATGCACAGACCACATTTCCCCTTTCTCTATCTAAGAGATGTAGAGGCGGGGATTAACAAATATACATGTAATTAGATTACCAACATACGTACGCGTATCTATTATATTATCCGTGTCATGGATTTGAAATGTCACAGCATTATACCTGTCAGTTCAGCAAGTACAGCATACTTTTACTGGCCTTTGTAGAGCCGCTCATTAGGGTATCGCACGCGCAATCAGACTGCGTGCCTCCTCACCTTGACTCCAATTATTCAGCAACGTTGCCAGTCCATCGCTAATACACCGAGTCAACATTGGAAACGGCATGCTAACTATTAAGTGACTTGTTTGTTGTGCTGTCGGGTAGTTTGCTGGCGTTATTACGTGATGAAATAACTTATTTCGGTTGCTTGTTAAATTCTTAAGAGTAAACTGTGTAGATTGGAAGATTGTAGGAAAAATCTAGATGCTCTTGTATTAGTTTACTATTTACTATCGTGTATGTGTATCATAAGAGTATTAGCTTGATTTATATAGGCACTGACTATTACCTATCCTGAGGGATAGGTAATAGTCAGTGCCTATATACAGCGATACGGTTCACTTCCTATCACGTTGGGTGCTGTCTATCTAGTGATACGCGGGCTTCGAACGACCCATACCTAACATGCCTTCGAAATTTCGGAGATGGGCATTCAAGTCTCTGACCACCCCGCCATAATAAAAAAGGGAGTGTGTATACACAAGTCGTGAAGCGTATGTTTTTATGTTATGTTATTAAGCAATTAATGTTTATAATAGATCTTAAAGAACAATCAAGCAAATCTTTTCTTTAGCAGTCGCAAAAAGCGCAGCATAACAAACGACAAGCAGTTGGCAGTTGCAATTGTTTACAAATGGCGCGCAAACAAATCACTAACTAGAGACTTCAACCGCTAACTTCACTGAAGGTTCTATTATCCCGAGGGAAATGTGTGGCTTAGGCGAAGCTTCTATCGATTTTATTACCAATATTTATTTAAGTCCAATAAATGGGGTCACGGTCATAACTAAGAATTAATAGGAACACAAGTTATAAAGTTACTTACGGTTGTTAGTGCATATGTATGTTAGTATAACAATTCAAAGGTAACAAAAGGTAAGGTAACGGGTAGGTACATAACCGTTATGTTAGAGTGGTTTATTGGTTTTAAATCATTGAATATACATAATTCAGAGGATTTGGGCATAATTATGTAATTTATACTGCCCGGCATTCTTATTCCTAATATATTACGGAGGCGGCACCTTTTACGAATTTCACGTAAGATTAAGAAGCTGCTGTACGTAATGTGACACGCCCATATTTGCGCCTGTAAGTCCCTAATGAGATATACAGGGCCTATCATTCTCCATCTTTGAACGATCCTGACACATCTCTCTTACTTCACTCACACACACCGCACAGTTTGAATGGAAATCTATGAATGTATTCAATACACAAATTACACAATTACTGACTCACACCTACCTCAATGATACCAAGAACTGCTTTACAAGTAGTAGGTATATATAGGTAGGTATCAATTAAGTCTAACGGCGCATTGCCGCGGAATAGCTGGTTATATTCTACCTTATTCCCAGATCAGCATTTTATCACAAATCTCAGTTTCTACACTAGGAATTCATATAGCATTTATCGAAGTCAGCACATTAGTAATATGATTGAACAATACCACTAAAGCAATTAGGAACTCTGTAATCCGAACTCATTACCATGTTTTAATACACGTGCCCCTGTAAGTAACTATGTACTTTAAATTACATTACAGTCATTTATACTTAGGATTACTTACTACCTTTATTGTTGTAACTTAACTACTACTACCTTTATTATTGTTAGTATCCGTCATGATTTATGCTAGTAAGAAGAATATACCTAATTTAGGATATTAAAAAATTCACATTTTGCAAGCATGACTAGAAATCGTATTATAGTAAAAAATAAAGGACTTTTATAGACTTCATTCAATTAACCTGTTGTTAAGGACAACAATGTAAGATATTAAGGTTAAAACCCACCGTAGCTGAAATCCTCTTAAAACTCTAAACCTTAAGGAAATTGCTAGTAACATTCTTTTCAAGTTAATTATTATCTCGAGAAAAGTTTCCCCATAAGAATGTGTAATAATATATTATTGGCTTCTTTGCCAATCCCTATTTTTTTCACATCCCATCCCATTTATCTCTCAATCTTGGCTCAAGCGTACAATTTTTTTAGTTTTTCATCTCAATAAGGGTTAAGGTAAGAAACGTTAACAGTCTGTCTTTGTTTACATTTTTCAACATACACCTTTAGTCATCCGCCTACGTTATATAATGTTTGTATATGCTCATATATGTAGAGTCGAGCGCTGTCGCATTCGTGTTATCTATGTTTAGCTTGATTTACATTCGCTAATAGTGAATGAACTTCATATCTCCTTTATCATTTGCGTAACATGTGTTATCAGGAAAAATCACCAATGTCGAGCGTGCTACACTTTTCTTATCGCATTTTTCTCTGCATATCATCATTTGTAACTGGTTTCCAACTACAGGTGTTTCTAGGGTAATTATGACAACACAAGTTTCTTTGTATCGCGTCTCGTGATGTCGTGGGACTGTAATTAAATGTGATCAGCTGTCTTCTTCCCTGGGGTTAATGCGATTAAGAGTAATGATATTTCTGGCTTTATAGCAATTTATCTTTGTCCCCAGCAACCGTGGAATTTGCCGTAGTATTGAATAACCATTTCGCGTGTTGGCAATACCCCTCCCTTCAACCACGGGACTAGATATGATTGCCAGCCGGTGCAATTATGCTTTACTGTGTATGTATGACCTAAGTTTTGTAAAATAAATCAATAGCTTAGTTCTATGGTATTCATAAATTACTACCTCTAGGTACTCAACTTAGTTTTGAGGTTAGTTAGTAGTACCTACTGTTACTGTTGTCTAATCTCAAGATATAACAATTAAAGAGACTCACGTGCAACCGGAACCATGATGAGCGGTTATTAATATCGCCGACGAGTACGTCCTTGTCCCGACACAAGCGCAATGTCACACGGAAATAGAACCGCTACACATTTACATGCGAACGCATTCATTGCTCTCTTTTCATTGCTACTTTGGTCCCCAATCTCTAAAGAAATTAGCGAATGAAGATCATTTTCACCTATTAAATGTACGAATACAATGGTCCCGTTTCATTTTGTAATTCATTCATTCGTTTTCTCCTGTTATAATATATCTATAAAATAAAATTATGGCAGATTAAAATCAATGATTTTTAATCGCTAAAGAAAATCATATGCCTTATCCTGATGAGATTCTAACACATTGTTGGTTTGATCCTGTAAATGTAAAAAATAATGGGAACAATAACAACAGTCATAAATACTTTTAGGTGGTACCACGAAGCCCTAAGTCCATTATTGTATTGCAGCATGCATGACAGTCACACGACATTCTTATTTTTCAGAATTGAGTACACATTCGCCGAGTTTGATTTATTTCACGATCATTTTTCAACACATAGTCTGCAGTCAACATGGCTGATACTGAATAAAAGTGTTTTCGACTCGACGTCTCCTTCACTTCACTTTCATAGTAATTGTTATTGGTTCACAAAAGGTGTAATGGGGGTTATTAAGGCGACCTTCCACATTCTCAGAAGCCCAGCTAAGTGCTCGTATCTTTTCCTTAACCGAAGAAATCCGCTGCTCCACTTACTGGTCTCTTCGCGTGTCTCCCGCCTATTAAGCCTTAACAGCCTTCTCCTCGATTCATGCTCAATGTTCATTGTAGAGCACAATGTCTTCTATCGAAAGGCACTTTATGAGTCTCGTCCTAAATGGTGGATTTCAGTGGTATTTTTCCAATACGTTGGAGGTAAACGTCTGTAATTAAACGAACGAAATTGAGTAATTAAATTAATGTTTCATAGGGTGGTTTCTTGATAAATATCTGTTATTTAAAAAGGAATATTTCAATAACAGTCGAGTTGTACGTTACCGAATTATTTCAATCTGGAAAAAAACTTGCTCCAATAGTCGAATGATTTCTCGAAATTCGCACTTATCATCATGCCTTCTAACTGAAAATCTCGTGTCACCTTAAAGAGAGTGATGACTGATTTGCGAATAGAAAAAATAAACTGAAATGATAGTCACTGTAATTCGGTGTTATGCGAACAGCACAATTTAGCACATAATGCGAATGAAGCCAACACAAGTTGACCTGTGATCTTGAGAGTAACATTCGCGCGCGCAGGTCAACGCTCATTGTGTTGAATTGTATTAATATGTTGTATACAGAATGACGCGTGTTTACGCGCCGTGACGCAAACTTGAAAGAAAAGAGAAAAACATCGCACTGGTACGACGTTGTTCCTGAAGCAAATCATCCAATAACGTCTGTTCTGAGAACTTATTGGATTTACTACTCGTACAGAAGTAATAAATTTGTATATAGAACAAAGTTTTACTGCTTTGTTCTACGAAAGTAGCAAGTATTCCCACCCCATGAAAAATCCAATTACACGATCTTGCCATTTTAAACTAAAACTCACCACTTTTTGTTCAGTGTCGATAAAAAGTTACGTTCAAATACTTATTAAACACTTTTCTTCTAGATATTGCAAGAAGTCTCAATGTTCGAGCTCCCAAGTTCGTTGTAGCAAATGCTTCGCACAAAACAAAGACTCAACATTACAACAGATATGGCTCAGCGACAATTAAGTCGAGGCACTTTTCTCCAGTTCTTAATTAGTATCACTTGGGTTATCTTAGCACTTAAACGTTTTAAACTATAGTTTGTATAGTAACTGTGGTTCGTTAGAACTTAGAATTGCAATCTAAGGATTATAGGGATGGATGATAAAAACCAGTTGAGGATTTGCAACAAACACTTTTCGATATGTGAATACTTGTAACGATAGATAAAAATCATCCTCATGGCATGTACAGGACCGGTGCGAGATTTATCTGATACTGATATGCCACTGATCACATTATGATTCATGGAAATGCGGTCTTAGAATGGTTGCTTTGATATCTTCATAGTTATTGTATCTGAACTAAAATAATGGAAACAAAATTGACAAAAGAACTATACCATTCAGAAATAATGATGATTCTGGGTAATCTGATTATCTTTATATTCAACAAAATGCTGAAAAATACTTTGGAACCTTAGTATCTATTCACTACTTAGGAGATTATATATGTGTGCATATACCGTTACGTGCATTCAACTACTAACAGTATTTTCAAACAATTAGAACACACTTACATTGTCCCACTGCATTAACCTCTGGTTTAATCAGGTCAAGTAGAAACTCCAGATTACTTCGAACAAGTACCTACGTTGTGGTTCCTGTAATTTGAGTAATATCCCGTATAAATTTGGGATAAAGTAACATAAAAACGAGATTCGTATTTTCTATTTTAACAATATATTTTTATTATATATAATATCAAAACCAAAACAGGAACATAAGCGTCGCAGTTATTAAACGAACATAAAAACGGCATAAATGACAACCCTAAACAAAGACACTCGATGTAAAATTTACATTAAAATAACACAAAACCAACACAGCCTTGCCCTTGTTAAGTACTATGTGATTACAGACAAGTAAACACGTAAAGTTACGTCTTATATGTATGTAACCACTCTCAGACACATAAGTACGTACAACATCCAAAAATCACTTTTGTTCTCATTTGAATTCACGCTGTTATCGTACATTCATTGTCTTACTTTGATAGGCATATTTGTGTTAAGTGTTGCTACCGCACTAAAATTGATTCTATATAAGGTACTGAATCTTTAATAAGTTAAACTTGAATCATTTATTGTTTTGTGAATGGTATCATTATCGTCGATGCTATCATTTCCTTAGTACCTTAGTCACCTCATTTGTCGTAGCAGCTAGTTTTTTAGTTGAAGATGTATTTAATTAAATAACAAATATATCACATTCATACACATCCTGGAATCGAATCTTAACCTGACACGACACAGTGCAGAGACCGTCAATTACGAGTACTTGTCAACACTGCATGCCAATTATAATTACTGGGCCAAAGTACAGACAGGTCGACAGACCTTTAACAGCATTGTTACCAAAACGGCATGCAGTTAAGGCGAACCATTTTCGTCTGCGATTGTACCGATGCCATACGGGGTCTGTGATTTTGTTAAATGAAGACAATTACGCGCACACCGGTTCATATTAACAATACCAACGTTGCTCTTGTATTCTTTAAACTTTGGTCATGATTGACTTCTGTTGAAGAATATTTAATCCATCATCCAATAACGTATCAAATAATTAAAATTCTTAGAGTATTTGAGATTGGCCATATACATTATCTGCTGATATTATGAGTTTGGGGCATTGTATGGCTAGAAAAAGGGAAATATTTGCACTATGATTCAAAACTCGTTTCCTTTATGTCATGGCGTCTAACTTTAAATGACACTCCTTTAAAAGTATTTGTGAATGCAGGGGTGCGTAAATAGTGGGTCAGTCACGCAATGTACGAACAGGATTATAAAAATTAACCACTTTTACTAATTAGATAATTTTATATAAAAATAAATAATTTAATACTATGTATAGTTTAATGTGCTGATAATATTTTTGTTAGAATTACAAGAATTTTATCCCAGAACATACAATAAAAATACCTCTAATACAAATACTTCTGTGAGAATATGAATTCCTTTGCCTGATTATAATACAACTATGGAATCTAAAGTACACCATGCTATAAAAACACCTTTATTAAAAAATAATGTGATATTAATAGTTAAAAATTACTCAAGGACACTTTATTCTTGCCGTTTTTCAAACAACATACCATAACACAATCGACCTTTTTATACAAGTACAATGCCATAGAAAAACACATCAAACATATGATACCCCTTTTTTGTCGTTGGCACTTAGAAAAACATTGGCATGAAAAATAGAATCATATCGTACCGTCGTAATTTAAGAGTAAGATATTTCAATTACAGACTATGAACAAGCTATTTCGGATTTAGAACCGCCTACATTGATGTTACATACTTTGCCTAGATTTCAAATCTACAAGATTTATGGTACGTTTAATTTATACAGTACATTCAACACGAATCTAAGAATATTTCGAAAACATAATCTTCATAGGTAGGTGTAGCTCATGTGATTTAAGCACTCACTATATATCATTTCTATACGAATCTTTTTTATATTGTACTACTATACACTCAATATCACATGTCATAGTCTTTTAACTACATATACTTTCCGTCATATCATCTTTAAAAAGACTTGTTAGAAATTTGAAGCTGCGCTTATAAATTTCAGGATTCACAAAATTATCAACTCAACCAATATTAAAATTATTAGTCTGTACATCTACTGAATGTAGACCGTTAAAATCTGTAGTTGAATTCTTTCTGTCTAAAAGGAAACAAATAATGCATTATACAGATTTACAGATTAAAACTCCGTCAGCAAATTTGGTTAATTAATTTTACCAGGGGCGTCATATTTAAAGTTACAGAACGATATATACGAGTATGTCAATGTCATTCAACCAAATATTAAAAACACAACGGTCAGTATTGTATACTCGATAGGTACGGATTATTGAAAAGAGTTCCACCTGAGGCGAAAGTCGTCTTTCATTCGCTATCACTTAAGCACTTGATACGGATAAAGCAGCGGATTAATATCACTTTTAAATCCGTCCGTTTATCTGCAGACGTTCCGAGTATGCACAGTCAATTGGTCATGTATAAACGTATAATAAAGTATGGAAAAAAAAAATTATTAGCATCTCCACATATTTTATATTAAGTTTTTGGACCTGGTATTTCAATGTACACAAATTTAGTAAAAAAAAATAATTAATAGACACTTAAACCGTGACAATAACATTAACGATCACGTTATATCGGTATATAGAAAACATATTGTTCTTTACATTAAATTCATTGAAATTTTGAATGACAAAGTATTCGGATTACTCAGCTGCTGCTTATATTCTTTGCGGCACGTGAGAAAAGAAAAAAACATTACAGAAGTCCTTGAAAAATTTATAATAATTTCATTACGTGTTGAATAAATCTGTCACATTAAATCGTGCAATGTGAAACCCCCATTAATTTAGATATTCTGTTCGCAAGCTTGAAGACAGAATGTTGTTTGCTTTTTTGTAATGGAAATTTTCGCAGTCTCATCCCGCCATAAAAGAAAAGTGACATGAAAGAGCGCTAACGACAGTTCTTTTGTCGCTCGTGGATGCGAATTCCTTCAGTCCCCTTTTATTTGGGCTTTTTATGGCAATCTACACGGCCGATAGCGTATACAAATAGTCTGTACAAACATTTTTTTGGTTTTTATTGCGTTAAAGTTTCTGGAATAATTTCTGAAGTTTGCTATAACTGTAAGAGTATTATGCAATATAAATTATTTGCCAGAAAAATAGCATTTGTAATACAGTTATGCTGCATTTTTATCGTTTAGTTTTATAGCGATAAATTAGGTTGAATATTAACGTTACACGTAACAATAGCCTCCATCCTTGACCACCGTCGCGATGTCGGCTTCATAATGTCGTCATTGTTTCCGAACTTTGTAATAACGAATCAATAGTACAAAAGATTTACCCAGATACATTACCTACTTACCTATACATGGAGAACAAATGAACAATGCTTGCCGGACGGCCTAACTACCTACTTTATAAGATTACAAAGACTCATGTATACTATTAGTCCATATACAGGAAGCGATAGTATTTCCAAGACAAAGATGAATAGCAGACACGCGCTTTTCGTAAAATAGTGTGTCGATATAGCTTAGTTAGGTAACAATAAGACCCACTACTTGAACAGAATATTACCTTTATTTTTCTCCTTGTCGTGAGAGACAACCTACATAATAAGAAAGAAGTAGGAAGAGGGTTTTCATGAATATTTTTTTCACCGACAACATTCGTTCATTTCTCGTACAGTTTTGTACCGCAGACTAAATATAGAGAAAACAATATTTTAAATACTCAAAATCTGCATTTGTTCAGATAATATACGCGTAGAGTCTTACATAGACGTAATTTTAAACTACTAAAGGTTGTACAGCCGTTTGCATTCCATGCAGATTCAGTTCCTTCGAAAGCCTCCTTTATGGAGCGATGAATACGCGTACAGAATTTATAATTTGTCACACAACAATACGTTTCACTTCTCGCATCATTTGGATCTAATTACGAGTAGCGTGCCTAATTGAGCTACATTGATACAGGAGTGCTATATACTGTATGCTATAATGGCGATTTTACATTATTTAATTTGTGTAACGTAATAGTATCGGCTTCTTGACTCCATATTTTTTTATCTCGCTATGTCGATTAATGATTCTAATGAACAGTCTTACATTATAAATAATGAGGTATTTGACTGGTGTAAATTACAAATGAATACTAAGCAAACAATAACAATAGGTACATAGTACAAGCAATTATATAAAAACAAAACAAAACTTCGATAACATTGTTTCAGATATCAAATGCCAAGCACTGATATTTTTACATATCAAATAATAAGAGATTACATAACTGATTACTAATTAAAATCCCGTATAAAGCGTAGTCACATTGTACCAAATTCTTACATAAGTAAGGTACCGTAAGCAAACATTTATTATATTATTGAAAAATAAACGCGAATAAAATTCGATGGCACGCGTCTGAATATTAAACGTATGATATCTGATATTTGTCGCATATTAATCCATACGATTCAACAATGTCACACTGTACACTAGACTCAATGTTTCAATAAATTATTATTTATTTTATGTGCAATAAAGACATGCATCCTCAATAAGGAAATTATTACGAATAATAACAACAACTTAACAATTTCAATGTTCAATATATCTTCTATTTATCGTAACAAACATTGTCATTTTGCTTGATTCAAGCCGGAATATTCGCATCTGTTTCAATTTAAAACAATACAGCATCGGGCACAACGTATTTGCACATAAAGTTCACGAAACGAATCGAATCAATCGCTTCATAAAATACATAGCTTCTGTTAAACGCGACATCACATTTGCTTTGTTACCAACCTATACAGCTTCTCAAACCAATTTAAAGAAGCTTCACACACTTACAATTCACATACAAAATAAAAATAAGATCGTTGAGTTATGATGGTTTTGTGATACTGTATTTGCAGTTTAGCTCTTACTCTCACAGCTGTTTTCTTGTTTGCGAAAATCGCTGGTGAATGCGTGATGGTTATGCTGTAGAATAGACAAGCTATTAAGCATGAAATTATTAAATTTCAGGATATTGATGGAAAAAAGATTACTATTAACACGGTGGTATCTGATATAAAACTTCACAACTATTTAAACTCCAATACGTAATAATGTTAATAGTATGTTATTCCAACATTCACCTGCTAGAATTACCTATTACAGTTTTTATTATCAGCATTGAATAACATTACTATTCCACATTAAAAACAAATTAAATGTTATTATACGATAACAATGCCGTATCGAAAGTAGTATCATGAAATTAATTTTCCTGCCTTTATTTCCTATGTACGAGTATATGGTGATACGTACCTCGTGAGTTTAATGTAAATTTGATTGGACGATATATTATCAACAGTTTCGGTCCAAAAGGATCAGGATTCTAAATGACTTTACTGCCCCTGCTGATATTTATAATTGACTCCTTGTACTAGATTAAAGGTTCTAACCAAGCGTTAAGTTGAATGAGTGAAAACAAAATACCTAGCGTTACCTAGGCACATACCCATTTGTGCATGTCTAAATAACATACTGATCTGTAATTCACACGCAATCAGTATTGATGTTTGATACAATAATAAAAGTGTCCGCCGCCTACGTAATTGCTAGCTGTGTATATAATTGCTAAACAGATGCCAACTTCTGTGTGACGTCAGGCGTCTGTGGGACAAACGAACAAACAATGCGGAGAGTTTGCGAATACATAACGAGGAAAAACTATTGCCCTGGGTTGCCAGCGGAGGAAAAATGACGATTATATGGCGCTATTTTTGAAATATTGATTGTAACATTATGCAGTAAGTCATGTAAAATATCGATTATACTATTTATTCTCGAACAGACTTTTCTCAAAATTCGGAAAATTCTGAAATGATAAAAGGCTTAGAATAATATAATATTTATTTGAAATAACTGTTTTGCTGTCGTAAAAATACCATGCAAATATTATAATCGGATGAGGCTCACAACTACTATCTACTATCGCTTTAAGTTATATAACTATAAGACCTGGGGATTTGAAGCCGAGCGTTGGCAACACTGATGCCGATATTAAAGAGAATCTCAGCAGCGGCGCCTCATTTCTGTTTGAATTTTGATCTCTTTTTTTCTCGTTATTTGTCGCGTCGTAAAATGGCGGTCGCCATTTCGCAGAAATGCCTAGATAGTAACAGCTATTTCTATCTTATAAAATTATATTCTTGTTGAATATGTATCGCTTTTACAGCACTTTCGTCTTTTAACCATTTCGGAATAGGAGGTATGACCATTGTCGTCACTGCAAAGTCGTCTTTATCGATGTTCACAGATACTGATATTGCCTATCTAGATCTCTAGATATGAAATGTTTGGGGTAAATTCTAAGTGTAAAATATACAATAGATATATAGGTGTATAAGCGTTCTCTTGTACTAAACTACCTCTCCAATTTTCCTCAATAAGAAAATAATTTACATCTGTAAATCTATTTTCGTGAGGCAGTAATCATAGTTTGCATATTGTGTCATTGGTCTATTACTTTCGAAATATAATATTAATAAATTCGATTTTCGGATTTCCCAGATAATAACTGTATAACCGATAAGGTTAAGTTTGAACACCCAGTATCTATTACCAAAATATTATCTAAAATAGATACGTAGACGCGTGTCGCGATTGCGTGATCAACGTTAGTGATTAAGATTAGTACATCCTTGTTTTGCACAAATTGTCATATATATGAACATTAGAATAAGGCAAACAGCTTTATATATTTATTTTTTCAATTATTTTTAGACATATTTTTATTTAATCTTTTTTTTTGTTTTGTATCAAAATATTAAACACGGAAGTTTACGATTGTCTATTAAACCCAAGACCCATGCATTGATTAGCCTACAATACACCAACCGATCAAATCAACATCAAACCAAGACATAGTATCTTTAAATATGTTAACTTTCACAGCTTGTTATACCAAAATAATTATTTTGATGCCATTTACTTGTTTTACTAAGAAGACGGTTCCCTTATTTCATTGAAGTTAAACTGAGTTTCGAATGCGGAGTCGTATCGCTGGGACAAACAACTGCTCATCAGCAATTCATTGTCGCCGCGAATTCATGAGCGGACACCGCACTGATCAACTTCACCTGTTCATACGGGGACAGATTGTACAGGTAAGATATTTATTTTAATAATATTTTCAGACTACAGATGTCATTAGGGATTCAAGTGATATAGGTGTTAATAGTTTTAGATAATTGATTTTATATGAGCTTTTGTCTGGAAAAAAAATTACAAGAAAAACAATTCCTGTACAGTCGTACATTAGTTAAGCAAAAGTGGTGGCGAACACTAACCATATTATCTGTATACACATTCATAGTAAGGCGTGACTTGTAAGGTTCATTTTGAAAATAATATTAACATTATATTTCAACATTGCGTGACCTAATTCAGCATGCTGGGAAAATACCCTGACACAAGCCGTAGCAAAACCCAACTTCCCGAAAATCGTATATACCAAACTCATTTAATTTTTTGGTTTTGGCTATTCTTAGTCTTAATTATATTTTTCAATACATATTTTAGGAACTGGAAACGTTACAAAGAAACAGAACATCTTAAACTTTCCTTAGCATGACTTGAATTTCACACCCATAACATAGCTTAAACAGACAATACCGCCATTACAAACGTAATGCATTGCCTCTTAAGTTACACATATCTCGTCTAATTAGACAGTCGATTTAAATGTCGTTCTCGGTCTCTGCATTTCGAGAAAGCAGCGCTTTCTATCCCATTGTCAAGGCAGCTGTACTTAATAGTTGACATTTAGTTTTGGTTTGGTGGGTTTGAAGTAATTTTCTCTCATGTGAGTTTTTAGGTTGGCACGCAAACTATCAAAGAAAAATCTAATACGAACACAGATTTATAAATATTGCATTAACAAATGGACAAGTTTACAACTTATACATAGTATGCTTTGATAACGTCTATAATTTCAGATGGCGTGCCAAATACCATGTGACAAAGTGCTATACATTTGAGGAATTAGTGACGGTAGTGATTATTCAATTGTAAGAGTAGTTGGATTAATTGCAATTATTGTTGTAAACAACTACATTGGTCATGGATTTACACCCACATAGACTGCAATTGCTCCGTGATATATTTTATAAGTTTCAGTGCAACACGTAATAGATGTAGAAAGTCACTTGAAAAGAGAAAATGCACCAACTATTTCAGCTCATTCTATCTTATCTCAAAAACGTCCTCATTTAACTTATCCGTAGTAACGCTTTTAGTTGAATTAAACTCTCAGGCAATTCGTGGAAGTTTTCAACGTAGCTCGCTTCAATATTCAGTCTCCTTGTGAACCCGATGGCAAAGTAAACGAAATTGGGACGTAACTTCATCCTGTATTCAGTTGACAACGCATACATATACACGGCGCGAGCACCGGCAACGGAATTCTGGATCAAAACGGATTATTTGTCTGAAGGTGAATTGGAGCAGTTAGCTTTGTTTGCTTTTAATATCCTCCTTCTATCAGATTGAAGATAATAGTCATTTTGCAATAGTTATGAAACGATGTCACGCAAACAATTGAAGCAGTGGGAAGGGTGAGTTAGTCATGTATGACGCACAAAAAGGTTATATTCCGAGAAAGAATAATAATATTATTTATGTAGACTTTTGCAGATGTCTGTTAATTGGTTAATATTAAGAATATGTCAACAAATTTGGTTATATACCTACCTTCCTATCAAAATTGTCAGTCAAACCTATAAATGACTGTCACTCTATCTCATGCTTATTACTTAAAAATGCAGTATTTACACAGTATTTGAGTTTTGTAATTCAGAATTCGAAGATATACAATTTCCTATCTTATAACTTAGCTATTAATTGCGTTTGAATTGTGGGATCACAGGAAATGTGCATAACAGTATCTGTGTTTATATCTTGAGTATGTTATGTCCAACAACTTACAGACACCGTGCATTGTTCTATTTCCTCCGAAGTGGAGCTGCCGAGTGCCTGCAAACAAAGCTTGATGTTGTTTTGTGTCTGCGTATGAATTCATACATACACAATTGATGTTGCTCCGTGATATATGAATCGCGTTACTTCCAAGATAATGTGTATACCTAATACATGTAGGGTGACTATCATGGAACGACATACATAGGTGCCACGCCCGCAATTCTAACACGGTAACAAACCTTAGTCTCTTAAGACATAACTTCTGATCTAAATATTCAAAATTTGCTATTGGCCTGATAAAACATTTCATTCCCTTAATTAATTGTAAATATAGTTGTTTCCACAACGTTTTAAACTCCCATAACAATATTTTGGTACTATTTTGACTACTTGAACTTGGTTGTATTTATTTATTATAAAGGAGGAACACCCATTTAAAACATTATACACAATTTAAATGGATCCAAAGAACTAATATATCCTTACAGCTTAATGCTTATCTACCACCACCAATGACAGATATTTCACTTTTTCCTTCCTAAAGAATCTCCAATATCCTGAAACTGATAGTCACCAGTCGCTCGCTGTGACCTCTCGCCCGCTGTTTGTCGTTGCATTAGCGTCGTTGTTTAGTTGAGAAAGGTTATGGCGATTATTCTTCATCGCAGCCCCTGTGACTAGATGACATTGCTATGCTGTTATTTTCCATAACAGAGCATTCTGTTATGTAAGGGAGAACATCGTGTGAGATAGTTTTTTAGGTTGAATTGGTGAACTATTTGTAAGAGGGCTGTATTAGTATGGGAAGTGATAATTTTACACGTCCGTTTTCTACAGAGGTGTAAAGATCACAGGTTTCCTTCTGTCTCGATTCTGACAAAGCACGTTCGCTTCATACACTACTTATACACACCGGCGGTTATAGGTACTTCTAACTTGACAGTATTTCAATATCTCATCAATCTGACTGTCATTTATCTTATTTAACCGACTCCTACATATCCGCCCGGACGCTGGACACCTTATCATTAATGGAAAATTATCAATAGTTTTCATTATGTTTTATAAGTTACAAGGAAGTATAACTTATGAATTGCTACCAAAAGGCTAACAATTTACAAAAGCAAAGTGATTGTTTTAAACACAGCTGTCCTTTAATTAAATCCTCTCTTTGAAGAACGGCTTCCGGGATAGTAACTGGAAAATCCATTTCATAGCCCTCTTAATATCCGAGCCTAAAACAACAGAACTGTTGACTTATTTGAAAAAGTTAACGAGTAAATGTCCTTTGTTGGAGGGACAATCAAAACCTAATCCAGCTGAAATTCTTGACTCATCGCCCCTTTTTACTGCTTAATATTATGAAGCCTTATACCGTTTTAAAGTTAATAATCAGTAGATCTTTGTTGGATAAACTGACTTATACAAAATCAGAAAATGTGCAAATTAAATGTACTAGGTAAGAAGTTGTCATGTGAATTAATATATAACTGGGGGCTCCTGTATAATAATTAAATGTTAATTTATGTGCATACATCTACAATATGTGTGGATAAAAGCCCCAAAACCACTCAGGCCAACATTTATGCATTAATCCTGATTATATGATTACTTCTTCATGATGAAACATTGCAGCTGTTTGTGACTCGTCTATCTATCTATTGATCGATCATTTATGAGTTTTATGGTAAAGAAGAATAGTGCCTAATGTCTCTACATTAGATATTATATATGATCGTAGTGCCTGCACTTTAAACTTGATTTTAATTTGTCCACATTTGTAAACTAAAGAGTACTATTAGATTAAATTAAAACTATATAACCATATTCGATACGAATAGGAAAATAAAGTAACTTTTAACGTGATTTTCATACTAACGTAGTTAGAAAAGTATCTGGACGCCATGAACAATATTTATAAGACTAAAAACTTACTCTTATTTCTAAGTTTACAGCACATTACAACAAAACTAAAATGCCTTATAGAAAAATTTATACGAAAACTCCTTTTAAACAAGCACTGAATTTGTATAGTGTACATTACTACAGGAGTCAGGTACGCAATAGAGCGCAGTCCACACTCATTACGCTAATTAAGAAACGGACGCTAACAATTATGTAGCTAGTTGGCAACCACTAGGATTGAGGCGTGTGCTCAACAAATGACGAATACAATGAACTGTTGAAAGGCGAGGCGATATGTTTGTGTATGGTTTCAAAACAATATGGGTTTGTTATTGAATTGTATGCAAAATATCATAAAAACTGGTTTTGTGTAAAATATACTACATAAAACAGTCGATTTATCCGTATACTGACTGGACAGAACCTTTAATGCCTTAACAAGATATTCTTCTCATGTACGCAGCGTGAAGAACAGAAAAGCATGTTTGGGAAGGTTAATGGGTGTGTCTCAAACAAGGGAGATTTGTCAGGATCTTTCCAGGTGGCGATCAAGAGTATCTGCCTATCCCCTGGGGAACGTAGAGAGATGAATATACTCGTATATATATTAACTTAACTGATTGTACGACATTCCTATGGTACATTCGTGTATATTTTCGATTCCGTCTTTCCGTCCAAACTCACTATTACATTTTCAGGGACTCTTTGTAAATTATGGATTATTCCACCATCTACGTCTCAATCATAAATATAACTATTTTAATATAATTTATAGTAAACAAAAAAGGTTTTTCTATACAAATAATATAGGTATATTCGTTTTGGGCATACAAGGATTTTCGATTTGCAAAATGAATAATGCTTTTGGGCGAATGTATGAACCTTCGTACCCAGGTCACGCATAGCTCGTCACGATTGTGTATTTACTGATACAGTTAGCATGTCAACTTATTTGATTTCACCACCGAAAATAAACTTTTGAATTTGTAGCTTTATGTAGAGAATCAAAACTTTCGTTGTTCAATATTCTAATTCTACATACATTAAACACACAGAGTAAACACATAGATTAACGTACTTTAATCCCTTTCGGTGCAAACAGAGCCTCAGATACATATTATGTACTTGGTCACTTTTTGCATATGTATCAGGGTTGTGTTGTGATTCATGTGTAATATTGATGACAAGTATACTTAAATATCACCCAAAACATTCTATCAACCCCTAGTACATTAGTCGCCTACTACATACCAAAATGAACGGTAGAATTCAGGTTATTAGCGTCCAATTTACAAACATACACATCACACCCGATTCCCTGGAGATCACAATAGTAGTAATTGTCCCGATCCTGACAGACCACTTTCACTTCATTGACACTCATACATATTCTCATACACACTCGTTATACTTACATCCTAATATAGGGGATACAACGGGATAACCTCGTTCTGCATAAATAAATATATAAAGTTGATTAAGCATATAAATATAGCTTAGGCGACATTTTAATTAAGAAATTATTGAACCAAACATTCAATCTTCTGAAGCCGTAGGTTCGCTTAGTGAAAATTGTCGATAGTTGTGGTTGGGGTTTCCCTACTATATCGATTAGTGATGAAATATAAATAGGGTTAAAAACGCAGAGAACTATTTTTAGTTAGGGGTTACTAATATGTTATTTTTAGTTAGGGGTTACTAATGTGTATTTTGTGCTTATATGTTTTACTTAAGTTTTGTTTATACTGTTCAAAAATAAACGAGCATCTTATATCAGTGATTGTTGGTAATAATTAACAACACAGTATAATTAGTTAGATGTTAATACTATATGATAAATTACGAAACCGGAAGAACAGGTAGTTGCTTAAATATACAGATTTAACACAGGCTTTTTAAATAAAGTATAATTAATTAATCTTTATCTTCATAATTTAGTAAGCTAGTGATAGATAGGTAATATTTGTAAGAATGACTTGGCGAATTTTATTTTTGTATAATTATAAATACACCATCTAGGACTCAAATAATTAAAATTATGTTATATATATATATATATATATTTATAATTACTGCTTTGTTTGACATAAATGGCGACATTATGTTCAAGAATAGCCAAATAGAGTTTAGTAAGTAAATTTAATGAAAGGTTTTAAGAGAGACGTATTGTAAAAACTTGTTATTTAATAAATGTTGAAAAATATAAATATACTGACTACTCTTTAAAATTTCTACCATATTTCTGCTTTTGAATTGTGTACTTAATTTCTTTTTTGTAGTTTTTGTCACACAAACGCGTTATTACTTTCCTCCCTCAAAAGAATATGAAAACAAACATTGTTCGTGCGGAAACCATGAACCAAACTAGACCATCTTGATAAAAAGCGAACCCTGGCGTCTATTACCCGAACTACATTGCGAAATCGGCCCAGCACTCTGTCACTTCAACACAGTTAATTGACTTGATTAATGGTTGACACAGACATAAAAACTTAGGCCCATACATCCAATTAACCTTTGAGAGCGGAGTTCAAATCAAAATCAGATTTAATAGGGACAAACCTTCATTAAATTGCATAACAACTGCTACTAAAAAGCATATAAAACAAACACAATTTCACGGCCCTTAACCCATGCAGGCTAGTCCGAGGTTCGTACATAGCCAAAGGTGCACTAAACCATCGATATACAACATAATTTCTAAACACGATATAATGTTGTAATATTATACATCGTGATTCGAGGTATTCATTATCACCGTTGCCGAGTTTGATTGAATATAAGGAAACATGTATTTATTTTATACTACCATTGTAATGTCTGGGAATTGTAGCACGTGGGCCCTGGAAGTGTAATTAAAAAGAAATCGATTAACATTGGATAGATTTCGAGGCCTTGAAAGGATGTTACCATGGGACTGCCCTGTTCAAACATATTGACTCATTTTCTTCAAATTGAATCAGCTGGAAGACTTTAATATACTATGGCGATTTTTTGGCTAAAGTGACGCCGATGTTTTTTAATATACATACTTTTCCAATTAACATTTACAATATACTTTTCGCCTCTAAATCGTTTTCACAGGACTGGACCCTCTATATATAATATTCTTTCAGCTATCGTTAGTAAAATTATCGAGGTCGTGATGGCATTGACATATATTTATCGCATCGTCCAATAGATTCCCTTGATTCTTAGGCCCTCAGTTGCTTCCTAGGAAATGTATTTGAAAACTGCTAGTTAGTCTTTTTTACGTGCCATACTAGCACCGCACCTATAAAATTTGCCTTATTCAATAAGTTGCAAACATGAAATAGCTATTCAATCATATTATATTTCACGTTGACTGACCAAGGCTTTCTGTTATTTTATTACTTTTAGCCCATTAAAACCAAGGGCTTAAGAAAACTATGGAACAATAATGGGAGTTTCAAACTAAAACCGATTTAAACTTTAAGTGATGTCTAGTATGACGATAAATAAGGCATAAGTGGTGATATGTATGTATACGATGGGAATTGTATCAAGCTGCTATATTAAAGTTTAAAAATAAGTGGAAATGGTTGCGTAGCCGTTTATATTTGAACTTGAAAGTGGGTAATTAAGTTATTAAGGATTTTTATACACATTATTTAGTTTACTAGTATAGTATTGTTATATCTGTGTTTTCGTTTATTCATAAGACTGTATTACAATAACTAATATTATTATGGGTTTAAATAAAGAATAAATGAATAATTTTCCACTTTGTAACAATGTTTTGCTTCTATCTGCTTGTTTTGCTGTTCAATTAGTATAACATCCTTGAGAATCAATCTTAGATCCTGTCAATTATAAACTTTATACGCTAAAAGTTTTTACAAGGAAATTTAATATATTATTTTGAAGTATTGATATTAAATCATCAAGTTGATATTTTCCTGTTATCCAAGTAAATATTACACGAGGAAATTCCACCACATGTAGGAAATTCTATTATTTTTCGTAAGGGATACCCAGGGATTAACTTAAAGTGGCCGTCATCGGAATAAATATTTCCCCTTAGCCTTTTATTAGGGAGAAAATGTCACTCGAAGAGATTCCCCAGCTTATTATGAGCTGCCAAAGTGTCCATACATTTTTCATATGATGGCAAGAGAGTTGTTTTCCTCACTCTAGTATGAGATTCAAGGCTGTACGTGTGCCATTTGCTTTAATCGAACATTCTTACATAATCATATTGCTGACACGCGTAAGTCCCGAAATAGTACACAAAAACTTGGGAAGTGAGTTGAGATGAATTAGGGTCTGTCGCAACTCAGATGAAGGGTATTAGGAATCTACTATACATACTATACCTAGACCTGTAAAATACAATCCGGAAATAATTGTCGCGCTTGTTTCCATACAGCATAGTAAGTGAAGATCTTTATTGATATATTCTTTGAAAGTCACATCAAAAGAAATTAATAATTTTAATGTTGGGAATTTGATTCCTCTAAGATACCAATATTTGTACACACTGTACTTTATTTATAATTTACCGCTATTCGTGTATCACTGATGTCATAAGATAAGCATAAAGATTTATCTTCTTTTGCTGAAAAATAGGTGTGGTTATAGTGACATACACAAACCAATACGTTAAAATATGAGTAGCCCAGTATATGTCTTGTTACGGATCGATTCATCCAGTTTAAATTGAGCCTATTCGAACTTGTCATACAGAAGGGTAGCATTTATTGTTGAAGAGACTAAATTACTCGCAAACATGTCAATAACAGAGTGCACGTCAAAAGAGAATATTAATAGCTTTGACAATTACACTGTTGGACCTTCAATACCTTTGTTAAGGCATACATACTTGTACTCTTACTAATCATTGCTGAAACTAAAATTGCAATACGCGAATTAATTCCGTTGCCATTTTATTGCTGTGTTTTCATTTGATCCGTTGAACACTTAAAATGTTTAAATGACGATTGTTATAACAAACAACTACAGAAATTTGTTTTACAATATAAGAGAAACATTATGTTTGCTGTATGAGTTTAAACAAGTTTCACAATCAAGCAGCACTTATAACCTTAACTTTCAAAACTGTAAAATCCAAAAGGTCCTTTTTTAACCCTCCCAATGTATTGTGGAAAATCGTGACAGGATGAATTAACGGCGCCATTTATATACTTGCTGCTTTCAGTTACTATTTTGTCCGCATTATGGAAATATGTCACGATAACCTACTTGGAGCTTGTGGTTTTGTTTGGTCATTTGCTCATATAAAATAGCATAACCTCTTGAATGAAATGAAATGCTTTTTTATTCAACATAAGGATCATAAAATCACTTTTCACAAACATAAAAGAAAATATTCACATGAAAAATTGGCCTGAATTTTTTTAAATAAATCTAATTAAACTATTGGCATTTCGTAAAGGAAAATCTGCGGAGAATAAATGCTAAGATACTCTGCAGATATTATTCAACACAAATTCAATAATAATCCATCAGAATGTGACTGTAGCCTAACCAGCAATCAAATGAATATTCTGAGCATAAATGGTGGAATGGTTCTTATATTTTGAGTTCTTTAGATTGCTCAGATGGTGATGGGTGAATGGCTAGCAGCCTAAATTATTTCATCTCTTCTATATTCTTCTCCCTTTGTTCTTTACCGCTTTGACACCTGTGAAGTCAATTTTATGACAGACATTTGATAAGATTGAAATGAGATTAGATTTGCATCAGATTAGATACAAAATAACATTAATTTTCCTTATAGTCAATTAAATTATTATAAAATACAAGTATACAGGTAAATTACAAACTACTCATACATTAAATTCTTATAATTTTATACATATACTATATTGCTAAAAGTATCAATTTATCTGTAACATATTGAACTTGAGTTGAGTTTTATGAACAACTAAAACGGCCTTTAGTCACTCTTGTGATATATTTATTAAATATATCATGACTCATCCTTAAATACATATGTAAACATACAAAAATAAATTTACTAATGAGTACTTTACTTATTTCTAAGACAGGATTGTAAAGTAAATTTAATATGAAAACATTTTTTTTTAATATTTTTTGCACATAGAGGGCAACATACAAACTAACTAACTTATCGTTTAGGTACAGCTAGCAACACACAACAATCTTTCCTAAACGGATCCAGGTCAATAACCCAACAAGACCAATTTATGCTCCTTTGTGACGGAAAGCACTCGGTTTATTCTTGGACTGTAGTGAGCTTATGGCAAACGAATAATAGAAACGAAAATTCACTTATCGCTAAATTGTCACAAACTTACCAGCTCAGTTCTCAGTTCAAATGTTTCTTGGCTGTATAGAATTGAAGCTTTAGTGCGGCTTTGTAGTTGGGACATTTATTTTATGTACTTATTGATTCTCATATCTTGCTCATTTCCTGTTAATCTGTTAATAGTGTACAAGTGAAAAAACATCGTAGAACATGTACTTATTTTTCATGATATGTCGTTTCTTGTAACTGGCGACACGGTTTACCTCCTGTCACATTATTAGGTCTGCTAACACGGGGATTCCAAAATAGCTAAGAACGAACTTGCAAAGATCCTATCTTCGTATCTCTGACTACTCCACAGAGTATTATATTCTTGAATTCTATGTAAAATCCAATCAGAAGTCTTTCTAATAGCACGGGGTGGTTTATCCAGGTGTGAAAATTGTACTGAAAAAGACCACTGCAGAACAACTTGCATCTGCAAACAAACTCTTAACGAAGTGTTCTAGGGCGAACCGTTCATTAGATTATGCTTGCACCAGACAGGGCGGTGCAATATGGTATTAGTCCTCATATATTACTGCATTATGACATAAATCATATATTTAATAACTGGAGATGTGGATATCTTTTTGTAGGATAGATGGGAATCTCTCAGTCTTCCCATAAACACATTTGGCGTATATGTGAATAGACCTGTTATAAAAAAGTATACTACTATGAATAAACATTTCTCAATTTATAATTTACTTCGCAGCGACATTACATTACTAATTGAAGTATTAACACGAGTTGACATAAAGCAGGGTCGTAATACCTCGCGATTTAATTGCGCAACAATGAATTCTGAACGGTAATAATGCACACGTGTGCCATATATTTCGAGCAAAAACTAATTAAATACTGATATTTACAACCTTCTCGACTGCAACCACTATTTAAGTCTTTAGCCAGGGATTTTAATAGCTTCAAGGGCAATAAGTTGTAACACGTCAGTCGTAATAAACATAAAGTTTATTCTTCAATCGTAAAGTCAGTGCTAAACGAGATAAACTTTTGTATTCAAGTGTCCTATATTTGATTTCGGCGCGTGCCAAGACTTTCCGAGTCTCGCTGGCCCGCAAGAAGCAGGTTTGTCCCCGTAATTGCAATTCGCTCCTACAAAACCTCGGCTTCGTTTGCCAAGTACAGTAATTTGAATAATTTCATGAAGCGTGTCCGCTCGACTGCGGACAGTTTTTTAATTATCGTCCGCTCTGTGAGGCTTCAGTGTTTTAATTACTTCGTTATAATAGGTGGGCATAGTGATGGGAAAATGGGTGGTTTTATCCCCAAAACCTTGAAGAGAAAAAAAATAATTTTAGAAGTAATAAAAATACAGTTAGTTAAATTGCTAACCAAATATATATGTACATTTATTCAGGACTTGTATGTATAACACAATTTTGTAAGTATATCTACATACTTAATTATTTGATGTTGCCAGACCAAGTAATGTTAAATATTTGTTAAACAGTAGTCTGAACCCTTTCCCAGTAGCAATAGGGGATGCTCGGACAAAACTCTTGTTATTTCTTGCCCTCGTTCATATTTCATTTATGTGATTAATCAATGTGTACTTCATTATCATTGTAAACAATTTCATTTCATTTTCATAATATTCGGATAAGTTGGTTGGAATGACTCATAATTTCAAATATCGATTACTTATTGGTACTTTACTTCAAAACAAACTCATTAAAGTTGTTACTGAAACGATTTGTGCTTGTTATTATTACAAACTCAAAGCATTCGTTTGTTGGTTCGTATGATAAGAAAAACAAAAGAGGATTTTTAAAATTGTTAAATTAAAATATAAGTTATTTCAATGTATGAAATAGATACATAAATAAGTTGCATTGTAAAGTAATTTTACCTCTTAAGTTCATATATTTTATTAGTCTTGGGTTGCTCTTGTTAGTTATCAAGTTCTTTATTAGTGTGTGTGTAGTAGTGGTTAAAAAATATAAAACTGCAGATAAATATACTTTTTTTAGTTATCCTAGATGCATCGTGTACTGCGGCAGAAGCTTTTCAAATGTGTTAACCAGTGAATAAGGTTTTTCTTTCATTCTTTTTATAAATACATATACGAATTAAAATTCACCGTGTGCAAATATTCTAAGCGAAGAAATCAGTGGTAAAGAGTGAAGCGATAAAAGCACTCGTGACCATTGTGGTAGCAACTATCTTTACGACTCTTGGTCGTAAAAATCGGCCCTTGGAAATAATGACTAATACATCGATTTTACATTCTTCTGAGCCTTGTTGAAGGTTGACATTTATTTTTAGTTTTCTAATCAAATAAAGTGACGGTTATTATAATGATATCCCAATTTCAGATACCACTAATAGTTGTAAATAGTTGAAATGATACTGAAAATTTGTGTATAAAATATCTTTGGCGGTTGGCAAAGTGATGCATGCTTGGCGTGGCTTTGAATCAGTGTCAACTTTTACAAAGAGTGCTGTCATCTTGTTTATGGATATCGTGTTGTATATTCTACTCTATGAGCTCGTATTTTTAACTGTGAGAGGAAATAGAGATCCCGCCACATAAGGTGGCAGTTGGAGGCGTCGCCACAGTCGCGTAATTCAGTGTTACCAGTAAACACGCCAAAACTAGCACTCACTGTGCCATACGGCTCGATACATTATAGGTTTCATTTGTAACGGTCTTTGGTTGCAGAGCTATAAACTCAAATAAAACAAATTAATATATCAAAGTCAAAATATGTTTATTAAACTATTTCAAACATGATTAATAATTAACGGGACTTATCCTTCTTATTATATATTATTACATATATTATGTGTTCCTTCACTCTGTCCGCAATAGACCGTTTAGTGTGTTCGACGTAGGATTTCCCACAGCTGCAATCAATCTTAGACACACCCTTATATCTTATATCATGAGTATAAATCGCGAATCTCTTAAAACTATCAGTTCAAACATGGCACTGAGCATTGTCTTTACATATTTTTTACCGAGGTTAGATCAGCGGAGACCCTAGCTTTGAGAAGAACTAACAAGAAACTCCGGAAATCAATTTATTATAATCATCCTTAACAAACATAAAAATTACAAAGAGTGGGCAAAAAACACAACGCTGGTAATACTAAATTTACCTTTCATACAAAATAACACGCAATGGCGGTAACGTCAAATTTAGTTCCAAGTTTGGCTACTGCCACCTTATGTGGCGGGATCTCTAAGAATATATGTCAATGAAAGTTTACATATTTTAAAAACTTCTAGCCGTAGCAACAGGACAAGCATCTGATTTCATCTTATCTCTGTAATGGGTTACGTTATTAATTAATATTATTCAACAAAGACACAGTTATACTGTAAAAATTGCTTTAAACAGGGAGTCATTTAAAATGTGATTGACCACTTAATTCTCAGAATATCTTTTCGAATAAAGAATTAATCGTGAACTTGAATTTTTATCGGCCCGTAATTGCCGGTCGTTGGCAATAAAACTAAAGCAAAGAAATCTCATCAATTATGAGTAATGCACCACAGGCCTTCAACTTGTAGAACACTGAGCAGTTAGTAAAGTCAAAGAGTCATCGCCCGGCGAGGGTTTAACCTTCGAGACCGTTCCATAGTTCTTAAAACTGCTCCTAGGTACTATCTAATTATCTGCCTGAAAAGGTACGAATGGGCTTTTATAAAAGGGACAAAAATTGACTTACCTATAAACTTTACGTAGTCTTACCCACATAAATATAGGCTAAGATGACTAGTTAGCTATAAATATGTTTTCTCTTTCCCAGAGACCAGAAGTTATTGTGAAATACTTCTGATGTTTGGTTAATCATTACATACATATTTGGTAACTTAATCCAAACCAAGAATTCCAGCAAACCAAATTTCTCAGTAATAGCTAACTTCATCTGACTTACAAATTCATTGTTACTGAAATAGAACAATAACTCATTTCCAAAATCCCGACCTTGGCTCATAAGATAAATAGCCCCAACTATGACTCAACAATAACTTAATCTGAAATAGGATTGATCCTTTGCTTTCGCAACTAATAATATAATCAATTACGACCAAGAGAGAGCTTTCCCGCATTGCGGAAAATCTTTGCAGCCACTCTTTTGTACTGCCTGGCCAAACATTCGTAGAATTATGAACATAATCGTAGGAAGGGTGGTCGTAAGTCATTGTATTTGTATACTAATGGTCTGTAGTCAAAATACCTTTTTCGTGGAACAAGGTCCTTCATGATTTATTCATATCAGAATCGTATCAGTCCGGGGCTTATTAAGCAGGTTTGTTGTAATTATTTTGATAGTTTTGGTGATATACCTATATCTTCGAATAATGTCAACAATCGTTTGGCCCATGCATATACGGTATGATTATCTGAACCAGATGCATGTTTAAGGGTTCGTTTATATTATGTGTCATTTTACTCATGTATAATTTGAGCCTTTTTTGGGCTATGAAGATGTATTAGTACATTTATCATCTTTATAATATACATATTTTTTTCCATACAGCATAAAATTAATTCAGTATACATATTAGTGGTTTATAGTAAATTATACCAAGTATTTTCAATAAGCAATAGCCAGTGCCTTTCCTTGGGTGTGGGTGCTGGTTATCTGGTGAAAAGTGAGCTTCTAGTGGCCACTCTACCTTCTGACTACCACCAAAGGCTTTATGGTCTTGAAATGTATGTAAATACAAATATAATTAGGAAAGAAAATGTTCGATGAGATCTGCTTATCTCATCCTTAAAAGAATAAACTTGAGTATATAAAGTCCTCATAAAGCGAATGACATAACCGTCAGTTTTGTAAATATGTATTTACACGAGCGAACAAATGAGAATCTGTCAGTCAATTTGGAGCAAAATGTGGGCTGTCATTTGCGTACAAATCCTCCGAATTCTCCACTGGAGCCTTTCGCAGTGCCTCCATCTTTGATTGATTGCTTCTCTGCGTTTGACAGGCGAGGCACCTGTTGAGCAATCCATTCCGTTTCAGTAAATTATTGTTCTAACCGTCTAACAGGTTCGTTCTAAATTGCGTTTCGGTTGTCATAAAAATAATTGTGTTCAATCTTTCTTTAGTTCTTCTAGTTTAGAATTTAATATGGAGTTTCATAAGAAGGAGTGATGTATCTCTTTGAAAACTTTTTATATGAAAGAAAATTTAAACTATAGTGAAAATATATTGTAAATGCATTCATATTCGTATGTGCAGATGTTTTCAGTTTTTTCTTCACGATCATAGAAAGAAAGTGTGCTATTAAGTAATATATTAAGTAAGCACTATTTGAAAAAAAATTAATTAAGAAATAATGAAGAAACGAAAATGGTGTACATTCAAAATTGATGTCTATGATGCAAAAATATTTTTTTTTGATTAAACTTATTTTACACCTAAATTCCCTAAATATGTAACAATAAATTACTTTAAGCAAATAATTTAAAGAGATTGGGGATATTTTAATTTGCCTATTAGATAGTTTGCTCCTCAATAACTTGATATTTCTAGCTTATCGGCAGTATAATATGTTATTATTCAACCATAGTTCAAGCAGCCAGCAGCTGATAGACGTTCATAGGTTCCCACAGTGTTAAAGTTATACAACCTAAGCGTAAGTCCTAGGGGTTAATGCACTGAAAGGCCACGATCGATAAGCCAGAGCACAACTCATCTATTTTATTTCTCTTTTCAGTAACACACGTTTCACTGAAGTGGGAACAAGATAGAGTATGCCAGATTGATTTTTACCAATTCTCAAGGCTGTTTCATAAAGTAAATAACATGTGCGTGTCACGTTAACGATTGTGTACCCGCACCAAGTAATTATAAAGTACTTACGCAACAAAAATACATTTGGACAGGTTCATATATCTTATTAAAATTTTACCATTAATTAAATACCTTTATCATGTACGTATTTACGTGGTCACTGTTATCATGAGATTTTCTTAGAGGTATAGATGCAGGTCAAGAAACTAATATGCGTATAAAATACGAAGCCTGTATGTCCAATATGAATAAGCAATACATGGTACTTTTTTCCGTATATAAATCAGAAATAATGGCGGATAACTATTTACTGTAACTATGATAAAGATGATCATAATATAGTTCGTCTACAACATATATTCATTAGCTTTCTTTAATAATCATTATGCATGAGAATACTGGTAAACCAACATATAAATTCGTAGCTTTACATCTACCAATAATGAACATTCGTAGCAGTTTAAGAACCAAGAAACCAGGGATGAGATTCACCTAAAATAAACAAAGAAAACCGTCACATAATCTTGCATAATTTCCTATTGTCATAAGATGGGTTGGGATATCCAGGGGATATACAATAGAATGTCACCAATATTCATCTTAATAATATTCCATAATTAAACCATTCCATAACCATGTAATCAATATGCATTATATCCAGATTACTACAATCATAATTGTCTTAGCTGACACTAGATATTGGAGATGTGATGTAGCGTAATCGAATCTATTCGGATGGTAATACCATGCATATAATATTATACTAACCGAATAATAATATTAATTAACTTATTATATTATAAATATTAAGAAACCGGCTGTAATAGTAATACAGAGTCCTGTCCTAATCTAGGAATCACGTGTTAGTCTGGGACACCAATTAATGCAAACTAGTTGCCGTTCTTCCCGGCATGTCGTAGGAAGCGACTAAGGGACTAGGGGCCAATGGAATCTGTTGGGTGATAGGCTAGCAATCTGTAACCAATACAATCTGTTCCATATAACATTACAACCGTAATATTCATGCTAAAAATTGATCTTGAACATATTATCGTCTGCAAGGTTCTATCAGCCCGAAAGGGATTAGAGGACGTGAATCTATATGTATATGATATGTATGTAGTAAGGCTTGAAACGCTCCAAAAATATTGTGAACTTTTCACAAACATTTTAGATGAACCACTTCTGAATTAACTCAAAACAGTTGGCCTAATTAATCTCACAAACTAGACAAAAATAAAACTGAGAAAAGGTCAAGTAGCACACTTCACTGTTCACCAAAATATTCGTTAAAATTCTAAAAATATAATTGGAAGAAAAGTATAAACTGTACTTCACTGTTACAATTTCATCGGCATATCTTATTAGACGACTAATGGTAATATCGAGCAGTAAACTTGTCATCATCATGAATAGTCAAATATTCTTTAAGTCGTCTCCAAGAACAGAGTAAATGCAATAAAATGTACTTATAATGTTCTTGATCTCTTTAATGGTAGTCGTGATACTAACTGAAAAAAGAACCTTACTTGACGAAAAATATTCGTCCTCCTGGCCGTAAAACTGAAGGGTGTTATAAAACTCGCAGGAATATCTTTATCATCGTATTTCACCGTGAGCCATAAAATCCCATAGATTAAGTGTAGTCGTTGTGAGAAGTGAAAAAAATGTCGGGAAATCGTCTGGGCGAAAAGCTCGACCTTGAACTTGCGGAGAACGATTGTGACGTCAGCGGGGACCAGCCTCCCCGCGGCACAGGCCTACTCCCAAATGATCTTATATCTATAAGAAACGCTATATGCAATAAGATAGCTATGCTTGTTTGAACCTTGTAGAATGTGTAGGAAAATTTGTAATTAAAAGATTAAAGTGTTTTCAAGATTTTTGAATAGCTAACCTGTATCTTATATTATGGAGAATAATAGTAAGGGTAGAAGAAATAATACTTAGGTTGGTAACCAAAGTCTTTAAACGAAGAAAGAGCGTACCAATTTACTTATAATGTTCTGGTAGGGACATCTGTCTGATGGCTATCAGTTAAACATGTTTGTGGTGTGTCTAAACATAATATAAGCTTGACTGAGTCGGAGTATGCTCATTACAGCATTCGTTTTGATAATTTTACAAATTTACGATCCTTTTTTCAATTTTACATACATCAGATGTTTAGGCATGTGTACAGATGATCATTTAGGAAGAGTCTGGTGCCCAAACCCGCCCACAGAAAGCGTCTCCCTCTATACATTAAGCGTGTAACTGTCACGACGGTAATTTCGCTCATGAGTATTTCGGAAAGTCTATTTGCGTAAACAATGACTTAGTCTTATTCATTAATGACTATGATTTGAATTAATTGTATTGTGTCTATTCGGTACTTTTACTGGCTATGGTTGAAATTCTTGAAAAAGAAGAAGAATTGGAAGAGTTAAGGTACTGGTTCAGGGGTTTATTTAATTTGCAATGTGTAACAGAATGGTTAAAAAGTTTAGAAGTTTGTTAATTTTGATATCATGTATGTCTGTTACCGAATTACGTAATTTATTGTGATCAATCATGTGTGTAATATGTATTGAGTGAAAAATCACTTTTTTATAGAGTGTAATTTGACATTTTATTCTTATTATTCCGTAGGTTTGTTACACGAGAACCATAAATATTTTTATTAGCCCGTTATCTTTTACGGAGAAAGTCGAGTCCCTGAAAAACAAAATTTCATCGAGCACGGCACTTTTGGTTGAAATACGAATTAAGATTCTGAGAAGGGTATCTCGTTGTGTATTCAATAAAATGTCAACCCGGTTTTTTCAATTCACTTATCTAGTTTTATCTGAAACAATTTTCACAAAAAAACATGTCTCCTTTTTACATCTATCATTTAGAATATTAACGCAGTATTTGTACGGTCGGAAGCCAACATGTTACCCTACAACAGAAACAAAGCAATAATGCTACCAAAACTGAAGTCAAACTATATATAAAAAAAATGTCTTCTAGATTTTGTTCACCTCAAAAGGGATATAATAACGCGAGTATCTTCATTCTTATAAATGTAAGTCTACTTGCTCTAAGGATTCTTTCCATTTTAATGAACTTATTATATGTCCTTACGAAAAAGGTTAAGTCGGAGTGCTTGATATCCAAATATAAAGCATATATTATGTATCCCGTGTGGGTGTGAGACGGATTAAGGGCTTGCAAGGGTCCATGCTTAGACCTTAAGCCAATCTGTGGGCGATATACACACCACGCTGGCCATTTATAAGACCCTTGTGGTTCCCGTAGTAATGTTTAAAAGATACTTTTTGAAGTATCCGGTCAAAAACAATAGATCTAATTCGATTGTATAAATTAGTTTTCACAGAATTTTATAAAATTGAAATTAAGAAATGAGGTTAAGGTGTCAGTGGATTTTTATTTAGAACTTCTGAATAATTAAATAAATTCTGAATAAAGTTCAAATCTTCGCAATAATTGTCATTTAGTGGCAAAGGACATTCTTACATACCATACTCAAACGTCATCCAAAAAGAAAAGCGAATTTAAGTCGTAAATAATATCTTTTCTGAGTCGTGAAGGATTTCCTATAAGTTCTTAAACTTCTAACAGAAATGAAAGTTAGTTTGAATTTAGTCTGTTATACTAAAGTTTTTTAGAAGTGTACCAATATTCCCTGTGGTGCCATATACAGGGTGGCGCATTCAAAACGGTCAGTTTGGGAAAGTCTGAAACTATAAGAGATACGAAGATTTGTTCTTAGGAACCATGTCATCGATTTTGATAAAAATAAAAACTGCATTCATACTTTCTTTGAAAAAACAACTGCAACCAGGACGGGAATCGAACCCGGTTTCTTTAAAAAAATAAACTTGCCCTTTTCACTTTTTCTTTTTAAATATCGATTGTGTAGGTCTTAAGCTGTAAATGTTTCTATGAAACATGATGTCCAAAATGAATAAAATGCATTGTTTTGGCATACTTTAGTTTATCATAGTAGTTTACATACACCGTTACAATACTTAACAAGTTCAGAGATTTAAAATTGTCTCTATGGCTGTTTGTAGTTTTGTACCTCTCTACTGGTTACATACACCATATCATGTGGCATTAGCATTGCATTAATCCTTTTAGAAAGTTTTGTTATCTACAGTAATCAAACACTAACAATCTATTGAAAAGTCCACTTAAAGTGACGTGTTAAACCATATTTGAAAATTTCTTGTGGGGTTACGTTAAGAATAAATTTTACAAAACAAGCTATGACACCGTCGTAGACCTAAATGTAGCAATAGAGGTAAATTCAACGCAAATTCACCACATAAAATTACAAAATTCAATAGTAAGATCGTTACCTAAACGTGTTGAATATTGTATTGAAAACAACGGTGGTCATTTAGAACACCTACTATGATAAATTAAAGTATGCCATAACAATGTATTTTATTCATTTTGGACATCATGTTTCATAGAGACATTTATAGCTTAAGACCTATACAATCGATATTTAAAAAGAAAAAGTGAAAAGGGCAAGTTTATTTTTTTAAAGAAACCGGGTTCGATTCCCGTCCTGGTTACAGTTGTTTTTTCAAAGAAAGTATGAATGCAGTTTTTGTTTTTATCAAAATCGGTGACATGGTTCCTAAGAACAAATCTTCGTATCTCTTATAGTTTCAGACTTTCCCATACTGACCGTTTTGAATGCGCCACCCTGTATAGTTGTCCGAGCGAAAGGGTCGGATCCACATTAGCCAAACTAAGTGTTCAGATACCTACACTCAGAATTTGTTGCCATGTTACACGTGTAAGCTATTAGTGTTGCCTGTTCAAATAAAATATTGGTTATTTTTATAAATAGATCAACAACTACTCATCAAATTGGAGACATTGTTTTCAAAGACGTACCGTGAAAAACTGAAGATCATGTATGAGTAAAGTAAGATAGATTTGCCATGATCGTTCCATGTTGTGATCGATAGTCTCTGTCTATTCTTTTGGGCATAGAGGAGTAGATATATGTAATTAGTTATTTTAAGTTTCCATAGCAACAAAATACAAGTGGTGAAAGTTTCTTCAGCACTTCTTATTCGGACCAACCCTTCTATGACAATGATCATGAATTTGTAATTTAACCACTCAACAATAACGTTGAAGCCAAATCAAATACTTCGATACATTGAAAAATATTGACATTAAAATATTTTTAAATCTGTTAAATTGCATTTAGTAGTAGTAGTATAGTCTGGATATATGGCGTATTACGTATCCGGAGTTAGGCAATCTGCGTGTAGTAACATATGTATTTATATGTACGTATCTAGTGTAGATCAGAAGTTAACACATCATAAACCTTCTGTTCGTTATGAATAACTCGCCATTTCGATCATTCTATTCACTATTCATTTTCGCTGCATCATTGTGTCCACGTGCCTAGCATATTGAGGAACTTTTAACAAGGGGCCGCCCCTGCACAATGCAAACTGGCGAAATTACATAGCAAACTCCAGCGCTCCGATGAAATTGCTAAGTTTATCATCCCAGGCGCCCACCGTTCAATTTGCATTGGAGATTGCTTTAATTGCTACGTAAATAGGTGTTAGACTGCTAACGTCTGAAGGCCTTGCAAAAATTATGCCAATGATTACAGCTTGAGAATATCTTATGAGTACGTTCTTACAAAGATGTTTATTACCTAATTAAGGCAGAGTTTACGTGTTCTTATTTCTTCTGATCGTCTGACTAGGTAACTACTTCCGCTACAACCTCTGTGTTCACACTTGGTGACTATAGATTGTCGGGCGGAATAGTATAAACATTCATGTTTATCTCTACGTTAGAGTCTCTCTTTATGTGACAACCTCCAATTCCACTTCCACTCTATTAAGGGCTAATGGTTACGTAAATAGGCAACATTAATACTCTTCCGTCTCTTAATTGGGGCTTATATAACGACCTATCTCTTCTCAACAGCACTATAGAGCATTGAATTCTTTATGATCTCGAAATTTAAGGTCCTTGTGCATTTCAGAGAACGCTCTCGAAATAGACAGCCGACCTGAAAGTTGGTTTAATGAGGATAAATTAGAAATGAGGTTTCGTTCCATATTCAGGCTTATGCAAAGCTCTTAGGATTTAAAGGGCATTTTCAAGACTAGCTATGCCATTATACGTAGTAGTTTTACTCATAATTAGCTTTAATTCACATCCAGTCGTATTTCATTGTTTATATTTGAGTTGGGAAACTCCCTTTAGTGAAAATATAAACCGAAATGTTTCTTAGTGGAAGCAAGTTTCATATATGAAAAGGATCCCGTACAACATTTCGGAAATTACAATTTAGCTCCATTGTGTGATGTCATAAAACAATACATATTACGCAGCCTTGTTTTATTGTACTGGAACACAATGAAGATCACATAATCGAAAGTTTTCACTAAGTTAACTAGGCTAAGGTCGTGAAGTGCTATTATTCAGCCGAAAGTGTTATTTATTCGCAATCCAACCGCCCACAACCCCCTAAATGTCTATTGCGATTAACCAAAGCTCACCCTGGGGAATGTTCTATTTAAACTGCCAAATGACGACCTTGAAATTGGGGGATTTTCTAGAAAACAAGCGCCGTTTCACCGCAACTATTTTGCTTAATTCGCATTTCTAACTGAAACGGGATTGGTATTTTATAGATGCCTACCTCAACGGATCTATCTTAGATATTTATTTTATATTTGTATGTACACTTTAGAGTCACTGACTTGATTCTGAAAACACAATATAGTCACTACTGTTTAAATTTTGTAGCCCAATATAATATTTAAAAAATAAGCTGTTAGGGTTTATATGAAATAATTATGTTTCAAATAAAAAGTAAAGTATATATTATTTTTAATTCAATACTACAAAAAATACAATATTTCGTATAAAAGATGCGAATATCTTCTTGAACATTACTATCTATCGAACATTACTGCCCTATATACATTTATTGAAAAGAGGTACTTGTAGAACTTCACTGGAAAATCGGTAGAATTCCACCGGAAAAGACTGCTCCGTTATTTTCCCGGCAATAATGGATGGCCGTCCTCAAACCTCACCCGACACAATTAAAAGTTTCTCTGGCTGAAAGTTTTGTCAACCTAGAAAGAAATCTCGAGGGCGGAACAACCATTTTACAAGTTTCTTCTAAAGTGACTTTAAATTTTTATTGTAGTTTCCAAGTCAGCTTTTAATGACTCAAGATGGTATTATTAAAACAATTGTATCTAAGATGTAAGACGTATTTTGTACTTTTTTATTTATGAGTAACTTGCGTACGAAAACATACTACAATAAATTACTGTACTATTAGTAACTGTCACTGTATTTTTTCGTAGTACGAATTACTATTACGTTTAACTTCTTCCAGAACAGTACCATAAACAAATTATATACGTTCCCTTATCCGAATATAATTAATAATTCCAGTATCCAATCGAATCCATCCAGGTCAGCGAGTCGACATTCAGATATTCTAGAGCCAACAGAGACTAAATCAAACTCGTTTAACAAACGTGAACGAAATAAAAAAGCCATGTGTCTCCACATACAATGCGGAGTAAGGGCTGTCGCTTCCAACAGATTGACTAGGCGGGCGCCGCGGGGTTGGAGGCCGCGGGGTGCGGGGGCGGGGACGAGTTTTCCAAAACAATGGGCACGGAATAAGCATTTACCCGCGCTCTACTACCTATGAGACACGTTGGTTCTGCTTTTTTCTATTCTAGCTTTGTTATTTGCACGTAATAAGTGCTTTACGACACTGTTGCATCTACAAAAATCAGTGTATAAGAAAACGTAAGTTTTATCCCAACAACCAATGGCCCTAGTCTACGAATGTGTTTTAGCACAATCGTAGTTCAATATTACTTCAGTAATCATGTGAAGTTGGTAGTGAATTAGAAAAAGTGCCAAATTTCACCATTGATGACAGAAAAACGGTCAAATATCGCCTTATAAAAGCCGAAATTGATCTCTAGCAACGACAAGTTAACACCGTTACTGAAGTCATATTGTGCAGATATTTTGCAAAAAGCATCAGTGGACTGAGGATCCTCACCTAAATGTGTGTGGTGCAAAGATATAGAGTTGTCTCATTTAAGGACACGTTGTATATCAAGGTTTTTGTAGGGACTGATTATTGCCTTCTTTGAAGAATTTAATCTTACGATGTTTTCTCTTAACGAAAAACTTAGTTTATGATGGTTACTCATATTACCTCTGATTATCCCGAAAGAAAATAAAAAAAAGAGTTAACCGTGTTGCACAAATATTTTTCTTTTGTTTTAACTAATTAATGTTTAATTAATGTTTTGAAGGCTAGTTACGAATTAAAACTTTTAAATTAATTAGAAACTTTAATATTCCTCATGTATAACACAAACTATCAGATCAGGCTACAGCAGAATCGGGAGTGAGTTATTTTCATCATAAACAACGTCGAACGTCGGCCATGTTTGAAAAATGGATGTTTACCCTCTGTCTGTTTTGTATGCCTACCCGCAATTAACATTTGTGCTAATCGATAAATCCTTGAGATTAAGATGATTAAACAATAAATATATAGTTTTAAGAGATTCGCGATTTACACTCATGATTAACAATAAATAATAATTAACGGGACTTATCGCGTAAGTTTATATATAATAAAATTACCTTTATTAACCCAACGTTTCGGCTACGTTGCAGTAGCCATGGTCACGGGCAGAAATAATAATATATAGTATACATATAAGTTGAAATCCGTTTGAACAAGAAAGTCGCAAGATTCGTCTTAAAGATATAAATTATTGCTTTCGGAAGGGCCAAAATGTGCAGGGTCACAGTTGTGAATGGAACCTTGTGAATGACATGAGCCTTGACCTATTTATGAAATGGAGACATCTTGGCTCATAAAGTAAAAGTCGTAAAGATGTGTGCAAAATGTTTTCACCATGTCATTTCATGTTTCTTATGCATAAAAGTAAAAAGATAGAGCCGCTATGTCAACCTACGAGACATCGAGTCAAAGTGATATTAAATCGAATATAACTTGTAACTTTTTACATATTTCGATTAATGTAGTTTATTATTTAACATTATACATAATATGTAATATAATATAACATATCATATCTCTTACTTTCCATTATACACTATATTGAAACAACGATCATAGCTTAATTTAAATTTAATAAACGGAATGTTTACTTCATGCCAATAGACTCAAATTGACCCAAAACTAATTAATTGAGTTTGCTAAAGACATGCAAATCTGACACCTTTGCGTGATCTAATTGGAATGAAATTTCTTTATCCTGTTATAAATGGCGTGAAAGATAATTGCCGAGTATTTTATGAAAGAATAATAATAAAGATTGTTTAAGATCTCCAAATCAAGAATGATTCGGGGAATATAACTGAAAATTTAAAAATAGCGCAGTTTTTTCTTATTCGTATTTTCGTTGAAATTTTCGAAATAACTCCGTGTCTTAATAACCATTTCTGAAAATAAATATTTTTTTAATAAATAACAACATCCTTTGAATCCAATTCTACGCCAATAAGAATAAATATGAATTGGATAATTTTATAAGAAATTATGTTCAACGAAATTTGATATTGTTAGTATCTATTTTTATTCAGCTAATAGCCATATTTAATTGTGCACTTACTATACAATTTAATTTGGACTGTGTGGCAAAAAGACAATACAAGTTAAGGTTATAATTATTAAGAACAAATTAATTTAATAAATTATAGACATTATGTCAGAAATAAACAATAGATATTGTCAGAATTATATCAATGACAGTTCTTTCCACTGAGAACGAATATGATTCTAAGTTTATTATATATTAACAATGTTACATTTTGACATCGCAACCCTAATATTCATGCTAAAATGTGACCTAGGAGAAACATACATCTCCGAGGTTATGTACGCCAGGACAGGGATTTAAGGACCTGATATGTATGTATGCATTATATATTAATGTTAAAATTTAGAATAACATAATTGTGGTACAGAAGTCTAAGTTAATAATAGGTTTGAATTACCAATGGAATTGTATTCGTTTAACAACATTCTTACTTATAATTAGTAATTATAAAAATTATACACTTAAGTAGCCTAAATCCGTTAAATGTGAGGTTTGCGTGTTTTTCCTAAACGAGATCTAAGCAAGAACTAGTTATTGTTTAGGAAAATGAAGTTACGCATAGTCGTGGTTTGTGTGCTAGTTAATCTTGTATTTGGTCAAAATGATGACGACTTACTGGATCCAGCTAGCAGGCAGCTACTGGAATTCAAGAACTACAGCATAGTAAGTTTTTTATTGTAGCAAACGTACCACAACCTTTAGCCCTTCTGGAGCTAGAACTTTAGTGACCGTAAATTTTCGAAAATACACTCAAGATTCACTGTTTTATCGTCTCTAATTCAAATGTTGGGTCATTAGATCAAGTCCCTTAGCCGCTTTTTACGAAATTCTAAGATATTCTATTTAAATTCCAATTAGCACAGGACGGTTTAAAATAAAAGACAAAAATATTTTTAAATATTGTATTGGTATATATTCATTCCAGTGCATTATATAGTAAATTCGTGTATAATTGTGTGTAATTCTCCTGATCTTAGACTGAGTATGGTACACTAGGCCATTAGCCTCGTTATCTCTTCCTAAGTTGTCAGAGGTATATGCCTCTCTGATAAAGGAGTAAGTTATATTATGGTCACTTGCAAACCTCATGTTATAGATAATAATAAAAATAGTACTGGAAAGTCATATCGCAAGTATTGATACTGACTAAATTTGTAAACTTTTGTTGCAGTATCCCATCGGCATTGCGACTATGAGTTCAGGGAAGCCTCTAGATATTCGAGAAATGTACACCGAGAACTCAGACTTATTATCTAATCCGAATTTCGTCGAAAACTTGGGCGCTGCTGTCAGGGAGAGAATCCCAGAAAGAGTAGTGCACGCCAAAGGCACAGGAGCCTTCGGTTACTTCGAAGTCACACATGATGTCACTAAGTACACTAAAGCTAAAATATTCAGCAGAGTCGGCAAACGGACCCCATTAGTCGCTCGTTTATCCATTGGCTTAGAAAACAAAGGTGGCGACGATCTTGCTAGGTTAGACCTCAGAGGATTCGCAATCAAATTCTACACAGAAGAAGGTAACTTGGACTTGCTTTGCATCCAGGTACCTGTTTACGTATACAAAGATCCCATCCTGTTTGGCCCAATTTTACATGCTTTTAAACGAAACCCGAAGCACAATCTAAGAGATTTTTCTTCAGTGGTAGATTTTATTACACTAAGACCTGAATCTATCCATGCTGTGCTGTGGTTGACTTCGGAGTATGGTTTGCCAAGGGGCTACAGAAAGATGAACGCCTTCCCCATACACACCTATGAGCTGTACAATGAACACGGAGAACAATTCTTTGCACGATTCAAGTTTATATCAGAGCAAGGTGTAGAAAGTTTTAGTCTAGCTGAAGCTACTATTTTGAGTGGTATCGATCCTGATTTCTATACGAGAGATCTATACAATGCAATTGAAAAGAAAGAATATCCCTCGTGGAAGCTAGAAATGGATGTACTGACGTCACATGAAATCAATGAAGTAGATTACAATCCATTTGATGTTACCAAGCTTTGGCGTAATGGTAGTTACTCCACAGTGCCCATCGGTCGTCTCGTTCTCAACAGAAATCTTGATAACCACTTTGCTGAAGTAGAACAAGCGGCGTATAATCCTGCCAATTTGGTACCAGGAATTGGGCCACCACCAGATCAACTCTTTAGGGGCAGAACTTTTGCTTACCCTGAAACACAAACTTATAGACTTGGAACGAACCGAAACAAAATAGAGGTGAACTGTCCAAAACATTTATTGAATTACAACAGGGATGGAGTTCCACCAACCTTGAGTAACATGCGCGATGCACCGAATTACTTCCCCAATTCTTACCATGGTCCAGCACCGACTGTGGATGAAGGAAGACCGAAATCTCAAATTATAATACGCGATACGAGGGCTGTAGACCTGGAACCTGCGAGGTACTTTTACAGGCAAATTCTGGTGACTCCTGAACAAAGACAGCGCGTGGTTGCGGTGTTCAGCTTCATTCTGTCAAGAGTGATTCAGGAAGTACGCGAAAGGTTGATTAAGCTGTTGACTTTAATCGACGAACAGTTGGGACGAGAGGTGGCGGCTGCAGTCCAAGTTGGCAAAATAGGGAACGCCCTTCTACCTCAAACAGTGTCGGACCCCATTCCCCAAAGTTTACCTATGATGGATTAAAGACTAGAACGTATTTTAATACGGTCAGTTAATAGTCAGGACATCACGTAATTAACTTGAAAGCTGGCGTTTGAAAGGTGAGTTGTGTGTGGTATTCATTACGTAATTGCTTCGGAAAATAAACCTTTCATTTTCGAATTATCATTGTTTCAATCTATTTTCTAGTCTAATCGTTTAGCTAATGTAACCTATTGTGCATGTTACATTCTTCTTTTGATTATTTGTTAAGTAACAAATATTTTAATTGATGGTTTTCTTCAATTAAATTAGTGTTATCAGAATCAAACACAATTTAGTGTTATCAAGGATGAATCACGTGCGTGAAAACGCTTCGTGTTAGCATCAATTATTAATTCCTAAATAAATATGTATTTATAATTTCGTATATGAGGCCACTGGCGCATGAAATCGTTTAATAAGTTTCACGTTTCATGTGTATGATGCGCCCTCTTTGTGTGATTTTATTGTTCATTCTTTTAATTGAATTATAACTTCATTTTGTTTTAACTCTTAAAGAGTTATCAAGATATTTTACTGGCATATAAATAACAAAGTATAATATTTGGTATGCCCGAACATATGTAGTAAGTAAAAAATAGTAGTAATACTTGTAAAACATAAACTTTTTCCGTATTAATACAAGAAACAAAAGCGTATAGGATGTAGTTCAATCCAATACAATTACTCGTAATTGTAACCAAGAAGCTGTAGTTCAGTTACACAACTGAAGAAAAACTGATCTTAGTAATGTTGCGTACTACCATGTACGATTTTCGACTACACAGAGTCGAGTAAATTGAAAGTTTTTCCCCGCTTTATTGACCCCATACTTTTTACAACCTACTCAACCTGAGTCATGTTCTATTTTAGGATTTTCCCGTCGAACGAAACGGGGCAGTTAGTTATTATGGTTGTGCGTGGGTGTGTTGTCAACTTAACTAAGAACATATTTGCATAATGTCCATCACCTACAGCTTCACTATACAATTGTCTACGATGAATCTTGGTCTTAATTTGGCACTTTCATAACTTCTGAAAGCGTAGTGCTGTTGATGTTATAAATGACTGTAATAAAAACGATCGTAAAAAAGTAGTATTATAATACGCTTTGAAGAGACTTCAGCAATGTTGGGATACTTAAAAGGACTTCAATATGAATTGTTATTTCTATCTGATATACATAAATATTTAATTTTGCATCCTTTTCCCATATCGCAGGAGGTAACTACAGGACTAGGGGGTCAAAATAATCTATTGGGCGAAGCTAGCAACTATTCGATTCCATGATGTTTCTCCAAGACTATTTTCGTGCTGAAGTAAATTACGAGATAGTTTATAGATATCTACGAGTATGTGTAATCTCCATATTATTCAAACATATAATCAAAACAAGTTACCCTTGCTAAATCTCAGGGTAAATTCTAGTAGCCAACATAATTAACGCCGCCGCTCTGGCGTCCTGTCTTCGTAATAAAAGATATTGGTTCATTAAATCACTGGAGCTCCCTGGAACCAATAAATGGACATTCAATATGTTTCTGGGCAAATATCGATAGTTCCAATCCTTTCATTAACATGGTTACGCCTTTGAATACTTTTCCATCAAGGGACAAGGAGTCGATTCAGAAGACCTTGACGCGTTTCTCGGAAACTCGCATGAATTCGGACATCTTCTAGGAAGTGCCATCAAGGATAAAGAGATACACCGTTTATATTTTTCCCTGTTGGTAATGTTTACGAATAAGGAAATTTCGAAATACTTGAAAGTTACTTAACTTGTATTTAGGTGTGAATATTTTTAACATTTCTTTGAAGGGAGAGAATATAAACGGATCTGATAATTTTCCAGCGATCTTATTTCCTGCTTGCTGTTCTGGGATTTATGTAGGATATACCCAGCTGGCTTATTCCATGAATTATGTAAGCTTCTAAGAAAATTTGAGTTAACTTTGGTGTTTTTTGTATAAGTTTGGGCTATCACATCACAATGTGACGATAGGATTTTGTCAATTCGTAGACAACAAACAGGGATAACCAACGTAAGTGTGTTTTAATTAAAGGCTACTTACTAAACAAATGATACTCTGCATTAATTATATTCTTTATAGTTGTACATTAATTAGTATTCTATCCGTACATTACATTGTAAAGTCTAAAAATTATCAATTCTGGACTGTTAAGAACTTAACAAAGTTATTGTTCTGAAGGTCTTTTACAATGCCAAGAAAACGCTCATCGTAAAATAGGGTTATTAAGTTACTGTGCCCAGGCTGGAGAAGTGATGTGGGTTAGAACACAAATACTAACTAACAAGCAACAGTGATTCGATTACGGCTTGTATGGAACTTTGGTGAACCAAACAATGAAATTATAAATAGACATTATTCAGGTCATACTGAATGCTTGCGAAAATAAGTACAGCATATAGCCAGTACTGCTATTAAACTCGTAAATAGGTAATCGCAAAATGAATTGTTAAATTCATTTACATCCTTTAATCCCTTTTGGGGAGGATAGAATCTCGTAGATATAATATCTCCTTGTATTATCACTTCTAGCATAATAGTCATAACTCTATTTTTGAATTTTATTTGCGTTATGTTCTATAATCACGCATATTATTTTATGTACATAACTCATTAAAACCTTATAATAAGCACTACCGCCCATAGATACTATATAACTCTGGCACTGAAACAGTTTCATAAACAGCTCATAGGCATTGCATTATTCATGCTTAAGTACATGCGAGCTCTCGCGCGAACCTACTTAACTGTTTTGATACGAAAAGTTTAATTTCACCGAGTAGCAGTTCCTTTGCAGTGCAGGCCGGTAGATAGCGCCCCACTCTATTCACTATCCACTTACTTTTCAGCGAGTTCATCCCTTTCTAAGACCCATTTCTTTCTCTCAATGTGTCTGTGTGAAGTGGGATTGGGAGGCACAGTGTAGGAATTGAAACATGTATGGTTTGTTAGTTTTAAACGAAAATTAAATGGAGATCTATTGTAAATACGTGGAATGTCAATTCGTTGTTAACCTGGTAAACATACTAGGAGTAGGATCCACCATGCAATATATTATTATGCACCTTTCGCCTTTGCAAATGTAGCAGGCGTCGCAAACTTTTTGATTACACCGTGTACTACTTCTAGAATATACAAATCTTAAACTGAAACTTTTCGCCTACTGCTACTTTAAGAAGTTATGAGGCATGCTCAAGCGACTGTTACGTGTGAAAGCTAACGACTAAATGATTAAATGACAATCTGTGACATGTCATATAATATTAAATGGAAGGACTATTAGAATTTATTTAATATTAGGAAATCTTACGAAATCTATGTAACCTTTTGTTCCTTTCACAGTGTCAACGCATTGATATTAAAATATTTGGGTAGTACTATCTCAAAAATGTATCGCAAATTACGATTTATAAGATGATTATTCCTGAAAGCGGTTACACAAAAGAGCAGTTAAATCTCTTTACAAACCTACCGCTCTAGCGTCGGCATTCCATTAGTCTGTGCGATGACACCTAGAGAGCGTTCTGAAGTCTCCCCCGAGGCAGTGTGGACTTTCCTTGTTCCCTTTCCTAGTGAAAATTATTATTCAGAAAGGAGAGGAAATGAACGATTCTCCACAGACACTATTAAGCCCAATCTCTTCTGTATATGAAGTGGGATTAACTAATGAGCTATAAGTGCTGTTGATAAGTGTGGGTTATGGTATAACAAGTGCAGTTATCTTAGTTCACGAGTCATGTGTCAAATATTAATACTGTGTACGAAATTAAGTAAAATGTGGAGGTCAAATCATGACATAATTGATACATATATTTATTTGGGCTTCTACACAAGAAATCATTAATAATTTGTAATTTTTAAAGGAAGCCTAAAATACCTAAAGCCTAAACTGTCTGCTTATTCTAGAACATTTTTCACAGAATGGGATCGGGGTGATTACAACTCCCACACGAATCTGAAGCGATACAAAGATTAATCATTACGGTTTACTTTTATAAATTACTATTAAGCTTTTATTTATAAGGTATACTTTCGTAGGAGGATTGAGGAAACCTTTGAATCTTCGATTCATTACTACTTGTGCCAAGAGGAAATGTAAATATGAGCCTTTAAAATTTCCGCCTGAATGCGACACTGCCAATGTCGCAATTCGACAATAGGCTTTGATTTCGTCGTAAAACAATCCATTTACGCTAATGGAACGGAAGATTTCACGACAATTCTCTCGGGAGCCGATGTAATAAAGCTCTGTCAATTATAATAACGTATTTATTACTGATATTATTTTGTGGCTCGGTAATATCGAGTTCTATTAATTTTCGGTTCGGTTTGGTTTTATTAGCATGAATTCGTTATTAAAGCGTTGAAGACATCTTGAATTGAATATGACAATAATTATATACGTACAGCCATAATATAATTATGAGTATTTGAGCTAGCTGTTTCATTTTATTGGAGATTTCAATTTTAGAAGACTAACTTCTACTATTCAAACTCCTAGGTTCGATTTTAAATTGGAGTTTTGATTAGACTATGTTTGTATGTGGGTGTTATTCTGGAAAACATCGTGTTAATGTAAAGGTATCGACATACCAACTGCTTGAGATAGGGGTAATATCTTTAATAATTTTTTTTTTCAATAATTATATTCATGCCACCACTACGTTTCTCCAGTATTTAGTATTCCAATATTCTTTACTATTTTAATCGGAACTCCATGGTTTATGTCTCTGAGGCTCTGTAAATTAGATTTCTAATATAAACAATAGGTATCAGCGTGAACGCAAGTAAGTTTATAATTAGTTGGAAATGGATGTGAGGCAAGAGAGATTTGTGAATTCTTCAGAGTGACAAGCAAAAGTGACTGCCTATCTTCTTAGGAAAGTAGACTCGTGAATATATCGTACGTTAGTTTATAATTTTGTTCGGAAACGAGGTATCGAGGAAACCGATTGAATAATCAATAAGGTGGTGGTAGTCTCTTTTTATTTTTAGTCCTTTGTCACTTTGCCTTCCCGTTTAGCTTTGAACCAGTTTCTATAAAAAGATCGCTGTGTTGATATTATTACAGCTTACCAGAAATATAAAAGGAAAAGAATATTTTAAGTAAAATTATTTTTATCTGTAGGGTGTAACACCCCTTATTTTGCAGCCAGAAAAATATAACTTATTGCATTTTAGCACCTATTAGGGACGCCAAAATCCCAGCTTCTGTCATCGCTTTTAAAGCTGGTTTAAAGCTTTCTGGGCGTTAACAGTTACATTAATAATACAGTAATTGAGCAGAAATTCGCTAAGATTAAATAAATAAATTATAATAGAGTTGTTATATGTATTACATTTTAACATATAACGATATGTAAACTGATATTTACATATTCACGTGCAATCATCCTGGATCTTCGATTGATTACAACTATATCAACAGTCTTTGTATAATGGTAGTTTTATTTCCACCCCTTCAAGAATTATGTAAAGGAAATTGGAATAAATGCAAACAGTGCTACAATTCGATCTATAACAAAATGATATGTCAGCTTTTGCATGCGACGATATGGCAACCTGTCACGTTGGGTAACTAGCGACTATCTGGTTAAAATTGCATTTAGTCAGCAATTTCAAATACTCAAACAGGAACCTTTCATTATTACGCTACGGATAAATACACATAAACATATGAATATAATTCATGTGAAAGGTGGACCACGCCTCACAGGCATAATTTATTAACTTAGGCCATCTTTTATATAGCTATTAGAAGTGACTGAAAATTTGCGACAATCCCAGTAACCAATAAGACAATTTTATTTACTCTCAGTAGTATTATAGATTGTAGAATATTATAAAACCTCCAGCTTGTGGGACCATATACGGATCAGTATGTATACATTAATAATATGTCCTATTCTATGTGTCCCAAATCATTTCCTAACCAGTAAAGTTGAATAACATGCCAACTTAGAAATACTAGCCACGTATATTTGAAACGGCCACTGGATTCTCGCTCTTTTGAAGCAGGGCTTAAGATCTATTTGAACGTAAGTTAAAAATAACTTAGCCTAGTTCGAAATAGGTCAGCTGCATCCTTCCTAGGCTATGCAGCGCTGTTGGCGATGCAATTTCACGTTTTAATTTGAATTTGCTAGAAGCTCATACATGAAACATGAACTACTTAGTGATGTCTAATGTTTCTTAAAAGTAATATTAAAATGTGTAGCTTTAAAACTCTTTTGAATTCCTTTAGTACTATAGAAATTTACGATTCCATTCTAGAAATTTATTTGCAGGATCTATTCGTTATTGACAATACTCGGGACACCATTAGTAAATTATTGACTATCTGGTGAAGATTTACATAAATGACTCTCAAACCTTCTAGGTACCCCCAAATAGTTTGTACGTCGTAATACAAACATTATTTATACGATAAAATAACGAAGAAAAAAGTTGAAAGCATTTTACTTTATACTTATTTATTTAAACAGCTGGGTAGGTGGCACCCGACACATGGCTGTTCAGCCAATCGTGTTGGCTACACGAACCGCCCAGGTGTGTGCACATTGCAACCTATTTGCAAAGAGGTCAGCTCTAACGAGGTTCTTTGCCCCCATAAAGTATTTTCACCTCTTTTCTAATTTTATATGAGTAAAATTATAAAAAAAGGAGAGTTTATACTCATAGTCACATGCTAGTCTGGAACGTAAAAAATATAAAAACTAGTTTTCTTTCTTTTCTACATGACTTCTGTGGCATAAGGTACTATAATAAAATCGAAATAATCCAATGACTGATATATTATTATTAGAAGAGATCGCTATGGTATAATTTGTATTGCAAAGGTACATGTGATACCTAAATTTGGTTTGGTTGATTGGTTTCATGAAAATATCATATATAACTCGAAGGTTTGCATGCATATTAGCGGAATAGAGGTAGGTAGCACAAACTTATCCACTAACTTTTCGTGAGAATTAGGCAACTTTTTTTGTTGATATCTTCCCTGTTTGTAACGTATGTAATAAAAATGTTATTTTGATATAACATCATGATTACAAAATAAAAAACTCAAAAAGGTATTTTCCCGTACCGGGAATCGAACCCGAGCCTCCTGGGTGAAAGCCAGGTATCCTAGCCACTAGACCATACGGGAGTTATGATTGTGGTCAAAATTATTATATTTATTCTCGTAATGATTATCATGTATTTTTTAATAATTCAAATACATTTATGTTTAACAAACATTCAAATTATTCAGACCCATCTGCAGTTATATTATCATATAAATATCTAAATAATAATAGCTTAAGATTATCTCAATAGTAAAAATAAAAATATTATTATATGTAAAAATACTGATACGAAGGACGTACCTAAATTAAAATAAAATTATGAAGATAACGTTACCTATAAAATATTATTCTTATATCTGTAAAGTTACAAATTTTAAAATAATTGTTATAGCGCCATCTGTGCATACTTAAACGAACTTTACAGTATATTAATTGTTTGTGCACATGCCATCAGTTTCAATATGGAAATAGCAAATAGTTTTTCATAATGACGATAGATGTAGTATTTACGAAAATAAGTTTAATTAAATAATGGTCCGTATTGTAAAATTTATAAAGCTCTCTTAATAGTAGGGATACCATAGGGGTAAAATACTATAAATACGGCTAGTGGCTCATGGATTGTGTTTCAAATTGATATTGGTAGTTGTTAAAATTTTCGTACATGTGTAAATGTATTAAAGTGGAAAAATTAAGCTTTCCTGGAGCTTTTATAGTGTAGGGTTCCTATTCAGTCCCTTAATATTCGTCTGACCACTTTATCAACGTGGAAATAAAACAACAGTCCAGCATATAATATGATTATTTCTTTATTAACAGTAACCGTAGAGATCTTTAAGACGAGACACTCTTATCATCAAACGTATAATACTAATTAGGAAAATAGCTTCGAAGTATGAAAATCACATTTATTAGGCATAGTTTTGCAAACCGAAGAATGTGTAACATCATCTAATTTGGTTTTACATGTGATTATTGATTATAAAGGGCTAAATCATTAAGTTTTCTTGTAATTTACATGCAACAATTGTACCATTTATTGATGGATTGAATATTTGTTTCTAATAACACTACAACGCTCAAAAGAATGAGGATTCTGAAATTTAATTTTTTCGGTAATATAATGAGTTCGATAAAGAAGCAACTTGCAAGAAAATCCAAGTAAATACTTAGGTTTGTAGGAGAGTTCTATTCTAGATAATGATTTGGCCATTGGTCACTATTCTAACATCGAGATCGTACTTCAGGAAATTCCAACTTTAGAGGCTAACGTTACTTATATAAAATTTTAAATCTCTAACATGTATATTATATTATTCTTTACATTTAGTGTCTACGTGTAATAGTAAATAAATATTTTGCTAACAAATCATTATTGACTTGAGTGATTCACTGAGATAGAAAGTAAGTAAAGATTTTATATTACTTTTTAAGATCATACAGAGGTTAGTAAAAGTACTACTCTCAGGAACACGAAATAAGATAAATTTCGTTGAAACATAGATGGCATTAAAAGCGCATTCGAAACCCTTGCCTGAAAATTGTTTATGGACTTTTGACTTATTTGGTCACAAACTGTTTTTCCAACCAATATGAACAGTTTGAGAACAATAAGTCTGTATACTGGTAAAATATATAAAGGCTTTATTAAAAACAGTGTCTCCAGAGTAAATAATTAACAGTGATGTAAACTAGTTTATTCCAAATTATTTAATACCCTACATCAGCGTAGTACTTATCATAAAATAAAGTCAACAAAGTAACTAACAAAGAAATAACATTTTCTTCAGCGTAGGTTTCGATTATTTTTATTTATTTACTGATGCTGAGTGTCGCGTCGTTTTCTGCCGGGTCCGAGGGCGGAGTTGGCGGCGGCGATTCCCATTAGGTGCTTGGCTTGTAGGGCTCCGGAGAATCCACGGCCCAAGCCTAAGTCGATAGCTCGTTTCTCGCTGGAAAAAGTTTGGAGAAAAGAGGTTAGTATCCTGTTCGAGAAGCTCTACAGGAACAGTAAATATTGATTTATATACATCCAAAATAAATAAATGATACAAAAATTTAACTACACTTAGTAGTACTTTAAGATTTGTGTTAAATATGGAGTCTGTCGTGTTAACACTTAATGAAAATGTCATGAAACTCCCATTATCACCATAAGTACATCAGTCATGTCATAGAATTTCAATTAGACACTTTAGTTAGGTATCTAGATTTTCAAGTAGATAACTATTAGTAATTAAAACAATTTATGAAATATACGAGAATCGAAACTAATTTGCCTCATATAATTTTAAGGAAACTAATTTTATAACGTCTTCGGTTAACCAGCTATTCGAAACAATAACGATTAATGTAACCGATGTTAGATCTTAAGTTTATAACCATTATTTAAATTATTTCAAACGACCAAATCGGAGATCATGCAAAGTGTTAAAGTTGAAACAAAATACTTGGGTATGTTTGACAAATCACGATGTCCTATTTGCTTGTAAGTAAAGTTTATACTTTGCGGAATAAAGGTATAACAAGTGTGAAATGGTTTACTTAATATGCAGAGAGTGCATTGAATGTTCTCTAGAGCATAAAAATTGAGCCCGTGCTAATGCATAACTTTATGCCTTCACAATACAGATTAAAAGAGAAACATGACTGATGACTGGTAGCATACATTATTTATATCTTAAGCCATATGTTATGAAAATTATATTGGGTACCCTTATTGTAAAATCAATATTCATGAGATGAGACTTTTTAAGCAATTTGAGAAAGTTTATCATTCAAATCGATTCGAATACATTAATGGTCGTATGCGTAATAAGGTGCATTGAGATGAAATGAAAATAGAAGAAATCTCAAGCTATGTTTCTACAAAGACTTGTACAATGAAATTATTTATTATAAATACAAAAATTAGGTAGTTAAATTCAATATAATTTATATGAGAAACCATTCTAACTTTTTTACCAAAATTACGTAAATGGCGACCAATACACTTAGATATACGTAAATATTTATCCCCTGAATACCATATAAGTTTATATGACACGAAAAGTGTTTCCAAACCACACTCACGTGTGCTAATAAAATAAAGGTGCCTCTATTAGACATACGAAAAAGGCAACAAATACGTGACAATGGCAGATGTGATGTGCCACAATGAAAAGAGAAAAACTTCAACGAATATCTTGGTAGTTGTTTTGAGTGTCTTATATTTAGGTCGGATTCAGGAAACTCGTTTATAAGAAGACTTATTCAACTATTTGGTATGGATGTTAATTAATCCTGAATTAATTTAGTAATTATTTTGTTCTTTTGGATAACGTTATAATTTTAAATAAATAAGAGGAAAAAGAGGTTACTTATAAGTACCTATTACCACCGTAGTGTGTATGAGGAGGTGAATAAGTGTCAATGAAGCTAGAAGTGGTTTGTCAGGATGGATACAGTGGGGATCTTTCCCTACCACTCTACAGGGAAACAGCCAAGTGTATGTAGTACATGCATGTAAGAAGTTTATAATTTAAATGTGTATAATTACAAAAAAAAACTAATGGTTGGCATTAGTTAAAATTGATATTAGGCTGGCGTAATCTTAAGATTTATAGCCTTGTAAAATAAATAAAGAATAATAAAAAAGTTGACATTATATTTTCATGGTTCTATTTATGACAGCACTTCTAAAGATGACCGAAAGGCTCTAGCGGTATATAAGAAGCCTCTTGTCCGTGCACTCGGGCTCACCTTTCGAGCGTTTGAGTAAAATGTCACGAATTCAAACCTTGAAACGCCGCGCGCCGTAGAAATTAAACCTAACATAATAACAATTTCGTTAAGAGGTCTTCCCGTGCTGTTTATATACTTAGTAATGTGTACCCAGCTGTTCCGCTTACCTTATTGGAAGGTATTTTCTTATTCTACTTAATTCCATTTGTAATTGGGGTGATAGGCTAGCGATCTGTTATATTTTTCTTAATTTACGTATTTTTGAAGCCATTATGATTTGACGCACTTCAATATCTACGTAACGAAACAAACAAAACAAACAAACGCATTCACGACCATTAACCCTTGCGGGGTAGTCAGAGGTTCAGGTGTCCATCTCCGCAATTGCGAAGGTAGTAATTCTATGGACACCTCGAACCCACGTGTTAACCAGATAGTCAGTACTCAATGTGACAGGTGGTCAGCCATGTCGCCATTAACAAGCACTAACTATTACCTGTTCGACGAACAGGTAGGTTTCCTCACGATGTTTTCCCTCACCATATAATTCAACGCATTTCGTAAATGTGTTTTTATTACGAAAATGTACATAGAAATTCATTAAACTTCATTTCCATTGGTACATGCTCAAACGGGATTTGAACCCTGTACCCACTGATACAGAGCCAAGCCCCAAACAACTGAGCTACGTCGAATTACAGCATAGTCCTATTTTTTTGTTCAAAATTATTTAATGTTGGATTTAAACGAACATAAAACATTAAATTGCGCACCAAAATAATACAGTCCCAACCCAAAACTAACCTTTGGTTTACATAGTGTTTTTATATGTTTGGCTGTACGTTTAGGTTTTCGGGCTAAATTTTAGTATTTTTGATGTGCTTTTAATAGTTTTTTTTTAATTTAATGTAATCTAAATTCATGCATAGACGGTGGAGTGTACATAGGTGATCGACTATCTAAAGAACTTTTCATGCGAAATACGCTAAGAAACTATATCTTACGTGTCCATTTTCCTCTCGATCTGCAGCAGGCTGCCCAGCCTGTTGATCATGTCCAGAATGTCTTCAGCGTCGTATGGGCCTTCGTCGCGGTAGTAGTTCACAGGGCTGAAATATAATATAGTAATTTGAATAATTCAAATCAAGAAAACGGTGTATACATTTACATTGACTTCAATCCCTTTCGGTGTGAAGAAATTTAGTAGAAATGTTATCCTTTCAGCTTAATATATCGTGGCGCGATTAATTTAATACTGAATAGGTGTAAGATTGCTATCACATATCCAAATGATCTACTAGTCACTTAGTCAGCTATGACATTGCGGAATGAAAATATTTAGCATTCTACTTAAGATTGACACGGGAGACTTAGTTCGTAATTTCAAACATGCGCTTCTTCTTACTATTTTATTTTATACATATTTTATCTTACTCTGACTGACTATCTTGCTTCGCTTGATGTTTATAATGTGTATGTTAAGAATAGAGACACCACTACCTGGGGTACGACGTAGATGGCACCACCAGCATGGAGATGAGCACGCTGCACAGCAGCAACCACACTGTCGGACGCATCATGCTGGAACAGAAGGAAACTAGGATATTACATAGGCATCTTTCATCATATACATATGCGTCTTTAACCCCTTTCGGCGTGGAAATAACCTTAGAGTGACGAAAATATCTCCAAGGACAAGTTTAAACCTGAATATTGGGGTTGTACCATACTAAGATTATAATGCTCCGAGATTCTGGCTAGTCAAAAGTTTAGTGGACGTATGCATATCTATTGAGTTACGACATCTATCGTATGAAGTACGAATACTAATATTGTCTCAGTACTGTAGGTAAACGAGACATCCGTTTATTCGTATGTATATATGTATTGTATCATCTATTTTAAAAATTTAAGAAACCTAAATAAAATTAATGACATATAGCTACCAGCTACTTGTGCTTCCTTAACTAGGCGATAACTCGAAAGCCCTTAAGCCTCATCTACACTTCCCTGGACGTAATAAAGCGGTTATTATCCCCCGCACTATGGCCGCAATGAAGCGCGTCTTAATCTTTAAAAGTAGTGCTTAATGAAGAACACTTTTCAACCATCTGCGCTCGGTTGGGAACTCGGTCGGACAAGTTGGTCTATTACGACTAATGTAATAAAGTTTGAGATTAGAAGGATCGTGATGTATGTGGCGTAGGTTAAGTTTGGCTTGTAATTAGGTTAAGTATTGTTTGGTTTCTGTAATTGGAAATTTATGGAAGGCAAGTATAAATGCTCATAAAAAATGATAGTGTATAATTACTGAATACACCGAATCAGCAGTTCTAGTTCAAATCTAACCTAAGTTATATAGGACCAGTGATTGAGAGAATTTGTAAAAAAAAAGTTTGCTTAAAAAGCGAAAGTTTAAATATTTAGCTCTAACTTTATGAATGCATAAATATTACAGAAAAACGGCTCTGTAATTTCAACCTTCTAAATTATGTCTCTGTAAGAAATCTGTAGCATAAATTGAAGTGACCTTTAGCAGCTATAGTCTGGCTAACGAAAGTAGATACTGGATTATTTTGCAAACTTTTTATATAACAACACTAAAGTGTTCCTACCATCGGATATTTACCCTACAATTTGGGGTATTTTAAGCAGAAAGTACTTAGGAACAATTAATTCCAAAAAGGCATTTTTAAAACAAACTTATTTTAAACATTTTATAAAATGAGTTTTAAAAATTCGTACGTGTGCTAAAATTGTGTTAATCAAAAACAAGTATCGTATGTACTCATCATCATCATCATCAGCCTGTATCAATCCACTGTTGGACATAGGCCTCCCCCAAATGACGCCACTTCTCCCTGTCAGTGGCCGTTCGCATCCATTCGATGCCGGCCAACCTGCGCAGGTCGTCTTCCCACCTTGCCGGGGGGCGCCCCACACTACGTTTACTGAGACGCGGTCTCCACTCTTGGACTTTTTTGCTCCAACGACCATCAGTCCTTCTGCATACGTGACCAGCCCATCTCCACTTCAGCGTGCTAACTCTTTTCATAATGTCGGTAACTTTAGTTCTCTGGCGTATCACCTCATTTCTGATGCGATCTACCAGAGAAACCCCGAGCATCTTCCGCTCCATAGCACGCTGAGCGACCTTGAATTTGTGGGCTAGTCCCGCAGTGAGTGTCCACGTCTCAGATCCGTCCGTCGTATGTACGTGTTGGATCATTTCAAGAACTACACTAAGCCTTACGTTGGTCTAATAAATTGCTTAAGTTATTAGGTACACTATAGCTTAACTAATTAGGTAGAGAAAAACTTGGCAATTTTATTTTAAACATAATAATTTTGGTCTGTTTTCCGAAAAATTTGGTAAAATCAGAATCAGTGTATGGTATCCCTATTTTTGACGCAACAAGATGGCGTGTTGTTTATGTTTCGTTGTGGTTGACAGGTTAAGTTAGTAGAGTACCCGCCACATAAGGTGGCAGTAGCCAAACTTGGAACTAAATTTGACGTTTCCGCCATTGCGTGTTATTTTGTATGAAAGGTAAATTTAGTATTACCAGCGTTGTGTTTTTTGCCCACTCTTTGTAATTTTTATGTTTGTTAAGGGTGATTATAATAAATTGATTTCTGGAGTTTCTTGTTAGTTATTCTCCAAGGGTCTCCGCTGAATTTCTTCTTCTCAATCGTTACGCTCTTATCAGAGCGGTCGTGGTCTTCATGACGTGGCATCTTGAGCAGCCGAAATGGTTGGTGAACTAACCTCGGTAAAAATATGTAAAGACAATGCTCAGTGCCATGTTTGAAATAGTTTTTTTACATACATACATACACATCACGCCTGATTCCCTGTAGAGGGGTAGGCAGAGATCACGGATCCCCATTTGTCCCGATCCTGACAGACCACTTTCGCTTCATTGACATTCATACATTCTCTAATACACTCTCGGCGGTTATAGGTACTCCTAACGTCACCTTTTTTCAATATAGCGTCTATCTGACTGTTACATATATGTCTTATTAGGCCGGCCCCTACGTAACCGCCCTTCCACTTCACTCATATATATTCCTTTTGTCAATATATAGTTTTTTTAATTTGTACTTAGATCATAAAATAACTTTCAAAGAGAGCTTATGATAGGGCCTATTTTGAATAAAAATATTTTGACTTTTGACTTTGGTATATTAATTTGTTTTATTTGAGTTTATAGCTCTGCAACCAAAGATCGTTACAAATGAAACCTCAATATAATGTATCGAGCCGTATGGCACAGTGAGTGCTAGTTTTGGCGTGTTTACTGGCAACACTGGATTACGCGACTGTGGCGACGCCTCCAACTGCCACCTTATGTGGCGGGTACTCTACGGTCAAAATGTCTTGATATTTTTTTATTTTAATTAAATAAGTACATATTCGTTTTAGTTATTTTTTGATTGTTCTTTTTGTTCCTTTAATACGCTACAATGGAGTGACGTATCCGTGTGATATTTGGTATGGAGTTAATAAAGAGATAACAAGTTATATAAGCAACGTTTAATCACGTCATTACGCGGACAAAATTGCAAGCATCTTCTAGTAAAATAAAAATAAATATCAAAGTATCAAAGTGAGTTGTTCCGACTTTCCATTTTATTTTAGGGTTGCAATGCTAATATATTTTAAATTTGCCGCGTTTTTTCAGTATCTACTTTCGTTAGCCAGACTATACAGGGTGACAGATTTATCACTGGCAATATTTTAACCTGGCTATCAGTAGCACCTATAGAACCCATTTTCATAATAAAAAAGGTAGGAAATTTTTGGAAATTTTGGACAATTTTTTTAATTTTCATTTTAAATTTTCCGTAACATATGGGTACCCTATTAACGTACTACTTGCCAAGGTCATGTTCATTCATAAATTGTAAGTTTACATTCTCTATGGTAATCTAGTGTTGTGGACCAGGAGCATCTTGAATGAAACTTTTTTCATTATTGAGACATTGTTTTCACAGGTTAGGAAGCCAATAGAACATACTTATGTGGTTTCGTTTAAACATTAATTACGACAATGTTACGCACTATTCTTTTATTTAATCCAAATAATCATCACTGCACACAATAACACAACATGAACATTAGCCAGTTATGGATTGTACTTAACTTAATCGCGTCATTACTCAATGCTGGTTACTAATTAATCTCCCTTTAGTTTACGCTTTGATAAGTTCTTTAATACATTTGATTCCATTAAATTTTCTATGTTTTAATTCTCGACAATTATAACCTCAAAAGCACTTCAGTAATTAATTTCATTTCCACTAAAGTATGAATTTACATTCACATAACTAAACCATGTTTTACTTTCACAACATTAATAAACATAATCTACCAGTATTGTACTATGAAATGTAATTTAACATTAAATTATAAATTCAGACGACAAAAATACTTTTAGAGTACCCGCCACATACGGTGGCAGTTGGAGGCGTCGCCACAGTCGCGTAATCCAGTGTTGCCAGTAAACACGCCAAAACTAGCACTCACTGTGCCATACGGCTCGATACATTATATTGAGGTTTCATTTGTAACGATCTTTGGTTGCAGAGCTATAAACTCAAATAAAACAAATTAATATACCAAAGTCAAAAGTCAAAATATTTTTATTCAAAATAGGCCCTATCATAAGCTCTCTTTGAAAGTTATTTTATGATCTAAGTACAAATTAAAAAAACTTTATATTGACAAAAGGAATATATATGAGTGAAGTGGAAGGGCGGTTACGTAGGGGCCGGCCTAATAAGACATATTATATGTAACAGTCAGATAGACGCTATATTGAAAAAAGGTGACGAGGAGTACCTATAACCGCCGAGAGTGTATTAGAGGATGTATGAATGTCAATGAAGCGAAAGTGATCTGTCAGGATCGGGACAAATGGGGATCCGTGATCTCTGCCTACCCCTCTACAGGGAATCAGGCGTGATGTGTATGTATGTATGTAAAAAAACTATTTCAAACATGGCACTGAGCATTGTCTTTACATATTTTTACCGAGGTTAGTTCACCAACCATTTCGGCTGCTCAAGATGCCACGTCATGAAGACCACGACCGCTCTGATCTTATCATGCGTAACGATCGAGCGTAACGATTGAGAAGAAGAAGTTCAGCGGAGACCCTAGCTTGGAGAAGAACTAACAAGAAACTCCAGAAATCAATTTATTATAACCATCCTTAACAAACATAAAAATTACAAACAGTGGGCAAAAAACACAACGCTGGTAATACTAAATTTACCTTTCATACAAAATAACACGCAATGGCGGAAACGTCAAATTTAGTTCCAAATTTGGCTACTGCCACCTTATGTGGCGGGTACTCTAACCGCCATAGCGTTGTAAAACAATCAAATAAATAAATTAGCCACAAACAAAGTAAAGATGAAGTAGAGATCGCGTCATACAGCCAGGGTGAAGTGCATTACATTTCATACTTTCGACTTACTACGAGCATAAGTATTTAAATATTTTGTATGACTTATTAATAAATATACAGGAGATGAAGAATAAACAATGATAAGTAAATCATTTATAATAAAATTGTTTATTTCACTTATGTGTTATAGTCTGGCTAACGAAAGTAGATACTGGATGATTTTGCAAACTTTTTATATGACAACACTAAAGTGTTACTACCATCGGATATTTACCCTACAATTTGGGGTATTTTAAGTAGAAAGTACTTAGGAACAATTTATTGCGAAAAGGCAATTTTTAAAACAAACTCATTAATAAATTTTATAAAATGAGTTTTAAAAATTCGTACGTATGCTGAAATTGTGTTAATCGAAAATAAGTTTCGTATGTACGTGATAGATCATTTCAAAAGCTACACTAAGCCTTACGTTGGTCTAATAAATAGCTTAAGTAATTAGGTACACAATATCTTAACTCATTAGGTAGAGAAAAACTTGGCAATTTTATTTTAAAGAAAATTAATTTGTATCTGTTTTCCGAAAAATTTGGTAAAATCAGAATCAGTGTGTGGTATTCCTATTTCTGACGCAGAAGATGACGTGTTGTTGACGTTTCTTTATGGTTGACTTGCGTATAGTTAGGTTATGTTAGTACGGTCAAAATGTCTTGATATTATTTTATTTTAATTAAGTAAGTTCATATTCGTTTTAGTTATTTTTTGTTTGTTCTTTTTGTTCATTTAATACGCTACAATGGAGTGACGTATCCGTGTGATGTTTGGTATGGAGTTAATAAAGAGATAACAAGTTATATAAACTACTTTTAATCACGTCATAACGAGGACAAAATTGGAAGCATCCACTAGTAAAATAAAAATAAATGTCAAAGTATCAAAGCCAGTTGTTCCGCCTTTCCTTTTTATTTTAGGGTTGCAATGCTAATATATTTTAAATTTGCCGCGCTTTTTCAGTATCTACTTTCGTTAGCCAGACTATAGTACTATTTTGTCACTAAAAGTACTTGATACTTCATACTTGATACTTCAAGTACTTTTTAAGACGTGTAACCATACCATTAAATTAATGTTATTACTCTATGTTGAATTGAAATTGAATTGTTTATTGTAAAAAAAATTAGCAACGGAATTCGCAATATGATAATAAGTTTTGAAATTATTTGTTATTAGTTGTAATAACTATCGATACGGATTGAAATGAACAAAAATCGAATAACTAGTGAAAGGGAATTGTTTTTAGCATCATGTACAATGTATGTGTGATGAAATCGATGTGTTTTGAAAATTTTCATTGGTGGCATGTAATGTTCAACCAACTTTTATGTTCTTGTGTATTAAACAGCAGGTAAGCCGTAGTGATGATTAATGACGACTTTTCTTCATACCCTAGAACGGCATTGGGTACAACAGAAATGAGAGTTTACAAAAAAATTAAATTTTTACTTGGATGTTTTGTTGTTGATAGTTGTTTGCTTTGTTGTTGATAGTTTTTTGTTTTGGGTGTTGAAAGATATTTAATTGAATGAGAACTTATGAATGAAATAATGTAGGGCGTCCACGTATTCTGAATTGCCTCCCAAACTTTGAGGAGGCTTTTCTCCATATTTTTGTACTGGAGGGTACTAAAATAATTAAGCCAGCCCGCATAATTTTGATCATATAATCTACCCTTGAAGTATTGTCAGTGATGAAAATTTCACCCTGTATATTTGTGGCATAACATTATACTCGTGATAGTCAAGATGAGTTTCAAAATAGTAATTGATTCAAATAATCCTTATAGCTATAGCCATAATCACCATTTCATTATTTCAGACACAATTATAAACAGATAATTTATTAGTTTAGTGGAAGCAGAGTTAAGAACTACGCTTTTCTTCCGCTTTCTAATCTGGTCGTTGATTATGTATGCTATATATGTATTTATCTATATATAATAAGTTTATATATCTTAAATTCACGTTGACTAGTACTCTTAACACAAGACTTAAATGTGCTTAGCAAGAACTAGTTCAATTGATGTAATAATGTCCAAATATTATTATTATAGTATTAATACGTAATATTAGTACCAATACGTTCAGCATACTATTAGAGGCAACATTATTTCCAGGTAATATGTAGTTTCTTTCAAACATTGTTTCCTACGGTTTTCACGTCAGTCATTAGCTTTTAAAACCGTTCCTGCTCTGTTAGGAGTTAATGGGTTCTTTCTGACATTTAACAGTCTACTTTTATAGATATTTACGGCAAGTGCCCGGTCTCTGAGGGAGATTCAGGATTACTTTCAGTTTATCTCGGCTTTAAAAGCTCATTATTGTTCGAACGTCAACCGTTCTTGATAGCTCTTTATTGACAACAGTTTTAGCAGATCTTTATGAATAAAATCGAGTTCATATTGTTAGTTATAGCAAGTTGTCTCCCGCAAAATCCATGTTTTACAAATACTTCATGTCCAACGAGATAGATTTTCTATTAAAGTGCACCCATCTTGTACATATTAAGTTGCCTAAGGTATACTTTAGCGCTCCTCATGTTTTATTATTAAAACATTTACTAGAGTGTATAACACACATACTCACGCCTCTACTTTTCAAACCGGATAAGCAGTGCATATTGATCGCCCCCTTGCACATATTTCTCTTGCGTCCCTCATACCCATTATCCTTCTCAGACATGTTCTTATATTATTCTTAGGGTGTACGTGTACTTGTGTTTAGTATCACTTTTGTTTGGATTAAAATGCGTATTGTTCTTATAAGCTGTTTGGCGTAAACTAAGCGACTTGTCAGAATTGGGCGTCCAAGTCGCTCGACGTCACGTTACTCAACCACTCTCTGTTTTCTTTTGAAAGCTGCACGACGGTCGGAATGGACCTAACAACAATGTATATTGTAAATTGCACAATAAAATGCACTTACAATGGCTTTGTACCTTGTTAGAAGAATGCCAGCCGCTACAGGTTTTAGCTTTCCAGAAATATTCCTGAAATGCGACGAAATGCTGAGCTTTAGGAATTTGAAACCAATATTCCTTAAAAGTCACTGAATCTTTATTATACATATATTTTCCTTTGAAAACCACAGGGAAAAGAGTAGAAATAACTCTAAAATATAAATGAAAGTTCCTTGTCTACTGGTAAAGTTGCGCGTTATCTTGTAACAAAGTGTCGTTTTACTTCGGTAACAAATGCTATTGATCATTGGCATACAACTGCTAATATCTGTGCCTCGATCACCGAATATTGGGGCTTTCACGGGAATCCGCAGGCTTAATGCAAAGCCATTCCGATCCGGAACGTCGGTTGGCGCCGATAAAATTACCTTGCTATTCCGATTTTAGTTTGGGTTCTGTTTCTTTATTAAATATATAATTTAAACCGCTTGTTTTACAAAAACTCAAATAGTGCGGAACAAGATTTTTTTCTGTATCAATTTCCATGACGAATAATTATATTTCTTATAAATAAATCAAAAGAGTGTCCGATACTACATATGATGATATCTGATATATGTACCTACTCATTAGTCCGAGATCTAAACTAAACTAGCTAACTAACTAGAAACTAGCCATCTAAATATATTTGTTTAAATAATCCTGTATTTCTTACATTAGTAACTGACTAAAAATGGGGTCATCAATTTGTCCACTCTATTAGGAACCAAGGATGCTAGTAAAAGTCATTTCTTATTAATTTATTTCCTTTTAGTCGGGACCCCTACAGGCTCAGAATGCGCATTGGTTGTTCAGCGGATACTTTTGCAAACATCTTCTGGGCATTAGGAGTGGATTTATTTTTATTCCCGTACAGTCTTGTATTAGGATTTTCAGCTTTTTGTACCACAATGGAATCATTGGGTTTTCAATGTTTGTCCTTTCTCAGTTTATTTAGTTTGGACCGTATTTAATGACGTTGAACATAAGACATTAAAAGTTGATTTAAATCTTACTCGTTTGTGATTGGATAAGAATTAACCAGCACCATTCATTCATATTATTATCCTTGGATATGGTGATTAAGAGACTAAACATTGTCTTCGGAATTTTAGACAATAGGGCTACCGTCACAGCCATTATGGATTTGAGTGATAAATGCCCCTAATCCTTCGCCATGATAACAATAGTTACTCATGCCTCTATAAGGGTAAAATGATAGTCAAAAAGGTGAATCAGATAGGTCAGTAGTGACGCCTAATGTATACAAACTAATTTAGAGATAATCTTAATCCTGGGTATTTGGCACAATCTCGTACTGATACCACACGTTATCAAGTGCAGTCAGGTGTAACTCCTGTTTGATTTGTAACGCGCTTAATAAGACTGATAACGTACGTGTATAATTTGGAGAATCCTGTAATTAATTAAATCCCTGTAACTGAAAGTTGGATTTTTGTGAATATTCTCATCCTAACAATTATATTATTCGAAGATTAGTCATTATCGTCATTATTGTATCTGAGGTAAAATAACGTTTAAAGACAACAGAATTATTTGTAATGGGAATAATATCGTTCTGAGCATTATACAGCGAACAGTTTAAAATTATTGTGTTGATATTGAAGGTCGTATGCAGATTATTAGGTTATTAGTATTCTAATATAATATTAGGCTTTAACTAATTAACAGCTAACATTGATATCATTTGAACGTGCTGTATCGAAATAGTCACTTAGTGTAACCTTAAATCGCCTTTTAGATGTTGTAATGCATATAAAGCAATAAATCAAAATATAAAGTAAGAAATGGTCATTGTAAAATATCTGTTCGCTTTGAAATACTGAAAATGAGTAGGTAGGAACATACACGTAGTTAAAACTCAAATGGCTGGCATTTTTATGCTATTTGTCGATTATGATAATACCTGTTGGGCAAAATATATCTCACGAGTGATAAACCATATTGTCGTGATATTTTTGTTTAAAAATATAATTCAGATACAAAAAACTAGGACATTAATCTTGCAAAGAAGTTGACAAAATGGTGATAGAACTTCAAAATGGTTTGTGGCGTCTTTCACGATTCAACTGTCTTCAGATTAACTCAAAACCTCCGCGAACTTGTTATCGGGCTCCTTATCATCAGCACAAAGAGGGAAACAACGCGACCGCTTTGAATATGACGCGCTTTGTTTCAGGCCTTTTGTTTGGAATAACTATGGAATTTATAGCCGTTGTACCAGGAGGCTGGAGTAGGGAATGAATGTAAGAATTGCACTTATAGATTTTCAGGAGGAGACATTCCTTGTAACGATTGTCTGAAGTTAATTAAAGTGAACGGTGAAGTATTTTTATTGAATTGCTGGTAACTAATATACGGGTTAAGTAAAATTGTCTATAAGAAATGAAATGTCATGAAATTGCGTAAGAAGAGATCGTAGGACAAGTCCATTGAAATTCTAAAACAAATACTCATCGTATCATAAACAATATTATGTTGAATCACTATTTGATTGTTGCAGATTGAAGTAAGCTTATTCACAACTCATATCTGATATAAGGTAAACTTTAACGGCATGATATTGCTTTCTGAACACATTAGGCGAGCGTTTTACAAAGTCACGTATGTGTTTACGACTATCTCGGTGGTTTTGATTTATGATGTAGTTTTGCGTTACATTTTGCAATAGTGAGTCAGTTTGTAGAGGTTGCCATTTATATGTTTATGTCACAGTAAAAAAATTTATTCTTCTACTTTTAGAATAAAAGCTGAAAAAAAAGCAAAATAGTACTTGTTTGAATTTTAATATTACCTAATATGAAACGCATAAGTACGCAAAGGTATAAGTACAAGATTTGTGTGTAAAAACTTGTGGAAATTTCCAAAATCTAAGACTTTAGCTACGGGTAAGTCTCGGGATTGTATGAGATACAGTCGAAAGTACTCAGTTACGATATGAATATTAGTATGTGTGATAATAAAGACAAGTCGAACGCACATCACTATTAACGGTTTATAAATAGACTATATGTTAGGCAAGTTGCCTATTTAAAGGAACCTCAGCCTCTGAAGACAAGGGATACCATTAAACTATGCCACACTCTAAGAGCGTGAGAACTCAATAACAAAGTTACTAATTCAGTAATTGGGATGTATTAGGCGGACGTTTTGTGCCAGAAAGGGAACTTATAATGGCTTTGGGAGGCTTCAGATCAAGTTCAGTCTGTTTCAAACGTTAGGGAAAATGAGTGGCTAATGATACTTTTATTACTATTATTATACGCGGAGTCTGTAAAGAATGACCTTATTATTATCGTTATAAAGTTGTACTCACTTATTCTTTCAGATTATTTTACCAAAACACTTTGATATTTTCAATGAATAAAAGCAATTTGATATGTTATAAGTCATTTGCGTGTTAAAAACACGCTTCATGTACTGCATAATATTGTGATTGAATTTTCAACAAAGATTTACCTTTGTTATCCTGACGTTATTCCTACGTATCACACAATGACACCGAAGGATGATCGATCATTATGTTTCACTCCAAAGACAGTTTGAAACCTTATTTGAGAATAATATGCTTTCACGTCATGAAAAACGATATAGAAAAACGATGATAAGTCTAACTGGTGTTATAAGTATTTTTATACTATGTTCTCGTAAAATTAATTTAATTTCACTGGAAAAGATAGTCCAAAATTCATAACACTTGTAGTTCGTCTGCTTCTCTTGAGTTTCGTTCTCAAAGGTTGCAATGTGAAAACTTGACATTTAAGACAAGTCAGTTGAATTACAGAGTTTAAAATTATTTAAGTTCTTTTAGAAATGTAAAAAGCAAATAACGTTCATCTCAATTTAAATGAATCTGTCAGTCTTTTTTTAAATTTTGAATGAAATAATAGTTAAATCCGACAGACAAATAAAGAAAAACATACGAGTTATTATAAGCATTTTAATGTCTTCGTTGATATTGTACTACATATTTTTATTTCACAATAATATGAATAATAAATTTGGCTTTTTGATGATTATAGTTCTGTTTAGTTTCGAACATTATTTCGATATAATTATTTCATAAACTAAGATGAAATAATTGTTCCCTTACCAATTTGCTAAAATTATTTTTTTCGTTAAACGAGCAGTATATTTATCACACATTGGGGATACATTTTTCATAGAAGTAATTGAAATTTTTGGTAAAGTCGTAATAAGGTAATTTTCTACGTTTCGTAACTTGTCGAAGGAATTCCGATCCTTTCAATGCTTAAAATAAGTTCGAAAAAAGTCCCAAAACAGCAAATTATTATAGGATTCAGGAAACATTTATAAGAATGCTTTCCTAACCCCAGTCTGACCTTTTCTCATTTTATCTACTCTTATACTACAGTAGGATTAAGGGGGTTGGACATCGTAACTTTTAATCGCACTTTATGTAAAGTTGCGTATATTTATTTGCTAACAGAGTCCAAGCTAAAACTTGAAAACAAATAGGCACGACCCTAACATTCATTAGGCGAATTTAAAGGTCACGTTTTGTTAGGTGCCAGTTCTGACCCTTATTAATTGTAAAACATGGTTGTTTAATTACTGATTTATTTTTAGTTTGAACTAGACCTTCGTTTTAGTTAATTATTCCAGAAATTATAGTTTTAACTAAAATTTATGAAACTTTTTACTTGAATCAAAAGAACTTTGTTCTTTACCTCGTATCAACTTATAAGATTCACGGTCACATTTTGTCTGTAGTCATTGACGTACATTGAAGTACATTTTGTATTATATAGCTCTCAATATCATAAAATACCACCATTTGCCCTACAACCCACATATTTTATATTATTTATGAAAGAATGTCTCTAAAGTGTGTGGGCGTGGTGAAAATACTAGAGAATACGAATAACGCCCTAAGCCCGCCGTAGTTTTACGTTACAGCGCTCCAGCGGCCGAAGTTGAAACTGTTTTACAGGAAAATTATTTTTGCGTCGCAACATTTCGCGTTGCTCGACTCGAAAAATTCTTCGCTAACAACCCACCAACTTTGCTTCGTACTTTGATGAATTCAAACAGAGCAGGCGGTTTCACCACTGACTAAGTTTCTGATTACATTTCTCCTTTTTATTGCTTGATTGTTGTATGAATCCATTTAAACTTTTTTCTGGTAATCATTGGAATAATGTGAAACATGTCTTACAAAAACTAGACATTTACGTGTAAGTTTTCTGTTATCAGATAACTACTAAGGGGAAATTGGGTTCCAGAGATTCTTATCGTCCTTAATGTGTATTGCTCTTACGATATCTGGCATTTCTCACGTTGTTTTTTTACCAGTTAGCGTGCAATTTGTCTGTTAGAGGATCTGGGAACTAACATTGAATTTGTGACGTAATATCTAAGTCTAACGTAATATATAAGTATCTCCATTTAAATTATTATTATACTTGCCTTAGTTGAATCTTGATTGAGGAAATAATGATTTATATAATATAAATTTCGTTTAATTTCCAAGATAAAAAAAGAAACAGCCTTTAATACTTTAGTGTTTCGCAACAACTAAGAACTATAAACGGCGAGACTGCCAAGACGACTTAGAACTCTAAAATATTCTGTTTCAAATGACACCCCTATTAATGTTCTGACATTTCTCAAGAAGAAATTTGAGTCAGAGTCAGCTTAAGACAACAGTAGTAGGTATTTTGTTTAGGAACAAACAAATATTACTATGAAAACCTGTTCATTTAAATAGTTTTGTATATTAATAATTTCGTGCATAATACGGCTAGATCGAATTATTTTAAATAACATTATATTACATGTATACTCTATTGGTTATATGCCTCTGTATGGTCACTGGTTTTCACATTGTTAAAATATTATTCTACAAACGTTAGTTCCTGCACTTACGTTAGTACCTGTACTGATTAAAAAACATCAAAATCAACAGATTAATAGGAATCAAAGTGGGCATATCGAGTATGTAATGTTACAACGACAAAATCGAGAATACCCCAAGGAATAATACCTTTCAATCACGGTTTTTCCAGACAAACATTACGAAGAATGGGTAAAAAGTTTTCGACCCATCGCTCAATAACAACCTAAGTTAAATCTTAGTCCTTCTTGACACATCCAAAAAAAGAACCAAATAGAAACACACAAATATACTACTATATGTCAATTTACATTCTTTGTAAAACATTTGACACATAATGTGTGAGGATAGAGCCTCATTCATTCTTACACTAAAACAGGAAGAGATAAAAAGCACTGTATCGTTTTAAATTTGATAATAGCATTAACCGTAGCTTTGTCATGCATGCGAACGTGGAAATTGAATCATACCCAACTTTAAGCGCCTCTGCAAAAATGTTGGAATAGAGTCATGCTTCTAGTACTCGAATTTCAAAAGTGTTGCATTTTCTTTGCTCTAAAATAAAGCGAACGTTTATACGTACATCTTAGAAGGGTAAACCATAATTTACATAATGTCATTGTGTAATTTTGTATGTATTTATTGAAAAACGACTGTAGCCAAGTTGACTCGGCGATACTTATTAAATCATCGAAGTTAAGCAACGCCGGCGACTAGATGGGTTCTCTATCTAAATTGTCTATGTGCTGTTTATTTCTTTGGAGGAAATATTTCGAAGCATAACTTATTACCGAAATAGATAAATGGATTATGGCCAGTATCTATATACGGTGGCATGATTCAACCCCCTGTCATTTTGGATGCTGTTCATCAGGTAAAAAGTTTCGAAAGGTTTCGATTGGACAAAGACCATTAATATGATGCTGGACGTTCAACTTCTGAACACCTTACACTGTTTACGTTCATAATGCATGTGTTGTTTTTGATTGTTAAGGTTATATACATGATATGTATTCAATACCTCGCTTGCATATTGGATACTAAAATAACTCTGGTTCTAACCACACTGCAGCGAGGAAGATTTAACTTAGAGTATAAGCTTTGAGTTTTCGCGTCAAGTATATTACTTAGTAACAACGTAGAAAGCGTTTAAGATTAGCACCAAACCGCCGAAGTTTGCTTAAGTAGGTACGTTATTACTTAGCTAGATTGAAAATTTTTAATTATTTATAACTATTTATTTATTTATCCCAACAACTCACACACACAGTGCATTTAATATAATACTATCCATTACTTCCACCTTCCATTTTCAGTATAGTTAATAATAAACTTATAAATAAATCAAAATATAAATTAACCTAATAACTAAAACATAACTTATACTATAACTAACGTAACATACACTATAAATAACTTACTGAATGCCTACTTTGTGAACTAATCCAGGGAACGAACAAAAAATCAATTTTTCTCTTAAACAAAATATGTTAATAAATCATTTCATTAAAAATTTATGGTATTAGCAAAATTTTCATTATTTCACCCTTTCAATACCCGATATTAATTACACAAAAACATTGACTATGAATAATTGTTCCCGGATCGGTCAATAGTAAGAGTATCAATTTGCATTTAATGAAAGTCGGCCACAATTTAATTAACGTCATGAAATATTAAATCCTGTATGAGTGCCCTATTAGTTTTAGCAACAATGTGAGAGAGAATTTATTTTACATACATATGTGAGGAATAATACATATTTAACATGGATTTCTATTTTTATGTACCGAGCTAACTAAAATACCTAGTAACACCAAAAACTTAAAAACTTTTTAAACTTCGTAAAGATCGCTTCCCGTTCGGTGGAGGCCAGCGGGGACTCAAGGGCCGGTGCGTATTTCGCCCAGCGCATCAACATACCTATGCAACGGGGAAATGCCACCAGCCTTCTTGGGACACTTCCTATCTTTCCTATAGATATATTTTATTAGTAAATATATTTAGCTTCAACATATTATTTTATAATTATTATGTTATTTTAACCTTTATTTATTTAGTACTTATGATATAATTTGATGTATTACTTCATGTAAGTAACAACATGAATTTAAACAATGAACATGCCATTTGTTGGAAATAGGTACATTTCTATTTGTGTTGCTGTTACATCTAAAGGTGACATGTTCCAAAACCAACATTCCCCCAGGCTTTATCATAGTGTTCTACAGTAGTCAGTGAAAATAAACATTGCCTAGGTAGGTCAGTGTTCGCGGGACCGTGACATTTTTGCCAATAATAGAACTATGTCAAAGTGTGTCAATACGTCGGTGATTTTCAATACTGGATCCACCCATTATTGTGTTCCAACAGGATGCTTCTATTGTGATGTGTGCTGTGGGCAGGCAGGGTTTACGCCTACGAAATGCTCTTTTAAAATTAAATACATATTTGAGAGTAGTAAAAATAAATAGAGAGGTTTGTTTTTAATCAATCTGGGAAGTTTTACTTTGAGTGATGTTAAATGATAATCCTTTCCAACATAATAATAATAATAATAATAGGCATAGGCATAGATCACGTATTGTCATACGCGTATCCTGACAAACCACTTCGCTATATCTTCATCCATACACCTCCTCATTTACACTCGTCGATTATAGATACTTCTAACGTTCCCCTGTTTCAATGTCATCTATACCTAAACTAATTAAATATATATCTAAACTAACTAAATACAACGTAATCCCACAATACATATCTCGGACAAAGATAGTATTTGTGTCTTATGGAATTGTTTGCTTTATGAATGACTAAATAATTGCAAACAAGTATATCATAATGAAGTGTAAATAATATATATTTTGTACGGACGATAACGAAGAAATCATATTAAATAATTATGACAAAAGCTTGTCGTAATTTTATCTAATCTCATCTTTTGTGTGTAATAAATTATTAGATATAGTGAAGAGATCCCTCCTTGTAAAACTACAACATCTCATACCAGACATGGAGTGATTCCATTTACCCAGGAGACCGAAATTGAATCAACACTGCAATCAGCGTCGCATTAAACGACTCTGTCTGAGCCACAGCCTAAAAGACAAGATGTTATCATTTAATATTTACTAACACAAGTTTAAAGTATACTTTTTTTATAGCAGACATACCAATACCTGCCGAAAAAGTCATATGATAGTCAGTTAGACGCCACATTGAAAAAAAGTGAAACAACCGAGTGTGTATGAGTGTCAATGAAGCGAAGGTGGTTTGTCAGGATCGACGTAGATGGGTATCCGTAATCTCTGCCCACCCAAACAGATACATTAGTCATGAATAGCTAGGCGGTACCAGGGCTGTAGACAGACTGTATATACTTAAAAAGTTACACTCGTAACAGTCTGAGATTTCGGGCTTAATAAGCTGTACCTACCTTATTCGCAAAATCAGCCTACTCAAAGGTCAAAACTGGAAATCTAATCAATCATTCCGTTAGAAGTGACATACGAAGTAGCTCAGAACCGGTGAAACGAAGGAATTTTCAATCAACACCCGTTTGCGATTTGACGTAAATCAGATGTAGGGAGATGAGCTTCAGAGATGGGCTTAGCTCTTTTGTAAGGACTAAGAATGGGCTGGCGTGAGCGTGGTTGCTAAGTATGGGTATTATCATCACAATGAAATAGGAGCCTATGTAGCAAAGTCGATAAAATGGCTTCAGCCTGATACATGGTTATAAGTGTCACTAATGAGACATGCGTAGAATGTAACTAAATTATCCAATTAATTATTTACATAATTGTTACAAATATCGGTTTTCTAAAGATACCATTTTGATTCTTACCGAACGATATTTTAAAAATTTAACTACGAGTATTTATCCCTGTTTTTCATCATAGTCGATGCTTTTGCAATTAAGGTGCACGCGGCCATCCGCAACAAAACAAAACGGATAGTTTAATGAGCATCTCGGATCGGTAATGAGAAAGAAAGGAGATACCCCTGTAACGGCGCCGATGACTATAAAGCACATTTTATAAAGTATTCTGTCAGATACAGGAAAACTGCGGATATTTGAAATATTCGCATCTATCTGTGAGGAACAGGACGTGACATGCATTTGGCATCTAACATTTTTGTGTTGTGTTGAAAAGGGAAATAGGACGCTATCTTTATCATATTTGAAATACTGTATTCCTTCTATGAGAAGTATAAAATACCGACAACTTGGGCTCGTTCTATCCACTCTACCTTTGGCACATCAATCTATGTGCGCAGCAACGTGTGCAATTTGAGAATTGACTTCATTTCTCCAAGTGTATTGGTGTGAAACGATATAAAAATTGGCTTAGGTGACTCTCTACGTAGACTCCACTAAAAACAGACTATGGGTATTTTATGTTGCACAGTGTAAGTGGGTGTGCATGAGTATTTCTAGAAATTTTATACTTATAGTTCCTAGTATCACAATACAGATTACAAATCAATAAAGAATATCAATAACATGCTGATATAATAAATTTTAAAACATTCGTCAGCAAGAAAAATGATTAAAAATTATCATTGGGGTCCTTTTTATCTTTTAAGACATGTTCTATACCATCATATGAATCTCTTAGCGATAAATACCTAATATAATAAATGACTTCAATAAAAACAGTTTATAAATAACCAGAAACCCATTTTTCCATCAACAAAAACGTGAAAGTCGGAAAAACTTTGAACGGTCATCAATCACGATCCGTTGATCGATCTCGAATGATTCCCAATATACATGTACACATTGTTATAAAGCAAGAATAAATTTGCAAGAAAGTTGGCTCGAAGCAATCGCCTAACGAACGTTTGCTGAATATATTAAGACGAGCTTCGAAGCATTGAGCAGAAGTATTTACGAAGATAAGTAAGTTGAAAAAATCACGCATGACTGTACTCTTGATAGGATTTTCTTCTCTACGTAAACTTTTCCAGGTAATTCCACGTGGTTTAAATTTTACATAATTGTAATTATGTAAATTCGTAATTGCCTAAGCATACAAAACATGTACAAGGTGACTCGGATGTCATGTTGAGGCAATTATATTGTGAAAAGTAGGATCGGTGGGGGTAAAACAATAGTATTATTCTATATTATATCTAATTGATTATTACATCAATTCAACTAGCAAGGGGCTAAGTACATTTAAGACTTATGTTAAGGGTACTATTCAACGTATATTTAAGAAATTCGTACTTATTATATATAGATAAACACATATATAATACACTACCAGAGTGGAAACCAGAATAAAAGGGTAGTTCCTAAATCTGCCTCCACCGGGAATCGAACCTAATGATAAGCGTTCAGGCGGCTAACCGATCGCGCCACGGAGGTTGTCAAAATATTTGAAAATTTGTATACCTTGACAGAAAAAAGTTGTTAGATTACATCGTCCTGACGTTTTCGATATCTTTTATTTGGCAACGGTATAAATTATGCAATACGTTGTTTTTCTGAATAACTTTAAAACATTACTTCTTGTAAGTAGGTAATAAAATGAAGGACTCTCCGTCGAAAAAGCCTTTTTGGGCAAAGGCCTCCAGTAAACCTTTTCCTGACTTTGGAGATGGGATATAGATCTAATTATGTTTGTTTAGAAAAAGTGCTTTACTTAGATATTTCACTAGAAGACTTTCTTTTAAGAAAAGAACTTGTCTTGTATACAATATTAATATTAACTTTACAACTGAAGTTTGGTATGTCGAGGCTTGATTGATGTATGGCAAAGCTTGAACCATGCAGAGAACAGTTACTGTATATTTTTGGAGTGCCTGTCATCTTTCATAATACTAATCACATATTTGACATTAACACTTATCCAAAATATGAATTTAAGTAGGTTTTTCAAAGCGGTATTTTAACTTCACACCAAAATATTCAGATCTCAAACAATAAGTGTTTCTGACTACACTTCTGACACTCTAATAAGTTTGAGTGTGTGTATTTGTTGCCATCTTATGTGTATACAGGATTAATTACAATCGCTTGCCTAAAACAAAACAGTACTGGTGAAGATTGGTTTAATATGTACCTTTTAAGGAAAAACCCAATGATGGTATCAGATAACACAACCTGTTCTATAACATTTAAAATTGTGATAGGCCTCTTGAACACCCCTAATAACGACATCCAGATCTCCTCGTGAGATTGCAACAGTAACATTTATTCACGCTGTTTTACGTCCTCGTAAAAGTCTTGTGTTTCATGATTTACACGGTATTTATCTAAATTTGAAGACAATGTTAAACTTCCTGAAGTATATTCTGTAAATAAATAACAGGTACAAGGGATAAAGCAGTAAGGAATGTAATGTTTTATTTTAAATACTTAAGTTAGGCGTAAGTTTCTTTTACTGAAATTATTATGAGTTTCTTCTCTGAATATATGTATGATTTATGTTTAAAAACTTATAATATTTCGCTATTTGATTGTATTCTAGAGTGTTCTATTCCAACTGTAGCCTATCATTAAAATAAAACCTTGGGTAAAGCTCGCCTAATGATTGAACAGTGAGAATGAATTTGTTTTTGTGCAAACGTATTTCTCTTCGTGCGTAATCTCTGTTGGATAATAAAGTCGGCCAATCAGCGTCGAACAAACAATATTTGCGACCTATAAATGAACGGGTTGGTCGTAAACCATTCTCTGTTTGTTTAGTTAATATACTTATTGTCTCCAGAGAGATCTGCTGGAAAATCCAAATGAAAAAATAAATAAAATTTTTAATGAAAGTTCAAATAAACGGATGAAAAGAAATTCCTTTCCAACTTTATAGATTTTTATTGATGATGACTAAGATGTTACTTTTAGTTCATGGTAGCTACCAGTCCTTGCCTCGCATATCTCTCCCCATGTTCAGCTGGGGGTAATCCTTAAATGGGACAAGTCGTTTTATTGTGCAATTTATCTGTCTCTATATACATATCAGTCATTGTATTGGGTGTTCAATAAAGAAGAAATAATATTATACAATGTATTTTGTAATCAATATAATTGTAATGTGCACGTGAGAGAGTTAATGTGCTTAATATTCCGACGTTCAGAATATGAGTAAACCTGTTGTTATTGGTTATAAAGTCTCGTGTTAAAGTCACTGAATTGCTTCTCTTGATAACTTTTTAACAACACATTTCAGTAATAAAGTCTTTGCTTTATTTTCTGCTGCTGTGTGAAAGGCAATATTGCTTATAAAGTTAATCGTGTTGGATTAAACACAAAACAACAATTTAAAAATAATAAGGTATTTATTTTATAACGTACTTTTGCGTTGTAAATAGGAGTGAATTGTAATAGTTCTAAAAGTTACTATATAATATTTATCAAAATCACATATATCTAATTTGATATCATTTCTATTATAAACGTATTCATTGTAAGAAGAAATACCTGTAACAAGGTAATAAATATATCGATAATTTTTCAAAACACCAGAAGTAAAGGTTAAATTCATATCAATTTCACATTTAGTTTACTTAGGTCGTGTTTTTTAAATATTCTATCATGAGACTTTTTGCAAACAGTAGTGCGGTGTTTTTCGAATACACAATCAAGTAAGTTTTTTCAAACAGTAGTGCTGGATTAAAAACTCTTTTCCCATATGGCCCATCAGTTAATTTCCCTCCCGAAATACTTTATCCCGCCTACTATGAGCGAGTACACTAATATTGTTAAACTTGCTAGTTTGAAAACAAACTCTGCGAAACGGATTTAAGAGAGCTCTCAAAAAGGAAAAATACTACTGTATTTCGTAAAAAAATACCTACGTATTGCAGGTTTCCGCATTTACTTCAACGCAATTACGTACCTACATCTCGTTTTCGTCAAGGGCCCGACCAAAATAAGTTGCGACACGCTAATCCCAAAATTCTCATCACGCCGTAGGTTAAACGTAATTATGCTGTCTCATACGATTGCCGCAAAATTAACCAATGTTACCAAAAGCATTAACCTTGCTTTAAATAAACATACGAAAAGTGGAACTTACGAAGGAGTTTTCATATTATTTAGCGTACTCGTGTAAGCTGTTACTTAAATAATTTAATTAATACAAACGTGGCATTGTAAGTCTTCTCATCATTTGAATAAAATTTTATTTGTTTAAAAAGGTCCCGTGTCAGTTGGGACGTAAAGGCATGTCCTAGGAGGCGACTAAGGGACCAAGGGTAATTGTAATCTATTGATAGACGGGCTTGTTCTGTATGACATCACAACTTATTCATGTTAAAAAGTAATTTTACAAAATATTTTTTCTGTGTACATATTTGAATGTTAATCCGTTATTTCGTTATACATTGCTACGAGAATGAATCTTTCTTAATCTTTACCCGGTTTGGTTTCATAATAAACTCCTCCTTACATTTGAATCCTTGTGTGATCATATATTTTGGTTAGATCCTCCTTCGGGGCCAAATGTATGATGATGAGATGCCGCAAACAAATCAAGTTGATAAAACACCTGTGCCAAACCTTTATGGCTTGCGTTTGCTACGGGTCATCAAAATACGAGTGTTTTTGGTTTTAAAATCCTATCACAATTATAATAGGTAATTCTTTTTTGTGTAAAATGATCCTGTATTTACTTTATAATAATTTAGGTATTTATTTTATTTCAGTTTCTAAAACTACTGTTCATTAGAAGATTAATTGAGCATATATATGTATGTAGTTTAATAAATCTAATTACATTAATATTAATTAACTCGTACTTATTACATTTAAGATATTATGCTTTATCTCATTAATAAAAACTCGGTGATTACCTTAACCTCAAACTATCTCAAAAGTGTTTGAAATCATGTTTCTTTCGTTACTAAAAAATAAATAATTTGTTCTATTTTTGGTAACTAAATATTCAGATGTTTCTCAAAGAGTTAGATTTATTTTAAATGTTCGAAAGCAAGATTCAATTGGTAACGTAGAAAGGTAAATTCTTCCGAATCGTTCTTTGAAATGAGAACGTTGAGGTTACTAAAGAATGCCTTTATCATGATACTACAGAAAAGTTAAGTCGAAAGTCTTATAACCAGTACGTAGTAGATAGTTAAGGTTACTACTTAATTTTCATTTTATTCATTCTTTATTTTCTCCAGCAATTATATAATTTTGTGACCTATTTAAAAATATGAATGTAAATAAGTAAACACCTGGGCGATTCTGTTTCAGCTGGAAACACGGTTCCAAGTTCCGGTGCAAAAATAATTTACTATAAAGTATAATATTTTTTCATATTATGATTGTGAACGCGTTTGTTTTTTGTCTTTCTGTCTGTATGTAGCCTTATCTGTAAAATAGACTCTTTGGAATAATAAATTACCACTATTTCAAAAAACTTTCTTAAAGTAAGTAATAATTAGAGTAAGAAGTTTATATATGTTTTAAATGTGTATAACTCTAATAACATGTAATTTAATCATATGTCGTAAGATGATTTGATTATAAGAATCTTCGTAAAGATCCTAGGATTGGCGAACATTCTAATAATCAGATTATTCTACGAAATTAAAATAATTAAACCTTTGTATCAATATACATAGCAGTTTTGTTCCTTATTTTATACCGTATTTACTTATATAATTTAGTGTCATCAGAAGTCGGAATATTTTTGGAATCTTCTATTATTTTTACCCTTAGATTTCAATAAAGTAATTAAGCCAACACATCAATCAAATTAATGAAACTAAAGGATCTAGTATTCAAATTGAACAAGGATAACGCACTTACCGTATAATGAAACTATCACTCAAGCCAATCCATTTAAGTACCTACTACTCTCATACATATATACAGTTATATTATTCCAATATGTTCTATATATAAATCTACTAGTATTTGAAGCAATACTAATATCCTACATCAGGCCTTTATTAATCCAGGAGCACCATTAAGAAAACACATTATCGAATATCAAACTCCAAAACATTATTTCAACCTATTCGAATTTCTTCTACAAATAAATATTTCATCAACAATTGATTTGTTCGCTTGTAATAAGCTGATAAGATCGTCGTTCATATACTATGCTAATATAGTAATATATTAATATATTTCTTTATTCCTTCTTGGATGAACGGTACATCTGAAAATTAATATCTTAGTGAACATATAGTGTTCTTATCCTAGTAATATTATATCCGTGTTGCATCGTTTTATCACTTCACAATTTTGTTTTATTATTATTGTCGTATTGAATAAATGAAGAACCAACCTAATAAAGAGCAAAATAGAAAAAAAAGATAATAAATAACAAAACCAATATTCACAGTCTAAAATAAAAAAGAATCTTATTTAAAACATTTGCAGAACCAAGAATCTACTATTAGTAGTAGTACCTTTGAGCAGATTTTCGAAAAGTTCACCCTTTTTAATTGACAAGGGAAAAAGGAAAATTACAGGAAGGTTTTCATTACAAATATTAGTTGGAGGTCTCCGGAGAGCGAGGTGGATGAGATTAAGCTTGTTCGTTTGAGTTATGGCCACTAAGGTACACGGCGAAAGTACGCGAAAAGTTGCCGATTAATTCCATGCCTGTAGAGGTATGGCATATGAGTATAAATCCAAGTTGGATGCAGAATAGTGATGGGCTTACAACGTAGATAGAGAGAAATAGTGATGGTAATGAGTGGTTGATATTAACGATTGATATTTAAGCCTCAGATTGCTTTATATATAATAAAATTGAAGGTAATTTATATGATATTATATGAATACAGTAATATGAATATACATTGGTGGTTTCAAGTAAAGAAATATTGATTAGAATTTATATTTATAACTTATAGATTCTTGAGGTAAATTTGCTGAATGTGACTTGATACTACTGTTCGACTTCCTTCAGAATTAAAGCATTTAAGATATATTTCAAATCTACTTCTAGAGGAACATAAATTATTCAGTTCCTTCGAATACAGTGTGCAAATTATGCGTAAACTCATAAATTTTATGTGAAATAGTTTTATTGATATGGCAGTATTATGGCCCACTATAAACTTTTCATAAAAAATTTGAATATATGTATTGCAAAGAATTGAATTATATAGTACAGATTTAAAAAGTTATTTTTGAAATTAATACAAGAAACTTTAAAACTTATATAATTTAGTAATCTTAACACCTGCATACAAAGACAGGGTTAATAGTCGTAATGCCTGTCCTGCTTATTTAGGGGTCAGCAACTTTACATTTTATTTAACAAACATGTATAAATATAAAAAGAAAGCAGTTTAAAAAATAAAAGCCAGTTGCTACATAATTCCCTGGCCCCACTCGTTGAAGTGAGCGACTGAGGAGTGTAAATATTGCTGTTGAAATGAACAAATTGAATCTAGTGTTATTACGTTTAGTACCTACATGATTTCTCTACAATTTCTTGAGAAAACGTATTAAAAATTCAGTCAAACGAAGTAAAAGTTTAACTCTATAATTATAATTAAACCTGTCTTTGCAAAGGGACTAGTGAAACAAAGGGAACCATTTTGGTTAATCACCCAAAGCGACTCATTTATTATTTTACGGTTTATTAACTTCATCAATATTTAAATGCATACCCGTATATAATAGTACATTTCAAATCCGTTTCTCTACAGGATTTTTGCAAACCTCTTTCGTTTAATTCACATATACGTATACATCTGGTAAATAATTGACGGTCAAATACTGCACCATTTACCTTACTTAGTTTTTTCAGTAAAATACTACACAATAGTACGTTTCTGTAGGCAGTGATCAAGGATCCCAGTTTTTCCTGCCCCTTAAAAACCATTTTCGCTTCGTTGACATCACCTTCTTACACACACACGGCGTTTATCCTACTGGACTGTATTTGTATGTACTGTGAGTGTATATTTCATACATATACCTTCTCGTAAACCTTCTCGTACACACTCGGCGATAATCCTACTAATCACAGTGCAAGAGTATTTCTATATGTATAATATATGCACATATGAGGTTTTGCAAGTACGCGAGCGCCAATTGTTGAACTTTACAACTTTGCTTGGGTTTGAGTTCTATCCGCTGGATTAGAGGGATTGGGGAGGCTAGTTCGGAGTTCAGCAACAGGTTTTGCATACATGAATACAGCCTGAGAAAGCCCTACAATCAACAACTTGTTCCTGATAGCCTACAAGAGACGTGTATAGCAGCCTTAGTACATAATATTTCAATTCGTGGCTTATAATTTACATGTATATAATATCCAAGTGAAATATGTGTAAAGTTCGTTCGTGGTTGTTTATTAACAAAAAATATGTATGTAAACTAATATATATAATTTTTTTTTTTGAACAGCAGCCAGTTTATTAAACAATATTTACATGAGGTAATAAATCAAAATAATATCTAGATAAATAAAGTTGAAAATAAACTGATAAATATAAAATAAAATCTTAAAGCTAAAAATATTTACAAATAAAATATATCTGCCAAATCACTGGCAGTGGCAGGAAGTGTCCCAAGAAGGCTGGTGGCATTTCCCCGTTGCACAGCTATGCTGATGCGCTGGGCGAAATACGCACCGGCCCTTGAGTCCCCGCTGGCCTCCACCAAACGGGAAGCGACCTCCTTTACAAAAGACTTCGTGCTCGGACCCCACGGGCCCAGGGTCTCCACAGCAAAAGGCACAAAGTGATACTCAGTAGTAACACCGCTGTACTTTCGCTGCTTCAACGCCTCCGCACCCGAAGCCGCGTCACCCGCCCTCGTAGCCGAACCGGAAAGATGAGAAGGCGCCAGAGTATCGACGCAGGTGGCATCCCAAACCAACGCCCTCCCATCCTTCCAAGGAACCAATGTCATCCCATCAGGCCTCTTGCCATCATCCCTGAGGATGCCCACCGGCTCCAGAACAGCTGGAACGCTTATGGTGGCAAGAGCCCGGCGGATGACATCATTCAACCCAGCATGCCGAGGGAGGCGCCCGGCGCTCTTCTGGCACGATAGCCCGTGGTATCCCAACTGATCCACCCACTTCCCACAACGACAGTGATGTGGCACATAGATTTTGGCGCCTAACCGCAACCCCACGCATACAGAGAACGACGTCCTGTCAAGAAGAGTGCCCGTGTGAACAGAAGGACACGCTTTTAACCAGTGCCCCGACTCCGGTTCAGCGACCGCCAACAAGCGGGCTCTCTCTGTAGGCAAAAGAGCAGAATTAAGTAGGTTTGTATGAACCTGCCTACAGAGAGCGTCATCCCATTGACGCTGCGAAACCAAAGAGTCGGGCAAACCAGACCCGTCACCAGCCATTCTAAGCCAGACTTTTTTGGCTTCTTCCACCTCAGCGACCCCCGATGCTCCGGTAGAATTACTCAAAATTTGAGTGAACAAGTTGGCCACACTATGTGAAGAAGACAAAAAAGCTGGCAAAGCCACACTTGATGCACTACGTATGCCTAAACCTCCAAATCTAATAGGTAAGGAGGCTTGAATCCAAGAATGATCCTCAATTGGACAATTCAGAATTTCGCACAATGTTTGCCGAATTAAATTATCCAATTGAGCTAAATGAGATGGGTGTTTCCAAAGGTTAGTGCATCTTAAGTAATAAATAAATTTTGGAACAAATAAACAGTATTTGATAATGACATATGCTAAATGAGGATTCATGTTGCCTAAAAGATGAGATGTTTCTTTAAATTTTGTAACGACGTTGGAAATGAATTGTTCTATGGAAGCGTCATTGATTGGAGCCCCTAGGAGGAAAAGAGAACCGTCATCTATTACTTTAATGCCTGGTGTCACATTTTCAAATTTAGCTAATATTTCTTGTTTTTTATTAAAACTTAAAGTGTTGTCTAAATAAATTTCACACTTCGAAAAATTGAGCTCTAAACCGATTGCTTGAAATTTTGAAATAATATGTATCAAATCTTGAATAACGGTTTCTGCATCTCCTCCCAAGGTTCCATCATCCAAATACCAAATGTTCAATTTTGATTTTAAATTTTGAATGTGTGGATGAATTGCCAAACTAAAAATGGCTGGCCCAAGAGGATCACCTTGCTGGCAGCCCATACTCGATAAAATATGGTTTTGTTTGTACATCAAAGCTGATGGACTGCTATAGCTTTGATGAAGATACGAATATAAGGCTGGTAATTTGTCATGAATTTCAGTCAGCAAGGCGGTCCTATCGACGGAGTTAAAAGCGTTCTTCACGTCAACCTTAAGCAAGACCTCACCCGCCCCGGCCGCGACAAAAGACCTTGCCGCGTGGACAGCCGCCTCACATCCGCCTTTGGTCCCAAAACCCAGCTGGACCGGCGCAAACAACTGTGAAAGTTGCGTTGACACCTTTCTGCAACTGATTTTGGACACCAAACGACGGAGAGTGCTCCCCACGGCAATTGGCCTGATGCCGCCATCTTTCTTCCTTAGGGCGCACAAATTGGCGCCGAACAAAACCTCTCGAACATCCTTGCACACACTCCCTGCAAGCATCAGATTCACGAGCCGCGTTAATTCCTCCAAGAGGGCCCTCCCAGCATCACCTACAGTCCCCCCCACCAAATCCTTCAGATGCTGTGGTGTCAAGCCGTCCAAACCCCCAGCTGATCCACTCTTGAAGGACATTATCGCGGCCAACACATCATCCACCGAGGCGGTCAGCGCAGGAGTCGCCGCGCCCCCCGGAGGTGGCGCCGTACAGGCAGCCCCTGCCAGGTGCTTCGACTCTAACGCCTCCAAGGTCCGAGGGCAGTCAGGGGCTATGGCATCACTTGAGAATAGGAGTTGAGCCGCACCTTTCACATCGCCAGCTCCTATTTTCTCAGTATATATATAATTGTGCATGAAATAAATGCTTTTACTTTTTAGTCAGTATAAGCCGACTTAGCCGTAAGGTGAATAGCAACTTTAAACATAAATAAAGAAATTTAATTTATTACGGAAAGTATTAAGCATTAACTATTAAAATACTGGGTATTTACTTGACAAGGCGCAATAACTTTCAGATTCAATATAAATGTACTGCAGCACTTGTATTAGTTATATTTGCCTTAACATTTGCTTTCCAATCTTATAAGTTCTCCACTTAAATGAATATTTAATATTAGTATTAATTTTATTAGACTGATTTCCACTTGGTCAAATATTTTATCAATGTGTACATGACTTTAAGTTTATTTTTCTAAATAAATGTTGCTTTAACGAGCTAAAATCTGGGTGGTTTGCAAAGATATAAACAACACAAGTTCTATAAAATCCTATAGGGATACACAAACTCACAGTTCTGTTTATATACCAGAGGTACCCGGCACAAAATACGACTTAGGTTAAAAGGACATAAAAAGCGAAGCATATCGTATAATATAAGGAAACAAAAATATCTGAAGGAAAAACAAGTAACAAAGATTTTAGGTGCCTTCAACAAAAGGTTCGCAGAAGGGTCGACTACTCGTATTGTTTTTAACAAACGTTGAATAGAAATAAGCGAAATCATCATTCTGGAATAGACTACGAAATTAGGAATACGATTAATGGGGAACTCTTTTTATGATATCTTACCGAAACACGAGTATAGAATTGCTCAGCTTTAGTGAAATCATTGTTGCTTTAATATATACGTAATGTTACAATACTACAATGTTACACACACACATTAACATCTTATAATCCCTTTCGGGGTGGACAGAACCGTTGAATCGTGAAAATATGTCGTTGGTGACTTGTGGAACATGTCATACGGAACATTGAGGGACAGGTTGCTTGCCCATCGCCCAATAAATTCCATTTTCCTTAGTTGCTTCTTACGACATTCCGGGAAAAACGGTAGCTATTTAGCATTCTCTTTACTACCTTGCATGGAGCACTAGCACAAATAATAACGAATGAATGGATATTATTTGAAAATGTCTTGGCCTGTAGGTCTGCAACCATGTTAATACTCGTAAATATGATTTCACTGGACAAATAAGGTAATAAGTACTTATCTAACAAAAGCATTTTTGGACAGCCATTTTCATATTCAAATCAAACAATATTCCCATTGTTACTTGTCGTTGAAAAAGTTATTTCACGCTCAAAATATGCTTATCGAGTTATTGTTGGCGAATTGAAGAATGATGTATTTAATAAAAAGAAATTGTTGTAGCTTTTTATTTTCAGGTATAACTTTATAAAATGTAAATTATTATATAATGCGGAACCTGTATCGTACCAAAACTTGTTCGTTGTACTCCTTATTAAAACGTTTCAATGTTCGTAATAATATAAAAGGAAAAAATAATGTTATGATTTAAGTATTCCGGTGAAAAAGCATAAGTCCTATTGTCCATATTGTAAGAACATAAAAGGTGTTTAAGATCTAATTAACATGGAACTAATCATTAGAAAATGAGAATAAAAAAAACTGTAAGAAAAACTGTCTGAAGAAAAAATATCCATAAGGATATTATATTTTACTATCCTCTAACCGTAAGACGTGTTTTTTGGTTCAAATTAATATACAAATATTACTATATTTAACTAAGCATACGGCATAACAGCGTTAAAACTGTTCTTGTTGCATAATTACAATAATAATCAATTACTTTTGTAAGCTTACAATTCGATTGTTTGAAACAAGAATACATTGCGTGTACAAATTTGGTAAAAATAAACAAATATCGAATACCAATATTTCCGGAGCCGCGTTTAGTAATTAAGCTTAATAAGGGCTATCGTTAACTGTTATAAATTTAGCCTATTTGCATCAATTAGCTATCGGATAAGCTATACTTCTGTTTGAACTATTTGGAAAATGATCTCATTTAGGTTTTCCTCTAAGTAAACATTTTAGTTACTTAATCTAAAAAAATATTTAGTTAGATATAAATTTAAAAGTTTGGTTTGGTAAGAATAGGAATAGCATATTAATGTCTAGACTAGCCACATCTAAAAGAAAGTAATTACAGATAAGACAAGCTTCACTAAAGTTTATGACTAATCATGAAGTTAATGAATAAGATTAATGCTTAACTAAAGTACAAGTTGTTGCTCTTTTTTGTGTAAAAGGCAGATCTTTTGTTAAGAATTCGGGGAAAAAGATTCAGCTGCTTTATATAGAACCAGAAGCATTTAAGCATTCAGTGATGAATAGGTTTAATTTGCATCCCAATTTGAATTTTACAACCATACCATAACGCTATTCAACCTTAAAAGTTAGTAAGTAATTACCTTAAAAGTAAAAGAGTTATAGTAATCGACGAGCACCTGCAAAATTCAGTTAGTTAAATTTTTTACGTTCTTTTAACTATTAGGTATAGTTCAATAATTAAGTACTACTTTAGGACAGATTAAAATGTCAATGAGCTGCTTTTTTTAAGATATGGATGTCCTTATTGGCAATTAGAGGACTAGAGTAAATTATTTGTACGATGTTTGTATAGATTTAGATATAGTCTTCCAAAATTGAAAATTCATTGTCTGCATATTTTTTATCATTGAAAGTTTTATTATTATATTAATATATATTATAATTATATATATTAATATTATATTAATATATTAAAAAAAATTATTTTAATATTTACTTCATATTTTTCAGGTACAGATTTTAACATGTATACTATATTTAAAATATAAAACTTCTTCTACTCATTTAAAGTTTACTACCTCATTCATCAATAAAATAATTTAAATACTTTTTATGGGCAGTTAGCATTAGTTTTGCTTTATAATTTTATTTATGGTAACTTAATATATTTTACTCTTAAAAGAGAAAAAGTATAACAAGATGCCATTACAAGTACAAATATTAATACACATTAAACATATTTTTTTTATAAACACTAAACATCATCGAAATAAATATATTACCAAAAACAGCTGAAAAGAAATACTTATACTACGACTCACATTAAACTCGTAGTCTTCCTGGGTGCACTGTCACAGGCTTTCACAGTCAACAAGTAGTAGGGTTTTGCCGCGTGACGCTACGGATCCCATCTTTATATACTCGTAGCAACCAGTAGGGCGGGCGGCGTTGCACTTAATCGTCATAACATCGTTTGCATTTCAATTTCCAACCGAAACAAATTATATCATTTAAAAGAGCTTAATGACTTTTCTATGGCATTCTTCATTTTATGGTAATTTGTGACTTTTAAGCTCGGATGTATTTTATGTAGGTGGTGAATGTTCAATTTCACTTTCCAATTAACATTAAAGATAATATATTTACAAATATTGATTTACAATTAATTATAATTAAACTTACTATATTTGATCATAACCCATTTTCGATGGGAGCTGTTGGATAAAGATTAATAAATGTCATACCAATACTAAGCTGTAGAACATTTGAACGAGATTAATCACAAACGTTTCATGAAAACTTTGTCAGATTATTGACAAATTGTAAAGTTTTCACGACTGTTATTGATGACAGGATTTACAGTATGCTTATTTCAGTGGTTTTTAACTACAAATTAAACGCAAATATTTACAATGGCTATTCATACTTCAAAATCAAATATTCATTTTAACACGCATATGTTAATCCTGTTTGGTAATGAAGTTCCTGACTAATATTGTTTTGGAATGATTGATCACTATCTACGACACAACATAATTTGAAAACTATAGCAACTGAAATTGAAGGATAACATATATGTATAATTATAGAGTATCTCACCAATCATAATTCGTTGTGCATATCATGATGGACTATATATTATTTATAATCATAAATATATACTAGTTAATTTCAAATAAATTTGACTGTGAATTGATATGATTTTATTTGTATTTATTATTATTGTTCTATATGATATCGCAACCCTAACATACATGCTAAAAAGTGACCAAGGAGATGTTTTCATGTCTCCAATAGACAGGCCACCCTGAAAGGGATTAAAGCACGTGGACGTATATGTATGTATGTATTAATCATAATGAGTAGTGAATCTATACTTAACTAATAAAAAAATGCGTTTTTGGCAAGTCATCATCAGAGGCGCCATATTGAAAAATGGCGACGTTAGAAATATCTATTACCGTCTAGTATGAAAAGTTGTATGAGTTCTAATGAAGCGAAAATGGTCTGTCAGGATCAGGACAAATGTGGAACCGTGTTCTATCCCTACACCTCTGCAGAGAATCTGGTGTGATGTGTATGTATGTATGTCATAGTCAATATCTTTCAGGTAACACGTGGGCGTGGAACAATACCTTTTGATAGCACCGATGCACCTCACGTAGGCGATAGGCTCCAGGGCTGAGAGAAAAATCGTAATTCATCCATTTATACGACTCACACATCACGCGCAAATACTCTGATAAGTACGAGGAACACTGATAAAAAGAAAGTATTTATTACGTCATGTTCATGGTGTCTGTATTGCAGCCTAAATGTGTATGTTCTATTACAGTTATAATGAAGCTTTAATTATTAATCTGTAAAAAAGAAACTGTAAACTAAAAAAAACTATAGCTTAATAAAATAAGCCTGTTTATTTGGATTAGCTTTGTTTAAGCTTAAGGTGAAACTGGAATACTAACAGTTACTGTTCTTCCCGGTTGATTTAAAACGTATGCTTGACTGCATTTTTTAAGTAGATGTTTTAGGATATCATGTCTTTTGCCTATAATACTATCTTGATTAGATACCATACATATACACTCTCTATTATGGGTTTGTTCCAATCTCATCCATCCGGTATAAGGATTACAGTCTATACAATTTTCGTATACGTAACACTTTTGATTAATTGAAATGTCAGCGTAGGACTTTTTATCCCGTGATACAAAAAGTTTGGCTACATGTTGTCCGTATCCGTATAGTTGCAAGTGATTTTTATTTACTTTAGCTGAAATTGATATCTATGTACAAAACTCCCTTGGAATTAGAGGGTGGAAAAACGCCTTTTTTCAGTCATCTTTATTAATTTTAGATTTATTTGTTTAATTTTATATACCTTAAGTTAAACACATACATTTCCTGAATACATTTGTATTGATTTAGTAAACTTTCCAGTGCCGGTTCGCTTTCAGGCTCATTAGCTGCTCGTCGCAAAACATGTTCCTTAAACAGAACGCGCCCGCCCAATCCAAGTTATCAAGTGCCGCCGAATTAAGGAGTAACTAGATTACTCCGCGACCGCCAAAGCAAACTTAATTAATCCCCATTGTGGCCAGTTGTTGGGCAAAACAATAGCTCATTGTTGGCCAATGTCAAATTGTCTGCGCTCTGCCACGGGACAAAGTGCTTTAATTGCCTACTTCTTTTTCTGCAAGGCATAGATGAGTTTAAGATTTCCCTATATACCTATGATCATTAAAAAGTATTAAAAAGTAAAAGGTGAATATTTTACAAGCATATTAATTTACCACAGAATGTGAGGGTTATTTTGCACCTTCATACGTATAATAATTTATATTAATTATAGAACTATAACTGTAGAACTTTATAGTTTCAAGAGGCCATACTTAGCATAATAATTAACAGTGTTTCTCCCTACCATTGTGAGTCATACCCCTTCATGGGTAACAGGTAGTGGAAACCACGAACGATAAACGTGGGCGTTGTTGGGTGGCGAAATGAGCACTTCAAAAAGCATGTTTAATGTTTCTAATTTACTTTGCATGGTCCCTGATTAATTTTGACGGGTGAGCACGTCGCGAGCTGTGGAAATTACTGCGGCTCTGACTTTGTTCCTTTTGTAACTACATACAAGCAGATGGCCATATCATTTGTATGATACGGATTTTATGCAAGTCATTTCAAATGTGTAGGGAACTGAAAATGTGTCAGTTATGTCGTCTTTTCAAAGTTTTTGGTCCGAATGAAAACTTATAAAACTGGCACTACAGAATAACTTAGTTTAACCTTAAGAGAATTAAAATGCTACTTATAATTAATAAATTATTCAATCAATACACACAAGCTAATCAGGAAGTTATTCGATAGTAGTTCATCAATCCCTTGCATATTATAGCCCTAATGTATTCACTCCCTAAGTTTGCATGTTTACCAAGAGTTAGCTATTGACTAAGCTGTCCGGAATGTAAGATGAATTCTGTGAATTATGTTTCTCATTAAATAATACCAATGAAACTCATATAATTAGGAAAAACAATTCCGGTGCGATCGCCCACATTTGCAATGTCATCTGTACCTGGAAGTGTAACCGCTGGGGTTTGCTTAAGAGAAGGAAAACACCAAGAAGAAACCTAATTATTCTTCTGTAATGTATTAGTCTAATTCTGGGAAAGACACACAACCTTTTTGGCTGCGGCCTACCTTGTGACCGTTACGCAGTTACGCTCTTATTAATGCGTAATAACAATGTGATTGTTCTTATAGTACGTTGTAAACGTTTATAATTTTGGCATAATACTTTTGGCATCATCTATAGCCAATACTTTTTTATAGTAGCATTAAGTCGAAGCCAGCTCTGAGAAGTACATCAAAGGATAATAAATTATCCGGTGACAAACGTTATCCAATAACTCAGCTTTTTAATTTATATCCGCATCACTGATTCACAGCCACTTCATTACATTAGCTAACATATTTAAACTTTATATATTAGGTTCTAAAATATTCCAAACCCATTCCCCGACACATTGTATGCTATCATAAACGCATGTTTAGAACCACTAAATGTAAGTTATGCAAATAGTATTCCCTCCCAAAAAGGTATTATTTCGGCGACTAGTTGGCGCTATTCAAGTGATAGGAAACACGAGTAAGTGTACGCTTGTGTGGGCCTGTGTACACAGCCAATGCCTAGTATTGATTATGTAACTTTAGTTAGGGAAATGCTAGTACTCGTATATAAAACAATGCTAATACTCTCAATATCTAAAGAACATCCTAATTCTGTTAAACAGATTGGAAATTGAATCCAGGACTCATGGTTCCCAGAAATACCCGAAACATTTCTGAATCAGTAGGAACTTGTATGACTATTGCACTATAGTCAAAAAAATAGTAATAGTTAATTCGAAGTTAAGTGTCGGTTATATATGTATAATTTCCAGCGAACATATTCCCCTTCCTTTCAATTTGTCATACAGGTATATTAGTTCTAGTTCGTAGAGATGACGATCTAATAATCGCCTTTGTTTGCCCTAGGATAACGTGCTTGCGATATCCCCTCCATTGTTTCTCTAATGTGCCCTATTTTTAATAAGACACACAGCATTGTTAGGATAGGTGCTGTCGCGTAGATTAAAGATCGAAGGTCAGCAGAGATTAGAAAAGAAATGGCTCCGGTTGAACAATGACGTCAAGATTGCACGGCTGGTGTGTGTAAGGAATAAGGTATTAATAGAAAGTAAGACTTCTTTGTTACTAGTAGCTAAGAGTTTAAAGGAATGTAACCAGCTGCTTCATAAGGCTAAGAAGCGAAAGAGGACGGAAGCCGTTGAGATGTTTCTGAAATCTTCAAATTCAATCTCAACAAATGTAGCATGTTTGTTGTGTGTCTAAATTATCTCCCATTTATGTGAGTTGTTATCGAAATGAGTATATAACACGAGTAAATAATGTAATATTCATGCAATTATAGTAAATTATGGTTATATACACAAAATGTTTAGACATATGTATTATTTATTAGACAAAAATGAATGATCACTATATTATTTAAAAATAGTAGTGTTTATGTTCATAGGACAGATTACAAATGGGTCTGTGAATCAGTACCTATAAACATCTTTTTGAAGACCTCTGATCGATCTCAATGAAACTATGAGCTTCGTTTCATGCCTGTTTGGACATTTATAAATATACTGTTTGTGCTCAGAGTGATGTCGTTCGTAGAAAATCTAGTAACTACTGGACCCGAAGTAATGTAGGTAACAAACATTTTTTCGATAACCTTTTTTTGCTTATATGTCGTATACAAGAAAATACGCTATGAATAATTCACATACACTTTCAAACGCTTAGATTTGGAGTTACTGAGATCACATATAACAGTTTTTCCTACTTTCAGTTATAATAATCAAATAGAACTAAGTATAAAATTATTCATTATAATAATTAATATATAAATTATAATTATTATATAATTATATTAATTATTATTTTGGTAATCATGTGTTACTCTTTATGGTGATAGATTTAAAACTGTCGACGTACCTGTAACAAATTTAACTATTGTACCAAAAATAACTAAAGTCGAGTAATAGAAACACAAGACTCAAATTTGGGAACAAAATTTTGTACAAGTATAAATATGCGAGGGGATTGAACGGGAACGGTATGTATGTATGCAGATTAGATAACAACGAAATGGCGAAATTTTCCAATATGTTGTGGAAATCTTTCCTGGAATCTTTGAAATGTACGTTTCACATCTCAAATAACAGTTGAAAATATTGGGTAATTCCGACATCATCTTATTTAACATTTCTTACTGTCTGACACTTAAAAATAATCTACTAGGCGCCTTTCGTTTCAGTGCATTTAAAGTAGAATAAGACGTGTTTAGGTCGTCACTAATTATCAGTGTTTATAAATGAATAATTGATGATGAATAATTCCTAGGTCACATGTACGCGTTACGCTATTAATATATAAGTTAACTTTAATCATACTATAATGTAGCTGTCATCGTCCCTAATTTATTGTAAATATTTTTAGGAACTAAAAATAGCAAAAACTAAATCTACTTATGAACTAAACATAGCAAAAAACTACGTAAAGCATTTTTAATATCTCATTTCCTCCTATTGGTTAATAAACAAATTAAGGGCGTCAGTTAGTGCTCATGTGGAATTGTTTATCCGCTGATAAGAACCGGCGTGAGTGTCGAATTAAAGTGATAGTGATAGTACTGTCGTCATACGAGGTATTAGGAGGCGGTCACACTTATCACGGGAATCGTCGGAACGCATTAAGCACGATGTATTTACATATTACGTCAAATCAATACTGATAAATATGGCATGGATTTTAATGGGATATGTACAGGGTTATTTTGAAATGTTGATGATTTGTAGGAAGGTGAAATTACAAGAAATTAATACGAATTGTAATTATTAAAACACGACAATTAAGAAATTCTAGAATATTAGGTAAATCTATTTTTCTCTCACGTTTATTCCATTTTAGATGAATTTTCATGTGTTAACGCCTCCACTTCCCATACGCACTGAAAAAAGATGAGATGAGGCACAGATACAAGAGAATGTTACAGTTATTAATTTAAGTATTCAGAGAGGCAAGTGAGATTAGTCAGGGTTATAAGACAAACGATAGTCTCTACATATCTTTATTACGATTAATATAAATTGTTGATTATTGATAAGGTAATATATAAGGCTTTCATACAGTGAACCAGAGCCTTAGGCAGTTTTTATATTGGGCCGTGTTTAGCGCACTTCTGCCTTTTATATCGGCTGTAAAGGCGCCGATTGCCGCGCCGGATGACGACGCAATCCTCTCTCTAATGGCGGAACATGAATTACACCTATTACAAGTACCCACTCATTGGGGTACAAGTAGAGCCGGCATTTGTTCACCAAGTTACGTGGATTCTGGGATTTCAATAGGTTTTTCAGTAGAGCTTTCATTGATGAATGGATTGTCTAAAATCGTGTCTTATTTTATTGTGTGCTTCTTTTCGGGATCTCACTCTAATTGATCCGCATTCCGCTGGCCGCATTGCAGCACTCATGGTCACCTCCAGCTGTTTTGTTACCAGGCTAGTCTCTTTGGGCTTCGGGCTTTACGGGCTTTTCGGGCATTCGACACTCGATTTACGGATATAATAATAGATTTACGTAACGACCATAGTGAAGCACAGGCATTAACATTTTTTAATGGTTTATGATTGACGAATATCCACTCAAAATAAGAAGATGAATCCCTGATAAAATAAATGCCAAAGTCAGCTATGCTCTCGTTAAAACATATATTTTCGAAATTCAAATTGTTTCAAATTCATATTTCGTTAACAAGTGTATTGGAGATGGCTATATGATGACTATCTCTGCAACATTTGACCGAACTTCTGCCAATCTAAGTTATAATAGTCGTGAAATTGTTTATTTTGTCACTTTTATAAAAAGCACAATAGTAATGAATTTATGAGTGCACTCCAATATAATGATCGGCCTAATATATTTAGGGTAACACCTACGTATCTATCTTTGCTTTTTTCCTTATGGAATCTGCTCCTTCAGGGACGTCGCTACACATAAAGGGACCTACAAAATATCGAAGTCCTAACAACGAAAAGGTCAACCTAATATACCTTATGTCTGTATAAACTTAACCTCGACATCTTTGATATAGAGATACACATACATTCGCGTCCTATAATCCCTTTCGGGTGGATAGAAATTAGGTGGCTCGATGATGCCTAAGTCACTTCATAGCATAAATATTGGAAATATTGGAGATGTTATTGGAGTATGTATTATACATTGGTGACAGATCGCAAGTATATCACGGAATAGATTCATTTTAGACGTAGTCCCTTAGTCACCTCCTATGACATACTGGTGAGAATGATAGCTATTTAGCATTCGTTTTACATAACAGACTAGCAACTAATTGATATACATATTTATATATTTTTGTGAGTATACTGTTCTACTCTTTGCTCTGCTACACTTTATATTCTGGCAACTAAGAAATATGGACTACATATGTAAGTAAAAAACACACCATATTTACTTAGTAAACGAACTCAAAAGTAGTACTCGTATACGTTAGTTTAAATATATATCTATGTACGGTCAAGTGTAAGTTTTAACGTCCCAAGATGAACTCTCATAGGTAATTTATGAATTAAAATTTCCGTGCGTTAATTTGGTGTTCCGTTCTTTCAAGACACGAAAAAAATTACTACTTTTTTTTACATATTAAGAAACTCTTACACTTACTTACATAACACTTTCAACACCTCTATCTTAAACATTTTTGTGACGCATTGTACACCAGATTTGGAAACGTGCGATGAGTCACACGAGTGATCAAAATGACGGACAAATGACCTAATATGAATAGCCCTAAACATTTCAGAAAGGACTCGATTATTAGGGAGGCTTTCTACTAAATATTGTGCTAAACTCGAGTATATTTTTAATAAATACAAATGAATTTCTAAGGTTAATACTTCGCAATCGATTATTTGATGATTGTTTTCAAGGCCTTTTATACTCGTAGCCAAATATTTTACTAACTAGCGGTTTCTTTCATTATTATTATAGCATTAACATCAAGATTGTTGAGTTCAAATATTTTAGAATATAGTATATAATATTTGTTTAATCTGTATGTTCTTTTAGAATGTTTTGTGAATTGCGTCCAGTTTTGTGAACCTAATAATACAAAAAATATTCTGATATTTTGTCCAGTTCTAAATAACACGTTTCTCAGTAACATGGGGGGATCTTCAAATGAGGAATTGTAAATTTATTAAGTGCTCAACTTAAAATAATATATCTGATATTTGGGATTAGGATGATTTAAGTTGGTACAGGCACTGTTGGTTAGTTAATACCGTACATAATCCATTAAATTAGGAATAGGAACTGGTTACTAAAACCGCCTGTCCAGGGATGTCCTTTTCCTTTCGACGAAAACACATATCTTTTATATCGCGTTTTTTTATGTTTTTATAGACTGATATAAAGTTCACAACAATCTAAATTAAATATTTGGCCTTTATTATGGACCTGATGCGCATGTAGTGTGAATTTAATAATGTACCTACCAAAACAATGAACGTTTACGTCATTTTATCAGGAATGACCATAAGCCCTTTCTAGTTAGCACAAAGTAAGTAAGGAAGCACAAGTCATAATTTGATGGCGAAATGCTTAGCCACTCATAATGACTGGCTTGCTCTAAATCTGATAGTGACATCTATGAGCAGCGCAAAATGTTTAAGCCTCGACTTGTTCCCCGAGGCATTGTTCATTCTTTTGCGCAAAAGCACTAACTGTAAATCTAATACTACAGATGGCGGTGTTTGTCAATTCTTGCTAACCTTGTCAATTTAAGTACTAAAGATATCTGTTACAATGTAAACTAAGAACAAATTAAGGCTGTTTTAAATCTATTAACGTAAGCTACACAGGATGGAGAGATCTAGAACTAACATTTGAAACAAAAATAATAGACAAAGTATCAACATACTTATTTTAAATCCTATAATCTAGGAGTGGTGCTCTAGAACTTTCAACATTAACTATATTATAAGTGCTAAACTTATAATAAAAAGTCCCGTGCTAATCAGGGACCTAAAATAATCGCTAACTAGCTGCCGTTCTTCTTGGCATGTCGTAGGAGGCAACTAATAGACTAAGGGTAAATGGAATCTATTAAGCTATAAGCTTAATAATTTGACACCAATGTTCCATAAATGTCATCAAAATCCCAATAATCATCCTAAAAAGTGACCTAAGAGATATTTTCATGTCAAAGGACGTGGATGTATATGTAAGTATGTAAGCTTATCAAAGTTATTGCTAGAGCTGACAGGTTCACAAACAATGATCGTCTTGGGAGCAAAGCCCCTTGACTCTTCGATAAGGGGACGGTAAAAATATATTCTAGATAAAATTGCTAATGTACTGAATTATAATTGATACGTTTGTATGGATACAATAACAGCAATTTCACATGTTCAGACCCTGTGCCTATTATTTAACTCTCCTTTCATTAACTTCTGACCCTAAACTAAATCATTGTCTAAAATTATTATATATTTTATGATTAATCTTCTTAAACATTCAATTTATGAATTCATTAATTAATATTTACAGAAACATTAAAATTGTTAATTGCCACTATTGAAATCAAAAGGGTAAACAGACGTAATATGAAATAATAATTGTACTATTTATTATGTATTTATGTAATGGTACTAATTAAATATATTTACGCGTAAAAAAATAGTTATATCCCATATTTTCAAAGAATTATACTACACAACAGTTTTACTGTGTTTACAGTTACAGTTAGACAGTGTTTATTATTCTGTTTTCTGTATTGCACAGACTCTGAATAAAATATAAACATTATTTTATACGACAGGCAAACCCGATATTATTGTCTCTATTCATACAAATAAATACATTATTATGTTCAGACAACGAGTAATTGTTTTTATTTTTATCAGATCACCTCACATGACAAACTCGGTCTTTCCTGTTTACGATTACAATATTATTGCGAAAGTTCAATCATAATCGAACTACTTTCTTACGTGCCTGTCGTGTTGGTGTTGAGACAAAGTATTAAGATGAACAGCTATTTGGTGTTTTGCCTACTAGGCGTCTTTTCCGTGAGTATTTATATACGTATTAAGCAATTCGTTTGCCACCAAACGCAACGTACCCAGCTAAGTTGGAACCTTTTTGCTATGACAGTAACATGCACATGCTATACCCCCTTGAAAGTTTGATTTGTAAACTTTTTGTCATGTTTATGTTTTTGTGGCTGTATATAAACGCCATATTATTGGTAGAGTTTGATTAGTTTTGCTTTATGGGACCTGGCTTAAATAAGCAATCCCAAATAATACCAAGGTAAAAGAGGACTATGAATATGAATCATGAAATAGGTAACTGTATATAAAAACGATATCATCTTATTATCATTCAGCCATAGTTCACTGTTGACTGTATGGAAAATTCTAGGATAGTTGGTATGACGTTGGTCACCCAACCTCTGACTGCATTAATGGGAGTTATATACTTAATGCGTAAAAATGTATGTAAGAAATAACTGTCTTTGTTTTCAGACTTGTTCAGCCGATTTACTGAGACAAGAGAGGAAAGGTGCAACTCTAGTAAGTATGAGTAAATCGATGCATTACACACCTAACTCAACCTAACTGTATTTATCATCCTTACCTAACACAAATCGTGAAGCGTATGTATGTATGTATGTACCTAACATTATAATATGAATTTTAGTTAATTATTTGTGAAAATGAATTAATTAGAACGTAATATAATAAAAGTAGTAAATTATTTATTATTAATTATTGCCTACCCTCTACGTGAATCCTACAAGTCCTATTTATTTATCTTTCAGAAACCGATATCAGCCTGCTGCGATATCCCTGAGCTGGGAGAAGCCAAGTATTTGGCTGAATGCTCAGATCCAAAGCTCATTGGACCTGTAAGTATTTATTAATTTCTTTATTATATATATCAAAATAAGTACAGAGAGCCTATTATGAGTTGACTACCTGCTTTCCTTTCAGCACATTGTTGGTATTAACTTTTCACTAATATCCCTTATAATCCCAATACTTACTATAAAAAGCTGCGAAGAAATATTACTTCCATCCATAAAAGCTTAAATTGACGTGAATTTCTGTATTTATGTAAAAACAAATGAATTACGAACCATTAAAGTGCCTGACAACATCTGTTTCTTTTTTATTTCAGTGCAATGACATCCAGTGCGTGTTCGAGAAGTCTGGATTCCTCACTGACAAGCAGACTTTGGACAAGGAGGCTTATAGGCAGCACCTGCTGAAGTGGGTGGAGGGGCATAAGATCTGGAAGGATGCAGTGGACAAGGCCATCAAAGACTGCGTGGACAAAGACCTGAGACAGTACCTGGACTATCCCTGCAGAGCTTATGATGTGTTCACTTGTACTGGCATTGCTATGTTGAAAGTGAGTTATTTTTATATGTATGTATAGCTGTATATTGGCCAGGATTTGATTATTAGTTGATCATCGAATTTCATGAAAATAGGTGCAAGTTTTACAAATTGACAGACAAGAGAGTTGGCTAGGGATTTTTTAGATTTTTTTTGGCTATATATCATAGATCTAAATGGTATAATTATTATTTATTTCTCATTGACAAAATGAATGTCTCGAACAGTTATTTGTAACCTTTTCTTAAACACTTTTAAAGAATTACGACATCTGTACTGAGCCAAGAAACCACATTTCTCGTAAGTGCTGGAGTAGAAAATAATTATGAACACTTGGATAATAATATTAATTATGGTCAATAGTATTTTGAGGCACCTAGGCACCTTTTTCAAAATACGTCATGATGACTCATAGCCCAATTGTTTTTGAAGCTCCAAATCTAACCACTAGTTTTTTGGCATGTGGGATAATTATGTCTTTATTTTTTATTAAAAAGATTCGAGTGACGTACATTATGACGTTATCTGTCAAACTTTTTGCCATCTTAATTCATTATGTAATAATGATAATGCATATTTCCGGGGGCCAAAACAAAAGAACGGAGTCAAAGGTTTGGTGGGTTAAAATGCAAATAGTTTGTAGCTATTTTAAATTTGGATTTTCAATATAATATACTCGTAGGTTATATTTAACTGTTCTTTTTTCCGCATTTTAACTTTGTTACTTTGTTTCTTTTGCAGAAATGTCCCAAGGAAGCTTGGCATTGTTGAAAATATACTCTGATGAAGATTATGTAACCTATTATGACTAAAACGTAATAAAATGTTTTTTTAATAAACGAGCATTTTTTATTATAGGACATGTCCCTTGCCCATACCTACTCACTAAACACTCTACTGTAATTGTTATTACTAAGGCAGTATTCTATTGTTATATACCATATATTACATGTATCATTGCTTCTCAGTATGTAGTTACATTATGCGATAAGCACAGGCGATATGATATAATTATTTCTGCATTGTTACTTTAACTCGTACTTAGTTGACTGCATAGTAATTTGAGCCAATAAAGTAAGTGAATGAAAAAGGATGTTATGATATGTACACAGTTATTTTGAAAATTTTGGCGTCTATTATATTTATTTTAAAATTCAACTTGATCTAACAGCTTACCACAATACAAAATGAATTACTCAACTTAATGGTTAAAAATAATACAATGCTTTTGTCGTAGCTAGACGTTTTATGACGTTATAATCATCTGACTTCGAAAACACGTAAACATCTTTCCATATTATATACTATATTTATTAAAACCTTTCATACACCTTTCACCCAAAGACGACATACACCACAAAATATCACAGCTTTGATCTCTAGCTATCATCAGTAGTCATTTTGATTCCCTCTCTTCATTTGCACACATGACATAACGCCAGACTCAGAGGGAAGTCTCCTCCAAGGTGACAGAAGGTGTTTGACACTAATCACTGTACCGTGGTGACAAGGCGACGTGTCTCCTTGACTTTATCCGCCAATTATGACAATGGCTGACCACTAATGCACTTCAATGGACAACCGTGCAAGCGATTGTTAGGAATTTTGTCTTAATTAGAACTTGATGCACAACTATTTGTCTTTTTTAGAATGGGATGACAGTCGGTTTTGATAAAGGAATTGATTTATGGCACACAATTTCGTGTTTATATTGTGCATATTTGAGTTTATTATTAGAAGAGAATTTTCCACCTACAGTAATGTTATTACTTTGAGTTAAGAGTAAACAAAAGAATCAGAGAGCGAGAAATTTCACTCTTTTTAGGCACCATTCAGTAAAGAAACCTACTTTTTAGGCTCAAAGTTTTCATGCTGTTAAGAAAGCAATGCCTAAAGACTTGAAGAGTTATCTATATGAAAATGGATACTTCACACAACTTACTTACACAAAAAAATGCTTAGAATAAGATATAATTTTATAGAATATTATATCTTTATTCGGTATTATTATGAAGACTTACACTTTAAATACAATATTTTAATAGCTTAGTAATAAGCAGTAATCAAATAATGGTTCATTTAATTGCATTCAGGACGCGTCTCTTTTAATCCAGTGCTAACGACAGTTAACATTAACGTCCCACTCTATAGGCTGAATTGAATGGCTAACTATGGATATTTTTTCTTTCAAATTATAAAATTTCATACATAAATATGCATAGCGACTGTAATCCTATTTGAAGTAGTACATGTATATTCACGTCCTTTAATCACTTTCGTGTTCAACAGAAACTTGGACTCATGGTGTTATCTTTAGATGTCTTATAGTAAATTGGTAACAGTTTGTAAATCCATCGCCTAATAGATTCAACTTATCCCTATATCCTTTGTCACCTATGGCTATGCTATGGCTTGCCAGGAAGAACGACTGTTAGTTTGAATTCTTTTTACGTTCCATGCTAGCACCGGACCAGAATTTGGTTTAGTGTAGTTTTAATTCGCAACGTGGCCTTACAAAATGTTGTAGTAGTTACTTATGAAGACATTTATGTTTGAACACCATGTTGTTCTAACACTGTTATGAGTTTAATGGTAATTACTGTTTTTATACTTTAATAATTGTGAATTCTAACGAAAAAATGTGCTACGGAAGTAGGCAATTTGTTTGAACGGTCATTTATAAAGCATTTATGGGCTTCACACTTTGAAGTGGTAATCACACAATGATGGTGATAAATTAAAATAATGATGGAAAAATATAGCTTTTTTATGCAACACAGTTTCATCAATAGGGTGGCAAATGCATTTTTCCACATAGATTGACCATTAAAGTTCTTTAGCAATGTAAGTTAAATGTAGTGTTGCTATAGTATACAATTTCTGCATTCCTATGATTAATAAACAGACAACAATCTTATAAGACGAATAGTATTTATTACTGCACTAAAATATTACATTATTTAATTTCGACGTGATCATAAATACCACTACCCCCGCAAGTAATGGGCAATATCTAATCTGTTCTAATGATTACATATTTACGTAGACGTATAATATATCTATAATATTTAAAAACGCTAATTACCTATTGTTGCTATAATCGAAATGATTTTTATTTAATCCAAAATTGTATAATTTTTAGAGCTATGTTAGCACGAGTATATTATTATAATATTATACATTGCACGATAGGTACAATGAAATTACTGTAAAAAGATATTGTTTAAATATTATTCTGAGTAAAATTCATATACTTTATACATGACTATCTCAGTAATCTAGTGATGACACAATAAAGTATTGTCATTATGTAGCCTCTTTTATGAATAAAGATATTATTATTTATGTTTAATAATGACATTGAAATGCATATAAATAATTCATAAATTTTACAATGTAATTGTATTACATGTTTAAAGTAGGTTGACAATACAACCTCTCTATTTAAAGAAAATATATTATAATATACTTAGTATATGTACTCACCCAAACAAGTATTTATTTACAATATAACCATATAATAGAATTTTATATCAAGTATTCGTCAAAACCTTTACCTTTTGATAAAACAATGTAGGTAAGTAAATAAAAATAAACATTCAAAGCTACGTACCCGATTACTTATACATAACAACAAGCATATTTACATAACTCACGCCTCAAAGAACAAAAAATACATAAACTCAGTCCTGCCCCGCCCAAACTATCGTAGCGCAAAAACATCCATATTAAGATAATCTATGTATCTAATTGTTCTCAAAGTGACGAGGATTCACTACAAATAAAAACACCGTAAGTATATAAAGAGGTGTGTAGTGTGTTGAATCATTCATTTGACTATCTGCCTGCCGGGAAAACACAAACAAAAATATGCTGAAGCTATTCGTATTGACCCTTGCTCTGTTGCAGGTGAGCTATTGTGTTTATTGTAATATATTTTGATTTGGGTCTAGAATAAATTAAAGCTAGATACTATTTGGCTCAGCCCTTTATAAGAGAAGGCTAAAGGTATAGCAAGCCTTCATCAAATACTGTAATGTTCTAATATTAGCATCCATCCAGAGATTTATTTCAAATTTAACTCTACTGCCTAGACATAACTAAGCCTGTGCTAAAAAAATAAATAGCAGGCTTTAAAGGTTAACATATCTCGAAATCACATATATTCCCTTCATGGTGAATGAATTTTATATAAATTTTGTAGCTCTAACCTGATGTATGTTTATGCTAACCAAATCATTAAAAGGAAAAGATCTGGGGTTTAATTTAGCACGTGAACATGACACGTTATGATCTAGGATGCTAGTGACAGCCTTTGATTTTGTATTCATTGTTGAATAGAGATATTCAGATATCCATATGACATACTTAATTATTCATATCTATATGTTAAAAACTAATTATTATTTTATTATTTTCCTAGGTGAGCCTGTGTGACCCTGTTCCTGAAAAGTGCAAGGGAATGCGTCCACCTGAAGGTGTAAGTATTATGAAATTGAGCATGTGATGAAAGAAAAATCAGGAGGAAATCTGCCCATTCCTCGTTATTAGCAATAGGCATAGTCAGCATTTATTCTCAGCCACCTCGAGCACATATCGAGCTGAATGGCGAAGATTTAATGCGTAACTCCTTGTCGTTGGGTAGATATAAACTTGCAATGTTCTATTATGAACAACCTTTAGGAAATAATGTGTGTGCTAAATTTGAATATTAACGGAGCACCCATATTTATTTGGAAGTTTATAGTTCTATCTATATTTATGCCTATCATGATACAAGCAAACACCAAAATTTTATGTACTTATGTGTTTTTGCTTTTTACATATTTATTATTCTTGCATAATAAATCTTAAATAATAAAACGTAACTGAATGATGCGCACAATAAATAATAATAATAATATTAACGTGCTGTTTAAGAATTGGTTATGAACTAATTCCTGGGATACGGTTATATGTATATAGTACTTTGATTTATGACACACCACCTATTATTTTAATCTTTGATTCAAATAATTGAGATCAAATCTTATTAATAGGTAGCTATCATCCTTTTGCAGGAAACCTATATCACTATGCCGGATGTATTTAATAGGTGTTTGTTGTAGAGTACAAGTATAATTACTGAAAAGATACCCTGAATTACTCACATACAACATAGTGTTTAAGATCTTATCGCTGTGACTGCACTGAATCATAGTGTTATTTTTCCTTCATGCATTGTATAACATGAGCCTACTAATCTGTAATGACAAAAGAAAAAATGACTATTTGGTATACAAGATATAATATACCATAGTTTTGTATAAAGAATATGATGAATAACCCATATGAGAAAGAAAGGTTGATACTTCAAAATTTGTCATATAATATTTGATATTTTATTATTTATCTAGCTTTTACGATCGCTACATTATTCTTTGAATATAAACCGTAACATAATAACCAACAAATAATATTTCGGGTAGATTACCGGTGGAGGCAGAGTTAAGAACTACGCTTTATTTCTGCTTTCCAGTCTGGTCGTTGATTATACTTGCTATACGAGTATATATATTTAAGGGGCTAGTTCAATTGATGTAATAATATCCAAATATTATTATATCATAGAATATAATCTTTTGTATTTCTGGTGCAGGCTAAGCCCCATGAATGCTGTGACGTGCCCAAGGTCTTCCCCGAAGAAGTCCTGGAGAGCTGCGGATTCAAGAAGGACATGAAGCCACCACCACCAACAGAAAAGTTTGAAGTAAGTAGTTTAAGTTACGTAGTGTGGAACGCCCTCTGCCAGATAGACCGGTGACCTGAAGGTCGCTGGAACAGGTTGGATGGGGACACGAGTGATAGTGTTCTCTGGCATACCCTTAAGGAGGCCTAAGTCCAGCAGTGAACAGCTATATGTTTTTTGAGCGAAGTAGTTAATTCTAGTTTTATAATTTAGAAGGCTAGAATTTTTCTAGATATTTACAATATATTATAACTTTGTTTGACTTTATCATTATTTACATAAATTTAAATGTATAATTATGTTAATTTCAATACAATCAATTCTTACAAAATATGTATACTATATGTTCTTACTAGGTATATATTATAACCTTCTCTTGCAATACACATATCATTATAATCCACGTATTAAACCTATACCACTACCTTATAGTGCACAAAACCAGTGTGCGTAATGAAGAAAGTGAACATCGCCAACGCCGATGACACGCTGAACCACGATGCAGCCACCAAATACATGGACGAGTACAGCCAGAAGAACCCTGCCTACAAGGACGCCGTAGAAATGGCCAAAGCCCGCTGTCTCAACAAGGACACTTTGCCTGGACCTCCGGAAATCTGCGAAGCGAACAAGGTCATGTTCTGTATCACCCGCACGTTGTTTGAGGTAAGGCAAATGATTAATATATAAAGACAATTGCATACAAAAGTTAATATAGTTAGTGGCTGTATGGTGAAATGGAACGCCATCTAATATTAAATAATAATATTTTGAAAACTACTACACCAATTGAACTAGCCCCTTGGTAAGTTCATTTAAGACATGTGTTAAAGGCACTAGTCAACGTATTTTAAAGAAATATATACCATTTATATATAGATAATACATTATATATAACCAATAACCTGACTGGAAAACACTAGAAAAGCGTAGTTCTTAACTCTGCCTCCACCGAGAATCGAACCCTTGACTTGACTATTAGCGATCGGGTGGTTAACCAATTGCGCCACAGCCGTCGTCAAATCTGTCCTGTAGGGTGATAACTATGTATCCCGTATATACATTTTTTGAAGCACCCAGAATACGAGTGAAACGTGGATTCTAATTGCCATAAAGGATCTACATCGCAGTTGCGGAGGTTGACGTCAAATTGACTATTCCGCAAGGGATCGTCTAGAATTAGTATGTGAAAAAGATATGAACTCACTTACTTTCCGTTACTTATTACTACGTTTTCCACCTTTACAATATGGTTGATAATTGTTATTATTTTAGTTAGGCCATGGATAAAGAATCAATCTTGTTTAACAATTTATCCTAGACCTTTGTAATAATACTATAGTTTGCTTCTGTTTACACAAGTGTAAAAGTTCTAATCCATTGCTTATTTTTTTTTATTTCTAGAACTGCCCCAACTGGAAGGACTCTACTGAATGCTCCGCCCTCAAGACTTTCCTGGCTGAATGCATGCCGCCAGCGCCCGTCGCTTAAAAAAAAGCTTAATACGAGAACCTCCATATAACATTGCCTTAAAAGTACAAAATTGGAATCGTGCTAAGATTCTTAATATCTATTAACGTTACAGCATCTTCATTTGTGATTAGTTAAAAAGTGATAATGTTCCTAACAACTTAATAAATATTTGGATTATAACCTAGTACATTTTATTTTTATTTACCCCGTCACACAAATTCTATATAAGACCATCACATTCACGATACATTTATGCATATTTATTCACAATTTTAAATCATAATATCATAAGGTGATAGGCTGCTAGGCCATCGCCCAATAGATTCCGCTGACCTCTAGTCTATGAGTTGCCTCTTATGAAATGCCGGGAAGAACGGCAGCTAACTAGCATTCTATTTATGTCCCATATTAGCAAGGGACAAACACAGCCACGATAGTAGTAATCTTTAAAATGACGCATGTCACTAATATTCATTCATCCACAAGAGAACTTGAGTCTTTATACCCATATAAGTATTAAATACCTACACATAAAAATAGCTCATTAAAATTACCGCAAACATAACAGAAGGCAAAAAGACACAAACACTTTCATGACCACTAGCGGTTCGTGTAACCATCTCCGCAGTTGTAATAATTAAATTTATTGCTACTCCGGACCCACATGTTGACCAAATACTCAGTATTCAATGTCTCAGGTTAGGTTAGACAACTCGCGGTTCCGAGGAATAGTATTAGTCCATGCATTTTGCAATAGAATCTTTACTGCGAAAATGTTGATAAACACCAGAAAACTTAATTTTATATTGGTACATTATCGGCATTTGCACTCTGTACCCAATCATATTGAGTCAAGCCGCCAAAAGAAATGTCTTTAATAGGTGTAAATAAAACTAGATTCACCAGAGAAGGTATGAGAAATCGGTGAGGTTAGGGCGGTTGCGGAGGGGTCGCCCAATAAGACAAATGACAGTCAGATGGACGACATATTGAAAAAGGGACGTTAGAAGTACCTAGAACGGGAGAGTGTGTATGAGAGTCAATGAAGCAAAAGTTGTTTGTCAGGATCGGGGCAGATGAGGTTCATGATCTCTGCTTATCCTTCCACAAGGAGACAGGCGTGATGTGTGTGTATATGTAAGCCTTATGATTCTTAGTACAAATTGTGTCAATGAAAGATCGGTAAAAATATACGTGTTTGTTTAATGGAAGAATATTTGTGTGTTGACAACAATAATGTCAATTAGACATTGATATAAAAATATTTTAGAAGAACAAAATATACAGCCAGTGTACTCGTAAGTTTCTTTCAACACGCCCCCTTAAACTGGCAATATTTTGTACCGAATAAAATATAACAAAATAAATTAAATTATTTAAAACCAATGTTAGCTACACATCTTTGAAACTTGATGCGATCAAGTGGCTTAGTGAGAGCATCAGCCCACATTTCCTCAGTAGGCACAAAGCTCAAGCAAATTATGTTATTCGCGAATTTTTCTCTTATAAAATGATACCTAGTATCAATATGCTTGGTTCGATTGTGGTGTATTGGGTTCTCAAGTTTTATAGCAGACTGACTATCACTATATAAGTTTGCACAGAATAACTTGCCCGTAATTTCAGACTCAAAACGCCTAATGTAACATACCTCCTTCGTAGCTGCAGCTAGAGACATGTACTCTGCTTCAGCCGATGACAAGGCTACAGTAGGCTGCTTTTTACTTTCCCAACTTATCAAACCATCTGACAGTTTCAAATGAAAACCTGTATATGATCGTCTGCTAACGGTACAGTTCGCCCAATCTGCGTCAGCGTAGCCATGGAGCCCCGTACTTGTACTGCCTTTGCTATAAGTAATTGAGTAGTTTAATGTACCTTTCAAATACTGTAGAACTCTCTTAGCTGCTAACCAATGACTTTTATTAAAATTTGAGCAAAATTGTCCCAGGTAGCTGGTAGCAAATGCTATATCTGGTCGTGTGTTGACTGCCAGATATATCAGAGAACCAATCAGTTCTCGATATGGATATGAACACACTTCACTATTTTTTGTATTGTGTGCAAGTTTGAATTTTTCTAAAGGTGTACTCACCGTTTTGCAATCTTCCATAGCAAATTTTGCTAAAAGTTTTTCTATGTATGTTTGTTGGTTAATCGTAAGTCGATCCTTTTCTTGCAATACATTTATACCCAAATAATATTGCAATTTACTTTGAGACTAAACGATTTTTCCAAACTTGTGTTTACTTTCTCAAAGGTATCATCATTTTTAAAAAACAAAATTTTGTCGTCAACTTATACTGCCAAAATAACCAACTCACTTCCAAAGTTTTTAATGTACACGCAAGGCTCAGACGGAGATCTGATTCATTGGTTCCTCCAAGTGCCTGTGTACTAAGCATTGTATTACCCTTATTCTTCTTTGCATAAGGACAATCAGGACGCTTGTGTCCTGGTTCTTGGCATTCATAACAAACAATTGGTTTATTTTTCTTATGGGACTTCTTAGGTTTGTTAGGCACACTTGCTCTTATAGCTGAAGTTTGAGGTTCATTATCACGAGACATTTGACTTAAAAGTTTCGTCTTAACTAGATCAGTGGTTATCCCATGATTAAGGGCTCATATTTTTCAGAAAGTCCGCCCAAGATAATGGCCGCCACTGAGGCATCTTCAATCTTTTTGCCAATGTCGTCCACATCTTGTACAGTACTCAAAACAGCATTTAAATATGACTCCATATTATCGAAATCAACGAAATTCAACCGGTATAATCACCGTTCTAACGATAAACGCCTTCCCATGCCTCTATCTTCATACGCTATCTTAAGAGCGTTCCAGGCATCTTTAGCTGAAGTCGCACTTCGTACGTGGGTGATAGCTGGACCATCTAGCGTCAAACATATTTTCGACAAAGCTTTGCAGTCATTGCGCTTTCGTTGAGCAGCAATTTCAGCCGTCATATTACCCTCCGGATATCCATCGATCACCTCCCACAGGTCTTCATGCTGCAGGTAGTTTTTTATTTTGAACTTCCAAACTGCATAACTATCTCGACCAGAAAGTCTTATTGGTGGAATATTCATCGCTGCTTTAAGACTAAACTGAAGAAACTCGAAAAACATTTTATCTCAAAAAGATTAAATAATAAGTACATAAAACATATTAAGTTAATAAAAAGATAAAAATGTATTTATATTTAATCATATTTTTAATTTATATGCAATTTAATGTCAAAAATATATCAACTATATTATAAAACAACGTTTTTTGCAAAATAGTGTTTTTTGGGTTTCTTCAGTTTAGTTTTAAATCAGCGTCATGTTGGTGCTTACTAAAATGCGACGATTCGACTTACATCATCACCCTCACCACCTCGAGATCCCATGGATTCAATACAAACTTCACCATTATATGGTAATTTAATTTACCATTATTCACGATGCTTTTTACCTTCTCTTCGTGCTGATAACGTATTAGAAATTGTGTAAATGAAAGATCCGTAAATATATACGTGTTTGTTTAATGGAAGAATAATTTTGTGTGTTGATAATGTCAATTAGACATTGATATAAAAATATTTTAGAAGAACAACAACTACGTAAGTTTCTTTCAACAACTCTATTCCAAACAAAGACAACACGTTCACGACTATTTAACTTTGCGGGGTAGTCAGGAGTTCAGGTGTCCATCTCCGCAATTGCGGAGGTAGTAATTCTATGGCAACCTCAAACCCACGTGTTGACCAGATAGTCAGTACTCAATGTGACAGGTGATAAGCCATGTCGTTTACAGGAACTGACTATTAGCTGTTCGGGAAACAGGTAGGTTTGCTCACGATGTTATACCGCTGTAATATTCGATGCATCTCGTAAATGTATTTTTATTACGAAAATGTACATTGAAATTCATTAAATTTCATTTCCATTGGTACATGCTCAAGCGGAATTTGAACTCTGTACCCACTGATACAGAATCAAGCCCCAAACAACTGAGCTACGTCGAATTCCAATCATTTGAAATTAATTTATTAAAATTATGAATTATCCAGTGAAGTAGGTTACTCGCCATTTCGTTGTAAATAAGAATGTCGTGAAGACATTATGGATATTTCCTTAGGCACGATATTATAGGAATGCATTGCAAATAGGAATTAGCATGTAGTATTGTTTTATTCACTGTTGTTCCCACGTAATCATTATAAAAGAACAAGATATTATGAGTTAGCCGTCATTTGAATAAGGTTTATTCTAACGAGGTGCAGTTTTATAAGAAACCAACAATAATGATCATATTCATAATAATTGCTTTCACCTTTTTACACGTAAGTAATTAAGTTTTAAGGGTTTTGTTAAATTATTAAACAATATTTACATGAAGTAATAAATCAAAATAATATCTAGATAAATAAAGTTGAAAATAAACTAACTAAATTAAATGGTTTTGTTCACTTTGGATAGTTATGTTTATAGGGGGAAGGTAATAGGTAGAGTTGGAAGGGGTAGGCCCCGTGATTTATACTAATCAAATTGGAGACATTATTCTCAACGGTGTACGAAACATGAAGAACAAAATAGCCTGTGTTAGGAGGTTAATGAGTGTGATCGGGTAATGAGAGTTAATCTATGCCTATCCCGTTCAGAAAGTATATGCGTGAATATATGTATGTATGTATGTTAGCTTCGCTAGGGTAACGGTGATCACTCAAGTCTCAGACTTTATGAAAGTAATGGTTTTTCCTTTAAGATTATGCTGCATCAGCAATTTTCAAGTATTTCAAGTATATTATAAAAAATAAACATGATTTGCTATAAATGCTTTTTACTAGTTGATTCGACTATCCCGTCAGTACCCCGTTACAAAGGTCTTTAACTATATATCTGTTAAAACTGAGATTACAGGAGAATATTTTGTCAATCAATGAAATACAGTGACAATAAGTTATACTGCACTTCAATAATGTCTTTACGTGTAGTTCATTGTATTTATGTAAGGAAATAATCCTAATCCTTAATTGTTTATAATTTAGTATTTTGTTTCAGTTATCTTCTTGTGAAGTATCCGACTTCTGTTCAAAGAAATTGCCTAAGGTATGTGCATAATGTTACCTGCCATTTAATTTTCTATTTTCCTTTAGGAGATTTATACTTTTTTTAATTCTATTACCTATCAGTAGAAACAAGGCTAACATGTTTATTTAGCTTTTGTTGTATATTATATACTTAACGAATGTTGTATATTTTTGCAGGGAATGCTGCACAGTCTTAACGCTGCCTCAAGGTCGGTCGGTCTCCGGATGAACTTGGACAAGACGAAAGTCATGTTCAATGAACTCGTTGTCCCGGGGCCGATCACGATCAGTGGAGAGGCGCTCGAAGTGGTCCAGGAATATGTCTACCTGGGCCAGGTTCTGCAAATGGGTAGGGACAGCTTCGAGCGTGAGATTTCCAGAAGAGTGCAGCCGGGCTGGGCAGCATTCGGGAAGTTGCGTCATATCTTCTCGTCGCCACTACCGCAGTGTCTTAAGACCAGGGTTTTTAATCAGTGCGTCCTACCTGTAATGACATACGGTGCCGAGACGTGGAACATGACGGTCGGGCTGGCTCACCGATTACATGTCGCTCAGCGAGCAATGGAACGTTCGATGCTGGGTATCTCGTTAAAGGACAGAGTCCGGAACGAGATTAGCCGGCAGAGAACCAATGTCGTAGACATTGTCTATCGATGTTGCAAGTTGAAGTGGCAGTGGGCCGGTCACGTCTGTCGCAGAACCGACGACCGTTGGAGCAAAGCGGTTCTTGAATGGCGACCGCGTCTCGGTAAACGTAGTGTAGGACGCCCCCCTGCCAGGTGGACTGATGACCTGAAAAAGGTCGCTGGTAGTGGTTGGCTGAGGGCCACGAGTGATCGTGTTTTGTGGCGTTACCTTGGGGAGGCCTACGTCCAGCAGTGGACTGTCATAGGCTGATTGATTGATTGATTGATAACGAAACATGTTATTTTATTCGTAAATATTTTTTTAATTTCTTGTAAAGATTATATTATAATATGTACAACACTGTTTTAATATGTATGTTATGGATATTTTCACAGCTCTCACCCCAGCAATGCTGCCGTATTCCAAACATTTTCACTGAAGAAGAAACTTCAGCTTGCAGGAAAGAAGTGACTAAGGGCCGCAAAGAGTCTATTCCTTTGACTGATGTAAGTATTGAGCTGCAGTATGTTCTTATATTAAAGTATTTATAGTGTATTCAACTAGATTTGCAACTTTATAAGTTTTATTAATAAGTTTCTGAATAATTTATTAAAACCTATTACGGTAATCCAAAAAGATTTAGAGAGATATCCAAATGATCTCTACAAATCTTTTTTATACATAAGATTCAGGTGCTATACTTTCGCATTATCTAAGTAACTCCTAAATACCCCATGCTCCATAGTTAACTCAGAGAACTTAATAAGAACAAAGGTAATAACAACAAACTTAAGGGGAGTCCCAATAAGAACCGGAATAGTTTTTTTCATTTAAGGAGTAATGAGCTTGTCAGAGAAAGTATCTATTATTTATTTCCGAACCTTTTTCTGGATAGTATCACGCATTATATTTTTACATACATCAGTATTATATTATTATTTACAGTGCCGAATGCCGACGTGTATGATAAAGAGGTTGCATATAAACAACAATGACTCATTGGACTTCGAAGCCGCTGGGCGTTTCTTAGACACAATGACACAAATAGATCCTAATTTTAGAGACGCCATTAACAAGACTAAGCACGCTTGCTTAGTTGAAGATTTGCCTGGCCCACCACAAATCTGCCATACAAGCAAATTCATCGTTTGTGTGTTTCATAATTTACTTATTGTGAGTATAACTTGTAATAGCTATTCTTTATATCAGTTTCGCTGATATTATTTAATTGGGCAAAGAATGCATGAGGAGATTAGCAGATCTTCACTAAACCTTTATTAGATATTATAGCATATACATACATACTTATGCATATATATTCACGCCTTTTGTCCCTAACGAGATTGGCGGAGACTACCGATCGCCACCTGATACGATCCTGACAAATCTCTCACCCTTCTTTTATATTACAACTGAAATTTACTCTAGCTCAATTGTTTTTTATTGTTTTATTGGAAATAATTATGAATTTTTATTTATTAGTAGGTAATAGAGCGTGACAGTTTTTTTTCTTTTATTTTTCAGAACTGTCCAGAATGGCGGAACAACAGGGAATGCAATGACATGAAGAGGTTCTTTCAAGAATGTACTATAAGTGATTAGAGGTTCACCATGTGACACTAGAAAAAACTACATTTTTTTAAAGTAAAAGTAAACTGCTCTTACACCATATTGTGTTGTTATTCTCAAACAAATGTAATTAAAATAAGTCATAGAGTAATATGCTATGGGATTAAAATAAAATGTTCGTCTATGGTATAGTGATATTGCTTTATTATACTTAACTTACACTAATTTGTCTGTGACATTACCAACAAAGCATAGTTTGAACCTATCAATTAATAATACAGATGCCGCAAACTAAGATAAACAGGGACAATTACAACATATCTTTTTGATATTGTATTAACAATATTCTAAGAACGCTTCTTTATTATTAATTATTATTTGTCTACCTTTAAAATGCTCATCTCTATTGAATCTTCCATAGATCCCGTCAAATACAAAGCATAATTTATTTCTTGTATTAAAATACGAATTGTTAAAACATTTTAATACCTACCAAATATTTGATTACAATAAAAAAAACCTGCTCCGTTTTAATGATTGAGTGTCTAGGAAAAGGAAAAGATGTATTAACATAAACAATTGTTAACCAAGCGGGCATCATACAACTGTTTACATAACATTATGTTTGTTACAATTTCATGATCGCGGGAATCCCGTTGAGGCATCTTAGACAGCGCTATCTGTAGTACATTGTGATTGTGCTCTTAATTAATTAAAGTGGGCGAAGAGCTAATCTTTCTCGATGGAAGCTTACCTACTATCTACGAGTAATACTGTCAAGTACCAACTCTAAGCCAAACTGTCACCATATCACTTGTCACTACTTTGTCCTTTCCACTAAAATTGATATTATTTCTACTAACACTAGCAGTCTTGATCTTTTCAAGGAAGCAGACGGGGGTTGTATTTGCCTACGTAGAGTATCATGCCAGACGGGTTATGTCGGACGAAGTAGAGGAAAGGCCTGTCGAACTTCAGTCTTGCTGGCTGGGCATTCCTCGCAGGCAGCCGCGCCTGACGAGGTCGAAGATGCAGGGGCAGATGGATAGCTTCAGCCACATCATGAGGGTCGTGGAAAGCCCTCTGGTAATCTCTCGGTTCATCCCATATGCTTGCCCATCTAGATGTTCTTCTTCTTCTCGTCAGCTCAAGGCTTTCAGGATACTCTTCGATGTGGTGCTGTTCTCCTATCACACCCTCTCCACAAGTCACGAAGGTTGTCATTTGAACCATGTCAGATAAATATAAGTCCTTGGACGGTCCTGTCAAACCACCTAAGTCAGCGTTGTTATGGTCAAACAACTCTTTGAGTCCCATCGTTTTTAAAGTTTGTGAAACGTTGAAGACTGATTTGTGCGAAAATCGTGGAATCTGCAGTTCTAGGCCGATTCTTGGTAAAAGGGTTCTGAGTAAACGATTCCAGACTGCTGTAGTGGGGTCAGAGTCGAGTAACCTTCTTTCTAACGCTTCCAAGTCATCTGCATGTACTACATTTCCTTGCTGTCCAGGCATTAAAAATAGGGTACTGATTACGGAGTGAGGGCTTCCTATCGCGGCGGCTGTGGCATCGAGGGCAGGGTCGTAACCGGCTAAGAAACCTTTTTTGTACACTACGGCAGGTACAGGAACTAATCTTCTTTGGCGAACCGTTGGGGAGACCACGAAGTACATTTCTCCATCTCTGCCTTCCACAGATGAACCAGTGCAGTCAGTCTGGAAAGTTAGAAAATAAAATGTTTGTTATTTTACAAAAGATATTTACTTTCAAACGCATTTTAAAATATTATACAATGGCAAGTTACACCATGAGCCTCCCTTTAATGCAACACTGTTAAATCTATGCTGACATGCAAACTCAAATATACGCATTGTTTAAATATTGCTCTTGGGAAATGCATTAATAGTGCAATGTATTTGTGAATTTGTGTGAAACGTGAAATGAAAACAAAATTAATAATCTAATTTTGTTCATACTTCGAAGTGTGAAATTTTCCCTTGTGGGGCTGACACATCTACCTTACAACATTTTCAAGATGTTATTCCTGGCCTTAGGGTGCTGGATAGGTCGAATTTCACACTTTTAGGGGCTCCAATATTTCCGGAAGCAGCTCCTGCGGTTTTGGCTCAGAAGTTGGAGGCACTTCTGGGGGCTAGACATTTCCTTGGGGATCTGCCGGCACATGTTTCTTTAACTCTATTGAGAAGTTGCTTGGCTTTGCCCAAGGTAGTTTACTTTTTGAGGACATGTCCGGGGTGGAAACTAATGGTGGAAATGGGCCAGTATGACGAATCGCTTCGTGGAATATTGGAAGAAGTTTTGAATGTGGACCTCGGGGATGTTCAGTGGACGCAGGCCTCTTTGCCGGTCCGTCATGGAGGTCTCGGGGTGCGCAGGATGTTGGACATTGGATTGCCGGCTTTTTTGTCTTCTGCCTACGGGGTTGCGGAACTTGTTGCTCGTATTTTACCTAGTTATGGTAACGAGTGCCGCGTGCCCTTTGTGGGGGAGGCATTGGAGGAGTGGACGAGGTCCAGTGGCTCTTTGGATTGTCCGGAACGTCCTGAGCTTCAGCGCAGTTGGGATGATGTGCTTTGTAGGAAGAGAGTTGCTTGTTTGATTGAGGCCAGCGAGGGTGTGGGTCTAGCACGTTTAAGGGCGGCTACAAGGTCAGAGTCGGGGGCGTGGTTGCACGCTCTGCCGTCGCCACACATGGGGACGCTGCTTGACGACAGTTCTCTCAGGGTGGCGGTGGCTCTGAGGTTGGGCTCGGCGGTGTGTGAGCCACATCCTTGCATTTGTGGTGAGCAGGTGGATGTGAGAGGACTTCATCCTCTAAAATGTTCTAGGTGTGTCGGTCGTTTTCCTCGCCATCATGCGTTAAATGACATTATCCGGAGAGCACTTGTTTCGGCAAATGTGCCGTGTGTTTTGGAGCCGCCTGGCCTCAGTCGGACCGATGGTAAGCGGCCTGATGGCTTGACGTTGGTGCCCTGGGAGAAGGGTCGGTGCCTTTTGTGGGACGCAACGTGTGTAGACACGTATGCTGCGTCTCACTTACCAACTACGGTTAGTTCTGCTGGTTCGGCTGCTGAGGCGGCAGCACGCCAAAAACATGTAAAATACGCGGCTCTAAAATCTGCCTATTTGTTTGTGCCAGTGGCTTTTGAAACGTCTGGGGTTTGGGGGGAGGAGGCGGTTTCTTTTGTGGCTAGCATAGGCAAAAGGCTTAGGGATCGTGGTTTGGATAGACGCTCCGGGGAATTTTTGGCCCAGAGGTTGTCGTTGGCAATCCAGCGGGGTAACGCTGCTAGTGTGCTGGGGGCTTTTGCTTCTGGGTGCTAAATTCGGCACACTAGTAGCGCTGTGTAAATTTTTACTGTTTGTTAGATTTAAGTTTTTTTTTTTTTGTTTTCATTTGTACATGTTTAGTTCTATTTTGTTTAAAGTATTAAATTAATTTAAATATGTTGTAAATAAAGACCTACTTTAAAGCTAAAAAAAAAAAATTTTGTCCATTATTTGTAATACATTGAACATTTATGAAACAATAAAATACTTTAATTTAATATTAGAAAATTAAAAACCTACCTGGAATATATTAGCCGAAAATGCAGCTAGTGGAGGATTCATGGTTACGGTGTTTGATTTCAAATATTCGGCAATTTTTCCCCAAGTATACCTCTTCACGAGTAAATTAGTTCTTCTACGAATAATGTCACTAATAAGCTTAAAGTTCACTTCTTCCACATGCCCGTTATAGAAATGCTGAGCCCTTTCTTTGTAGAATATCAACATCTTTCCTCTGTTTCTATCACTATACAGCTCTCTAATAAATGCTGAGACTGCCACTCCTTGATCTGGTGTAGTCTCGATGGAATCTGATATATTTTTCAATGTGAAATGAGGGTTGAATGTAACCATGTCATCCAATTTTAGTACATCGTTCATTTCTCCAGATGTCGCACCGCGTGCACCCATGAACATCATAGCTAGCATTGAGGTAATAGAATATGGAGACAATACAAAACTACGCTTCTTATCTATGTTCGCAGTTATAGAGTTCCAATACCTAAACGCTAGTTCGTTACATAAAGCTGTGAACTGTGCAACGTCTTCACTCAAATCCTTTGTGGTTACTTCTAAGCCCTGATTTTCCTTGGAGACTTCAAGATCTATGTTTTTTTCTGGATTATCTGGGTCAAGATCTTGTGGTGTTATTCCAGAAGTATGATCTTTTTGTCCTTCATTGGCTTTCGGAGGTTTCACTGTTGACACTAGCTTCCACGAGCTATTTCTATCATTAACTAATTCTTTGTCATCTATATTAACTTTTTGAATTTTCTTCTTAAACTCATCAATTTTCGGTTTATGCTCTTCTTTATCTTTTATGACGTCAGTTACCTTTTCTTGATGAGTTATGCTGTGATTAGTTTTCTGTGTATTGTCATCTTTTATTTTCACTTCATTAGTTTTATTTTGGGTAAGTGCAGGTTTGTTTATGGTATTCTTATTTATCTCTTTAAAATCATTTAATGTCATAGCCCCATTTGAATGGCCATTCGAAATGAACGAACTCTCTGAAGTTGTTGGGTTCTTGGTTGTTTCATTGGGCTGCGTTGTAGAAAGAGGTTGCGTCTGATTTAAGTCGTTCTCTTTTTTGTTCGTGTTATCATTTATAGGCTTTTTAGGAGCCTCAATCACAGTAGGTTCTTTAGTTTTTTCGCTCACGGACAACGAAGACTCAATGATGGGTTTTTGTGTTTGAACAGTAGCGCTCGAGTTTTGTTTTTCAGGGGCCACAGATATAGAATTTTTATCAGATTGTTTATCGCTAACAGTCACTTTTTCAAATATTCTTTCAGTCGTGCTTTTTTCAGGAATGTTACGCTGTGTAGTTGTTGTTGTTGTTGTGCTTAGAATTTCACTAGACGGACGTTGGTATTCTTCTTCGCTTATTTTTTCCGGATTCTGCATTATGTTTGGATTTTGATTGACAATTTGCGACAGTAAGTCACCCATTGATTCGGATAGAATAGGATCAATTGCGTTTCCGAGATTAATATTAGATGTTTCACTTGAGGATTGAACTATTTCTGGTTTATATGTGACCTGGGTGTTATTTGGTTCGTTAACTTGTGTAATGTTCTCGGCGGGCGGATTAATTGTAGGTATTTTTATATAATTGGAACTTTCGTTTGACTTATTTGGTGCGGGTTCAGTAGTGAGTTCTTGAGGTTTGGCATCAGGAATTTCAATTTCCAAGTTTTCTTTACTTTCTGCACCAGCATCTCCAGTTTTTGTACCAAGAATATTATTACTCACTACTGGGTTACCAAGATCAGAGGCAATCTGACTTATACTCTCGGATATATCAAAAAGCGGAAGCATAGGTTCGTTGATTTGCACATCAGTTGGCTGTTCAGATACTTTATCATTGTTGTTCTTGTCTACCGACATGAATTCTGTTGTAGTTACAGTTGTAGAAGGTGAAACAGATTGAGTAGTGATCGTGGTGGCGTTATCAAACTTTTCTACATCCTCATAAGATAGGGTAGAGGCAATTGATGGAGATGTCTGTACAGGTTTTAAAGTGGTAGACACAGTTTGAGATTGAGTTACTATATTTTTCTGGGTACTTGTAGTGGATTGGTAAGTAAATCGTTTCGTAGTTGTAGGAGAACTAGTAGATGGTTTCTCTGTTTTCAACTTTTCTGTAATGTATGTAGCAGTAGTTATTGGTACGTATATATCATCTTGAGTCGGGCCATCTTTTTCTGTCTTTGCCGTTGTTAATGAATTAGTTGTTAGTTTAATTGTTGTTGAAGGTGATGGTGTAACTGTTGTTTTTGGAGGGGGAGTTGTGCTTCTAATGATGGGAACTCTTTCAGTCGTAACTGTAGTTGATTTCTCAGTAGTTAATCTAGTTGTTGTTGTTATCTCTGTAGTTGAAGGCGTAGAGAGTCTTGTTGTCGATGAAGGTCTAGGCCTATATGACGTTGAAGTAGTAATCTTTGCAGTTGTAGTGGTAGTAGGACGTGTCGTAGAGGGAGGTGATCTAATGCTTTGAGTGGTAGTGGTGAAATAGGGCTTCTTCTTGAAAGGCGATGGTGCCGGTCGTCTAGTTGTGGTCGTAGTCCTTGGCCTTTGGGTCGTGGATGGTGTCGTTCGAGGTTGTTCCGTCGTAGTAGTAGTGGTGGTGGTTGTTGTTGAAGTAGTTGTAGTTGTCGATGGTGTTGTTGTTGGCTTCGGAGTGGTTGTAGTAGTAGTGGTGGTGGTAGTTGTTGTGGACGGAGGCTGAGTTGTTGGTTCAGAAGACGTAACTTGCACTTTTGGTGTAGTTGGCGCAGTAATTTCAACCTTATTTTTCTCAGTAGAATCAATGATATGATCATCATCTTCCTTGCTTAGCGTTTCATCGTCTTGTAATATCTGATGGTCCAATTCAAAAGTTTCAGTGTCTGGCAAAGTATGTGTGTTTGAAGATTTATCAGGTACAATATCCGCCCCTGTGTTACCAAATATTGTTGGCAATATCAAACTCCACGAATCTGATACATCGGGTGTATCCAGAGCTGTGTTGATAGGAGGATTATTCTTTTGCGCTTCCATCTGTTGCTTGAGAACATTTTGAACATTCGTTACAACACTGTGAACTTTATTATAGGAGGGCTGGCTCAGGTTATACGTGTTAGACTGGTCGTCACTAGCAAATGTCACTAGGTGTCCATCTGTTCCTTCCCCTGCTGCAACGATGGCTTGTATTTCTTCCAGAGTCATAAGTCGTTTCACCAGCTCACCAGATTCGTCAAATGTGTAGAATTCATATCTATCGGGAGTCAGCAAATTGCTAGGGCTTCCAACTGCTGCGGGAACATTTGAGGGTGGAGGAATGGGTTTGCCCAAGGCGTCAGCTATGTATGGCAGCTTCGTTCTCCTGGAACCAGATAATTAATAACATGATTAACTAAATATAATATACTAGATATACAAGGCGGGGCCTAATGAAACGGGTAGGCTGAGTGAGACGCCATCAGTTTATCCCTTATCAATATTATTACAACAAAACTAATCATATATATATATATATAACAGTTTTACAAGTAATTTATTAACGTCGCTATTCACTTTAAGTAACAAAACTGATTTTCAAGTTTAAGTCATAAATATTTAGTATAAAATAATTTAATTCTGATAGCCTATAAATAATTTAAAATAGCTATTGCTGTTGTTCTTACAATCATTGAACAGGCACAGGTATAAATAATACATTTGTACTCTTATATAGCGCCTGCCACCCAAATAGAGCAACTCACCTCTCCTCGAAATGATCGGCGGCATCAGCGCAGGCGATGACGGCTACCACCGCGTACCACCACCGCATCTTGCTGGCAGCATACACTCCAATAGCCACTGGAAATAAAATGAAACATTGGATTAGGAATAATCACAAATATTGTTCATATAGGATACATATTCACTACCCTTATGGGCAGTCAATTGTTGGAAGATTCATCTCTGCAAATGTGAAGTAGTTTATTTATGGTTAAATCGCATCCACGATTCACCAGATAGTCATCACTCAACGTGACAGTTGTTCCATGTTGCTGTAGCAAGTAGGTTATCGCTCGATGTCGTCCTTCATGGTAGAAGTATTTGTGTTTAATGATTTTTATGAAAATTTACAATTACTATGAATGGTCGGCTATGATATGTCTCAAAACGATATTTCCCATGGTTTAAATGATCAAATTTAACATCATTTCACTATGACCAGACCAAACACATAGTAAGTAATAAAAGAATGTCAATCATTTCAGTATGATAATAACTTTTGATTATTAATAAACACCCGAATGATTTTCTGTTGAAGATTTGTAAGAAAAGTAGGTTTATTTATCTTGAGAAAATTTCTCTCGTACTATTGACGTTCTTTCAATAATAGGAACAAAAGAAATGAAAGTATACCTACATTTCCATTGATCGAATAAAAGTCCATATTTATGGAACGAATGAATTTGAACAGCAAGTCATCGTTACAAACTGAATGTTTGATAAAAGTTTGTAAGCTACGGCGGCAATCGCACGTCCTAATTCCGTAAAGCACTAACTAACTATACATGTACATTTTATGTATATTTTTCTATACCAAGCCACTGGTAACGTTCAAGTTCATGTATCAAAATCTTATGAATAAAACCTTAATGTCAGTACCAATAAAACTTAAATAAATTCGAAGACCTTGACAATATCTATTTATGGTCATTTTATTTAATCCATTATAAGCTATGAATGATATATATGAGCTTCATATATGTACCAATATTGGTCATTAGCAACGTAGTTCAAAGAACTAATTACATTTTCATAAATGAATCTGACTAGTATTCCACAACAACTAGATTTCAAAAGATCTCTTCACTCAAAAGCAGCCCTTTTGTTAACCATTGCAAAAGCTCCGCAATCTTTTTTCGCATTCGTCTAATTATAATTTTGACTGACAGTGACATGGGAGGATGCTATTATCAATCTGCTGCTGTAATTGCACCAGCGCTGCTCTTTCCTAACAATAGAGATGAGGATGTTAATGAAACAGGTAATTGCATTGATGATTTTATAGGCTTATCTCTTGCAGTGGAGACTTTATATACTTACCTACATTTAAAAATAATTTCTATATTTATGGTATTAATGGAGTTTATAGTGTGAGTCCGAAAAACTGAATCATGATTAAATAATTAGAAACTATAATTAAGATGGAATCCAAACATTTTAGGTCATCTTTATTCAATGACAAACGCTTGTTAAGCTAAAGTAAAATGTCGTTATTTTGTAAATGCTTATATTATTGAGATGTACAAGTATGCAAAAGTGATTGTAATTATCATCGAAGAAAAGTATGCCAATTTCCAAATTCTAAAATATATTATTATTATCTCAGACTTATCACCTGTATGTTAACTGGTGTATACGACTATACGTCTATATATGCTTGCAAAGCACTTTATCTCCTAGCAACCAAAGACATTATACCTCGACGTTAACAATACGTCATTTAGCACATTCCTTCGGCTGAGAACATGTTAAAGCTCTTCGAATGTCACTACATTCTTTGTGCCCGAGTACCTAGACAGTGCCAATTTGCAAACATTTATGTATTTAGGCACGTGAACTCGACTCGTGTTTGCTTTACGTGTCAAGTGGTGCTCTTTCTGAAAGAGGTCGTAATGATTTGACTCGGGTTTACTAGGGCACAGAGCACCCATTAAGTTTTTACAGCGACGACAACAGAGGGCATTATCACAGGAAGATTCAAACCCTGGAACAGCCTGGAAGAAACAGTGTTGCTCATTTCCCGATTTATTTCCTCACGTCCTTTGTCATCTTTACTACTGACAACTCCTATATGAGTCAAGATTCACGCTGTTCTATGTCATAAATTATGTATTCATAATTCAAATGAACGGGTTAATGTATCTGTACAAAATTAGTAAACTTTTTTGCATGTGTACAAAACACACCATTTAGTTAATTGTATTTGCTCATGTAGTTATACATTTTCTATTATTTTTATGACTTAGTACTAATTCGGAGACTTTTCTAGTTAAAAATTCACTTAACATGTACTTCTCAGCAGAATACTTATCCATAGGATTCCTACTTATCACTTATCCGAATTCCCCAAGTTCACTGCTCATTTATCTTCGAAAACAATAATCTCGAACAGAAACCGCGTTTTCGGGTCATCGAACTTACGCGGCCAGACGTTTATTTGCGGAAAAAATGATAATTGCACTTGTTCAAGATGATATTGAGTTACGGTGAGCGGGTTTCTTATTATGTCTGCTGCCGTAAGATTACAAACCGAACGCAATAAGACGGGAACACGTAATCAACATCAAGTTTACGTACAAAAATAGATATTATTATACTTTACTATGTTTTATTACTATGCAAAAAAAGAATCGGAAAGGATTTAACTAAGGATATAGGAGTCATTTTCAATTACACTGGTAACCTATTACTGATTGTTGTAATGATAAATTTAAACTTAGTAGGTATGTTTGAATATATTATGCTAAAATGATAACTTCTTTATCTTAGGAACATGGGATAAAGACACATTGTGCTTAGAAATGATAGTTATATGTATTTATAATTAAACATAATTATTTCCGCGTATATTTACACCTGTCACCTAACAGCATTTTTCTTTCGCTTGACGTTATTGGAGTCAAGTAAGTTCTAACGTTACACAATTATTAATATAACGGAGTGAGCTTAAGCAAACAAGGGTGACACGGTTGTTAAGCTCTTAAGAGTGTTAGGTTCTGTTAGAGATGTGTTTGTTTTTCTGTTCTCATGACACTTGTGAATGGACAATTATCGTCAGATAGCGGGGAATTAAAGTTCAGGTTATGCCTTGAATATTCATCGTACTCTTGTTAAAAAAATCAGACGCTATATTGTTGATGACTTAAGGTTTTATAACTTGACGGAAGAGTTCGAATAATGCTTTTAAAGAACTTGCTTCTCTTGGTTGTAATTAAGTGTCATTGTCATAAAAACAAAAATTGTCTTAAATTGCTTTATATTGTTTAGTACAGGTTTTTTCATATTCAATTCAATTAATCTCGACCAGAACCTCGGTAAAAGTAGCAATAATAACCCAATAAAGTCCATTTTCGCAAAACATTACTTTTATTTTTATACATTTTTCCACGAGCGAACCTAGAAATTGAAGCATTAAGTCGGCATATGTAGGAATTGCAGTAACTCATGGAATCAAAACCAATTTGACAGGCGGGGATTCATAATATCCGGTTACTGAACAAACGTGCTGTCGGAGTCTGCCCCAGCATTAAGCTTTGATTCATATGATGTACGATGATGCAGTATGCTTGAACATGTATAGGTAAGGTTTATTGCAGAAAATACAAAACTGATTATGTAGTAATTTATTTTTGTGGACAAAAAAACGTGTTTCTTTCTTTAACTTGTTACTTAAAAAACTTGTATATTGAGATATTATCCATAATGTTAAACATACTAATGTATATTTTTCGTGAAGTATTATAATATAATGTCCAACTCAACTTGCTTTCGAATCGATATTCATATAAATAGTAACAACAATTCTCTTGTGAATAATATTTACAATCGAAAGTAACAGTAAGTATTTATACTTGTCACGTGCAAAATCGTCCCATTTTATAGCTGGCACATAGAACGAATGAAAGTAATTCCTGTAATCGGAAACAATTTATTTTACTCACACAAACCCACATAGACCTAACATGCGTTTTTATATGCTTTTAAAGAGAACAGATATAGTGCACGATATTTTCAATACTATTAAGTAATTTACATAACAAATTAATGGTTATAAATATCAAAAAGATAAACTTTAATGTACAAAAAAAATATGTTTATAAAATGCCCTTTCAAATAGAGAATGCAGCAGAAACATTAACGGATCTTACTGCAAATTAACTTTCTGATTGCAAGTTCGCTAACTAAATTAATCAACTTATTAAACAAGTTAAATCTTAATCGCCCATAAAATTATTTTGATACTATCAACTGTAATTAGATTCACCTAAATGGCCAGTTAAGAGGTCGACTTAAAAATGACGTGTGAAAGTTATCCTAAGAAGCGTAGTTGGTAACAAGTGACCCGAGTGTGAGACTCATTCGAAAGAGACATTAAACTTTAATGTTGTCATTCTAAAAGTAAAATGTTTACTATCTCGGAAACATCGCGTATTGGAGTCGTAAGGTCTTTGTGTTACAACCCATTTACCTAGTTGCAGTACTTTTACGCGGTGCCCGAGAGAAAATACCTTGAGCAGAAGCGACCTGACTCATACCTACTGATCGAGATAAGCAAAGCAACAATTTTAATCATTTATCTTTTTACTATCCTTCCTTTCTACTTCCATTTCTCCTGTCTCTTGAAGCTCTGAACTTAGTCCCTAGTTAGTTTGTTTGAAGTAAGAGTTTCGCATTTTCTTTTATCTTTCTAGTCATAATCATAATAATAAAAGCGAATGTCTATAAATCTTCATAAAAACCTATATGGCAAATCTTAATCGTGACTTAGGAATGAGAGAACTCGTTGCTCAGTGGAGCATATAAAAACCTATTATTTTAAAAGTCTAAGTCATACAAATACGATGAATAAAACTATCAGATAGTATAGATTCTATAAAGTCTAATTTCCTCCACATTCTTTTACGTTTGTCTTAATTACTAATGACTGATACTGATCCGATGACCTATTGTTCCTAGCTAGACTTTATAACAGAGCTACAATTCTGTCTTGTTTGTAAACAAAATTGTCTTTTATACGTCGGGTACAGTCGTCAAAATAATATCTTTACGAGCGGAACCCGACAACTATAAAAGTTGAGCTCCTGATAGTTGTTGTGTAATAAAGTACTGACTAGTCTTTATGACAACTGGGATACAATGTTTAGCAGAACTCATCTAACCTTATGTTAAATTTAAGTTGTTCTTGTATTATTGATATAGAGAGGATTTGCGTGCCAATACATTCGTATAATGTGAGTTTTATTTATACTAATTATATATACTTGTAAATGAAATGGAAATGTATTAACATCGTTATTTTACGTTTTATTTTGCCCAAAAAATGGGGATTGAAAATAATTCAGATCTACATTACAGAGAAGAATAACTAACTTCGCACGTCAAGTTTTAAAACATGCATAAGAAAGTTAAGCTTACACTTGCTCTGCAACTAATACTTTCCGGGGGCCGTGTGAAGGCATTAAAGGCTATAAGATAAACCGATTATGATGTGTGATACATAATAATTAAGCCTTATGGTACAGAAGCCAATTATTCGTGGGAGTTGACCTACTTACGCTGCTTTCTAGGTTTGTAGATGTTCTCTGAACTTTTCTAATAGTGTAGTGCTCTATTTATTTAACGTACATTACTGAAAAGAAATTTGTGTTTTCCGATTTAAGCCCTTTTAAATTGATCATTCTGTCCATAGATTTTGTTATAGACCTAGTAGTAACCTAAGTGAAAAAATAAGGGATTTATATACATTCATGTAATTCTATCTCTTATGGGGTGAATAGAAAAATTATATCTCCTTAAGTCTTACATCTTAACAGAAATATAGACGTTGTGATATCATAATATGCACTATTAGTGACAGCTTGTAAACCTATCGCCGGAAAGAACGGCAGATAATGAGCATTCTATTTACGTCCCAGACTAACATGGGGATTTGTAGTCTAGGAATCTACTAGTAAATTAGGATTTTTATCTACCCTTAAATAGACAAACTAATATGATATATGTAACTATGTAAAACAATTGTTTTATCGTTGAAATGGAGTAAATTTTATTCGACAAACATTTTGGCATTTGTTTGACCCAAATCGTGTTAGCTCAACCCTTTCCATGCAGAATTTTTTGTTAAACTAGCGTTTGCACATTATCTTATATTCATGAAAACATAATTACAGTGCTTTGGTAGAGTGCTTCTCTTATGACCTTTCTACAATGTTACAAAGTTAAATTAACTCTCATACATATATGCGTACTTTTGTTCTTTATTCTGAATGGGTTGAACAGAATAAAATCCTTTTGTTAAGAACAAAAATGTAAAAAAATGTATTAAATAATGATTTGGCATGCATATATGTATCATGATTTTTTTTTATTTCTACGTTAGGTTTAGTTCAGCTGTGTGTGTTTACGTATTATGTATTTATACTTTACTTATTAGACAATGTAGCCGTATCAGTAGGTATGTGTAATGTACAGTAATTACCGTAAGAATAGCAAGAAGATTTCTAGCATTCTCACAAACATAGAAAGTTAGGTTTGTAGGACAAATCCCACAAAATTATTAACTATACTGCATAAAGAGTCGTAATTAACGACATCACATATATAATTACCTCATCTTAGTACTGACAACTCACTATTATTGATAACACATAATACAAGACATATACACTCACAACCGTGAGTTTTATTCCTATAACAAAGGGAAATGCATATACACTTCACAACAGCTTTCTTGAGGTAAACGGTTAATTTAACTAGTGTTACATGACGCTATCCAACATTATAAGTTTCAAAAGTTATGGGCTTATAACGCATATCTTAGTTTATAGGTATGTAATAAATATTTAACTTTATAGCTACGTTTTAAACGGGATTTACTAACGATGGAATTCATTATGATTCGCACTAATCTAGTCTCTAAAATACGTGATTTCATTGTGTTAATTATTAATTTTGATGGTATCATAAATTTAGTGTAATCATTAGACAGCAATAGTCATGTTTTCGTTCATAGAAAATTAATAACGATTAATGAGTGCTAAGCACATTTGTTAACAGGCTTCTAGGGAATACACTTAACAATATTGTAGGTCTTTTCGAATGATGCCATAATTAAAAATTTATCTTCTCGGTCTCCGTTAGTACGGATTTCTAAATCGGCTTCAATAAAACATAAATATAACTTTGATGTGGATGGATACATTTTGTTTTATAGCAATACAGAGGTCGCGATATCGATATTGCCAATAACTGAAACATGGATAAAACTCTAGAGAACTATTTCACAAAATTTTCCCTATATTTTTACTCTATATACTTTTTGGAGGAATAGTTACCAATTCATACAGGTATTTATGATGCGAGGACGACTAGTTTTTATTGGTCAACTGGAATCTGAGCAATAAAATGGGTGTTTCTATTGGTTATATGACTTTTAGGTTGAGGACAAAAAATTTCAACTCTCAATTTTTTTGAACATTCATTGTTACTTCATTTTATTTTATTACACCTTAATAGATTACTCAATACAATAAAGTGAATATAGATAGTAAATATAGAAATGCGTTTTCAAGGATAAAATACCACTAAACTTTGATATCAAATCCTAACAGATTAAATTCCATAAGAAAGCAGATCCTAGTATCCTCACAAAGGCGTTCTAACCAGCAAAGAATGCCTTATACCCTCCTCTTTCTAGAACTAAATTAATGTGCACCAACTTGCACTGTGTCGAGAAAATATTGTCTTTCATAAAGCTCCTAATGGCTCCTCATTTATCCTAAGTTGGACGTCGACTCCGAGAAAAGCTCACAATAACCACTCTTCGTCGCGCGAAATCACTGACTTTACAACCTTACCGATCATCTACTCTCTACATTTTAAATCGACAAGTACTTTGTAAAGCTGAACATCTTAAATATTGTCTTTTGCCTTTATAGAGATCGTTGTCTACAGGTACCTGTTCTTTACTATTACAGTTATATTGTCTACATACGAGTTCGTACAAACAATTCGTTAAATATAATACGAAGGCTCTTACTTCAATTTTACCTATGCCTGTAGCTTTTAGACAAAATGTCCATACATTGAAACCTGTTTGACGAATGAGTTCAATCTAGCATAGTATTCTATTTGTTACCGAGTCTCCAATACCACGGACCCATTTCGCTCGACCCTCGAACAAATAGAAGCGTGAATCATCTTTTTCAAAGACGCGGCATATTTCAGGCTGTCCGTTTCTTTTCATTCATGATTAACGAGAGGCTCCGGGTCAACGAGGACCTCGCAGTTCAAAACAGGTGAGGGCAACAGACTGTATTCATTTTCAGCCGGAGTATTTCTTTAATGACGTACTTGGGATGAAGCGCTGTTTGCGATGCGGGAATAAAAATACTTTTTAGGTTTGTTTTAGGAGGATCATTTTGTAGCTGAACATAACAACCAACGGACATCGTTCCGAATAACTACGTTCATTCATATCAAAATTTATGTTGAGTAATTTGTATGAGTTTGTATGTAAATATTGTTTGTTATCATGATATACAACATTAATTATTTAGACTTCGACAATTTGTATCTCATTTTTAGGAGTACTTACCACGTATTTATTTAATTAATTCCATTATTACCAAATAAACTAACCAATTTAATTCTAATCGATTCATCTACGTCTCCATTATAACATAACACGAACTTTAGAGATTCCACTTGTGCGTCGAGTCTGATAAAAACAAGTAGAGTCGGTCGGGCAAAGATCTAATCTCGGGAGCCAAGACGTCGAGTGCCAACTCCCTGGAATATGCAATGTAATGGGGCGACGGGAGCTTGGGTATTTCGCTAATAAACGCTTATAGGGAATTACTTCCGCCTCTTAGCCTAACGAACACCTATCTGAAGAATTCTGATTATCATGTGATAATAAGCACTCACGAGTGAACGAGTCAGCTAAACGGGTAAGCCGATTAAAGGATGCTAAGAATTATCTGGACAAGAGCCGTCCTGTGATCTTTTTATGGGTAGATTGAGTACTAGAGGATTATTAAATGCGTTCTCATTAGTGTTCAATGTATAGTTTTGTATTGAAAACCTTATTTATAGAAACTTTTATTGTCAATAAGCAACATACGAGTATACATATTTCAAATTTATGGTATCATAATTCCGATATATATCCTTAACATGAACGGAAAATGTGATATTTTTAACATTCTGACCACAATAATAGAACAGACGAATCTGAAGATATATAGTAACCTTATGTTATACATAAAGCTGAGTAAAATGTTTGCAATCAGTTCATTTCCTTAGTAAACGGATCAGTGGTGAGATTGCTTGCTTTGACCGGTTAGTATAACCACAATGCTCAGTTGACTCCGCAGTCACGTCGTCTAGAATCTCACGTAATTATTGGCTATTTTATTAAATCCTTCTTCATGCACCGTTACTATTGGATGTGGCTTTTCATCCGGACTAACCGTTTTGTCGGTCATTGTGGTTTCTAATGGTACTAGGAAAAAACTCGATCATGATACTGTTATCTAACAAAATATTCCATAAAACTGCAATTTTAAGAATAAATGTAATGAGAACGCGGATATTAAAAAGACAAACGCGATCTCGACCATTAACCCAAGCGGGGTAGTCAGAGGTACGGGTAACCGTCTCCACAATCACGGAGGTAGTAATTGTGATGAGCCGTGTCGCTATTTACAAGCACTTACTAGCCTGTTCGGTGAACAAGTAGGTTTCCTCTCTATTTTTTCCCTCACCCGTAGTATTCGTTCCTAAATGTGTTTTTGTTGCGAAACTGTAGATATAACTTCATTAAACTTTTTTTCCATTGGTACAGGTTAGAGCGTAATTTGAACACTATACCCAAAGGTACAGGAGTTTTCAATTTTGAATTAGCGTAAGTTTGGCGTTTTGCTGGAATTAATAATTGTTTGCGAAGATAACTTACCCACGAATAAAGCCAATGAAGTACTTGTTATTATTTCAAAATTACTTGTTAACTATTAACATCAAATACCAAAAACTATAATGATCAAATCCCTCTTTAACAATCTCAATCTATATGAACCGCTTGAAATTCTTTTTATTATACTATTTAAACAGCACTAAATATTTTACACACTCGTTTAATTATATATATTGTAATACTGAACCAACTACTATTCCTATAAACAGAATCTTTTTACGATTTAGTAATGAAAATCGCATTGATGTTCATTCAATATTATTTTCATTTAATGATGTAAAACGTTCTACTCTATTATAAAGGTTAATTAAACATATGGATCTTATACATTTTCGTGAATACATACAAATTTTCAACAATGCCGTGTATTCCGAACCTCTCCCAAAAGACTTAATGAACATGACCTTCCTTTCAACGGGAAGAAGTTGACACACATACACACATTTGACACACCGCAATATGCCATCAACAAAACCAGAATATCTTGAGCTCGGGTTATAGTACATTCGTAAGCTAACCAAGTTCCTTGTTATCTTTGACAGCCGAGTTTGACATTCTATACGAAACAACAGCTAGTGAGCTTTTTGGTTGCAGAAGTTGTTCCAAGACTTTAGAGTGCTCTGTGTCAGTTTTAATGTAATAAGGACTGTTTAATTATTGCTCTAATATTCTAGGGAAAGATGGGTAGACTTAATTCCATTTACAGTTTTATGATGGAGGTAAGAAGAGCGACTTGTTTTTGAAGTATACTTGATTATCGAAAATGTTACTGGTGATATTGTTTATGTCTAACATTTTAAAATACTGAAGACTACCTTAACAATGAACAAATATTTCACAAGTCTCAAACAAAACTAGTGCTGACGACAGTTGCAATCACTGAAAGGAAACGGGGCTGAGGTCAACACAGGAAATGGAAGTAAAGCTTCGGAAAAATGGAAAATCAAACGATTAGATGCCAAGGAAAGGTTTCAATGAGATTACCTTTTGCTCGTTCGCTCTTATTTTCCCAGTAACATTTCTATTTAAACACCTCGACGTTTCAAACGTAAAATAGAACTTTTGAAGCCAAGCTTTATACCTTTCATGCACTTTGTAAGACAGTGTCGTTTTAAAGTAATGCTATATAGTAGATATGGTTGTACTGACACTGTACGGCATTAATCTTGGTATGATTAAAATCTGATGTCATAAGAAGGTTGAAATTCATTTAACATATAAGCCTATCTTTATTATCGTAGAAATCCTCGAAAATTGGTAGACTATCGATAGTGTTTTTAATTTAATTTAGTTATAATATTAATAAACTCATTCCAACTTTATTGCAGGTTTGAAATTGCAAGAATACAAGCACTTGTAATAACTAATAATAATAAATCCGGTCACTCGAAATTGATATTATCGCGAATAAAAGATTAATCTTCTTTACCGATATACAATAGTTATAAATGATAGAAAGTTCCAGAATTAACGGGCACTCATTGAAAACTTTAGCACAGCTATAATTTTACAATAACGTATTCCGGTAGATTGAATTACATTGTACCTTTAATGGTAGCTCCCCTTTTATTTATAAACTTGACCTGGATATTATCTGCGCAGACCACCTACAGCCGCCATCACAAAAGAGCATCGGTCTCAATCAAAGTTAGCAACAGACGAACCTTTATTCTGCCAGCTAACGCAGCATCACGAAGAAAGTTCATCAGCTCTAATCATTAATCTCATCACGAGCACAACTTCGTAATTGTTCATTGTTCAGTTTCCGTGTCTAGATATTTATTATATTTTGTTATTTAGTTTAGCTAGAAACCAATAGATAGTAATCGAAAGATCCGAGTACCTATCTAGGAACATTTTCGTAAATAGTAAACTGCTGTAATATAAGACAATGTTTAAATGTAGACATATACATTAACATCCCTTTTGGGACAGACAGAACCCTAGAGACATGAAAACATCTCCTTGGTGACTTATTAAAATGAATATCGGGGTTTTGATATAACAGAGGTTATCCTAGTCCGTTAATCGCCCCCTAAGATATGCCAGGAAGAACGCCAACTAGTAAGCATTCTTTTACGTCCAAGTCTTTCACAGGAAAGTTTAAAAATAACTTGTAAGAAAAACATTATTATTCTTCACAGCATAGCTCCACACAATAAAATTTATGGGTGGCACACTCAACACGCTACAAACCAACAAAGCAGACTATTTTATTATGAAAAACAATTTAATTAAAACGCGGTGAGCGTCCGACTGAGATGAAAGCTCATACAACCATACTAGTGTTCGATCATACGTAACGCTATTACATATGGGAATATATTACGTTTTTGCGTCTGTGTGAACGATTACTTAAAAGATTATCAGTATAATAATGCAGTGATTTAAATTGAATAGGAGTAAGACTTGTTCGTGGTACAATTCTATGCACTTTATAGATTTTTTGTGTATACCAGACCCGTTATTCCGAAAATACTACACCGTTTAGTCAGTTTTAGCAAATATAAAGATATATTTATAGCATAACATACAGGGACAGACATTTACAATAATTTCAGAAGCTGATCGCCGCATAATAAACAAAATCAATTAACAACCCCCCTATTTACCCCTACCTCCCATCAGAAAGATAACTTATTGCATTTAATAACGCTCCAAATATGCACAGCACTACACCAATGCAGAATTTAATGATTAAATTGTGCCCGAGCATATAGTAATTTGGGATATAACATTTTACATAGTATGCTGCATTTCAAACTTGTAGTAACAACTCCCTTTGGGATTTAGGAAGCTTTAGGTTTTAAAACCAAGATCTGAGCAGACTTTTAACTTATTGTTCCCAAAGGATGTATGGTAAATGATAAAGCAGGCACTTTGAAAAATTTAAGGGTCTTAAAATAGAATAGTGTAGGAATTTTATCTCTTGTTTGTATTTTTTAATATTTTACATACACAAAATCTGCACTAAAACATCGTAAGCAGTGTCCCTGTCACTGTTTCCAGAAAAGCTTGAGAGACCATTGGTATTACACTATGAATTTGTCCACCCATCTTAACACTAAAACAGCACGAAATAAGATAAATACTGAACACCTCGAGGTCTTAAGTACTGAATACGTAGAGATATCTTGTCTCTGCTATATTTCAATTTAAGCTTAACAAACATCAATTGACAGCGTTCAATATATAATGTGAGAGACACATCTAACAATGAAATAACTAGCTCCCATTAAGGCCATGCATTACAGTAGCGCAGTTATCTACGAAAAAACTTAATTACATCGCTAATTAACATTTTAATGAACTTATGACTTACTTATAATTTATGTCAATTACACCGTACAATGTTATTAAAACCGGGTATGCAAGCAATGGATTTATGTGAGATTTAAATTCAATACAACCTTTTGAACTTATTTACAGAATTCCTAGCCTAGCATGTTGTAATAAGAATTTGTATATCATTATTGCCATTTTTCACTCTCAATAATTAAGATAAAGTCACCTTATGCAAAGCTTTCTCCTAATGTACGTAAAGTGTGTTTACACGTCATAGTTCCATCCCATTTTGGTGTTAAAACCAGTGATTTTATTGTTTGTTTTCAGAGCAAACTATTAAAGAAAGAACATTATCATTATGTAACAAGCTGAGACAAGGTATGCATTACCAAGAGAGTCCTAATGGAACACGTACGGGAGGGAGACGCAAGTTTCTCGAGAACCATCTTTAAAACTATTTTTATAGGTACGTCTAAATGTAACTTCAACTTATTTCAAATTCGATAGTTATTTTTGTAAGTAAATGGTACAGTTTGGTATATACGTTAATTTATTATTTTAAAGTTTAAGGTTTGATTTGATAAATATTGATTTCTTTAATCCTGAATAACTTAGTCCTTTCCTACGACATAACGGTAATAAAAACTGCTAGTTAGCGTTCATATAATATGGAAATCGACTTTAGAAAAAGATGTAAAAACAATATCATATTATTTTTCATATTTGCTTATAAATTATTGCACAGGTAAGGTTATACTAAATTGAACATCTTTCTTTTGTTTTTACTACAACTTCAATTACTTTTCGTAACTTTAGGTGAAAATGTCATCTCTAAAATTATCTGAAAACTTTCGTACGAAAGAGGGGTGATATAAAATATCGAACTTTCCCTGGGGTGTCGTGTGTCTTATACAATTTTCCACCTTGTTACCCGAATGACTTCTGTTCTACTACAGCACTCTCATAACTTTTTATCAATTCAGGTGAAAGACGGAAAGTATCCATACAATATAAGTATAAGTAAGTATAATAAACTAATAATGAAATTGATTTATATATGGAAATATAAAATTCACTTTTCACGATATCGTTAATGTCTAACGTAACAACTATTGTTACAAGTCTTGCTTTCTGAAATGGACACGTAAACCTTTGCCTATCTTTTAAGGGAGCCTGTCAAACACAAGTCTGTATAAAAAAAAACCTTGTGCTAAACCATTACTTAACAACATAACAAATGTTATTTGGCTTCATTTGCTTTCTAACTTATATTGATTGTTTCACACATACGCTATCATTATAATAGTTATGCCATATTACGACAAATTTCTGCGTGTCACAACACCTTATAGAATAGTGTCACCGTCTGCAATAACTGAGGTTAATTTTCATGTGCAATATATTCACATGTATATTTCTTGATTCTAATTTTTCTATTAATTTTTTTGCTAGCTTCTGTAATAAGGTACAATAAGATTACGGATTGCTTTTAGTTTCATCAGGACTGTCAACAAAGATATCAATTTAATAAAACATCTAAGCATTGGCTTAGTTCTAACGATATATCATTCAAACATTTCACAATCGAACGTATAAATCATATATAAATAACCAATCTGGACGACACAAATCAAATTATAGAATGACAAAAGAGTGTTGAAAGCGCGCGAAATTATGATTTATTATTTAGAGTGCTCTCTGCGAAAGACCTCAGACTCGTCTCAGCGTTAAGCCATGGAAGTAAGGTATAGGTTGTATGATTCCAGGTACAATATGTCTGGATTATGGATCCTCTTTGTTAAGATTACGAATGACATCACACAGAAGAATCCTTTGTGATAATAAATGATATTTATGTTTTATATATATATATTTTATATGATATGTTTATTATGCTATTTCGTTACAGTAATAAAAATTACCATCGTGTTCTAATTATAGTTAGTGCTTGGGGCTTTTGGTTCTGGGTGCTAAATTCATTTAGCTCTTTAGTAATAATTTAAACATTAAATTTATACGTGCCTAGTCGGCTTTACATGTATTAAAAAGTAATACTTGTACATGGAACACGTAACAAACAGAAAAATACTTTTTTCTATTTGTTTTCACAGAGCACGTCCTCTGAATACAAAGGAAAAGGCGTGGATAAATGCTATCCTATCAATACTAACAGTTTCCATCTATTCCCTAGTGAGAATACAAAACGAATGCAAATGCACAGGAATCAAATAATATTCTTGCATTTCAAAGTTCCTATTCGTATAAAACCTTTTATCGCTGTGAATTTGAATATGGGTATATAAATTTGATGACCCACTTTAAAGAATCAAGTCATAATTAATATGATAGATCATTCCGAGGTATAGTTTAACGTTTTGTGAAACAAGGCTCGTAGATTGGTCATCTAAATATATTTTTCTATACAAGTTAATTTGTATATAATATCCTGTGTAACAGACTATTAGATCTTAAATCTTTACTTAATTTGTGCCTGATGTGTGAGTGATACATATAACACGTAAGCATGTAACAAAGAGGTGATTAGCAGAGCTTTCGCGTGGCTTGTTCCCATTTAAAGTGAGCCCTTCCTTCCACGAGATTTAACAGCATGGTTCAAAACAACTTCAACCCTTAACGACTGTTCAAAAATAAACATAGGTACTAATTCACGTACTCTATCCACATATGTGAAGTATAGACAGTATCTAGTAGCGTTGTTGTTGTTGTCTTCCCTTGGTACCCCAGTGATAAAGAGGGCCTTCGTGAGACGTCGCCAACCGCTCCTGTCCTGTGCCTTGCGCTCCGCGTCCCTCCAGCGTTATTTTAGTAGCGTTAGAATTAGAAATAATTGCATGTGCCATCCTACTATCTAGTATTACTTATCAGTACTAAAAGTCACATATAAAAAAATATTTTATGCGTATGTGTGTACACACATCTTTTTTCCTTTTATATTGAAAGTCGACATTTATTCAGATAGCCAGTATCTAATGTGATAGGTTAGCGAATTCATAGTTCTTTATCTTCCAGTTATTTCTTCTTTGTAATAATAAAATAGCCAACTTTGTAGAGGCATCTTTACCGAAACATGTTTGCTCTAGAAACGAAACTTAAACTAAAAATAGAGTATCAAAAGTAACACGTCGGACTATTTTATGTCTTGCACGGGATCTTCCAGGCATAAATAAAAGATGAGTTGGGTTGCAAGTGCAACAACACAGAAATATTCTGTACTTAAGTTTCTATAATGCATTCATGCACAAAATCTACTTTGGTGGAATTCAATATTGGATCTCGGATGGAAAATTCGAATTCAAAGGAAGACTCAGATCCAAACCAATGGTTTCATTCGTTTTTGTGTTAGAGCACAGAAGGAAATATACTAAAATGTAGAACAGCTATGTGCATACGATATGAAAATATTCTAGTCATTCCTAATAATACACTGCCAAATTCCACAAAATAAATAATTTTAAATGATATTTTCATACGGTCGATTTCGAATATCTACTTACAACCTGCTTAATGTTAGATCAGCAAAGATAAATGTTTACTCCGTTATTTTATTTCCAATAATACAAACAATAAGTCTAAACAAAGGTATGCTATTCCAGTTACCTAGATTTAATACAGACACCAATCACAAGAAGGGCATAACTTTCAAATAGTGAAAGCCAAACAATAAATTATGCTGTTACCTTAAAAGTCCTATAATCCACTTGGATATCGATACTTCAGGAACGTGCCTATAAAATCCAATGGAACTTGCGTATCAGAAAGCAGCTCTAATAACAATCCATAATAATTGCCGATTTAGATCTTAATAAGTTATAAATACAAATATATATAAATAATTATCTTGTTGTATAATTGAACACAGTAATGAACACTTGAATTTTTCAATTGAGATTTCGAGCGACGGTCGTACTGTATTATTTCTATAAAATAAATTAATACCAGACAAATTATAGATATATAAAACGATTAAAGCCCAGGCTGGATATTTAGAGAAAAAGTCATCCACAAGCATAGTTATGGGCAAGAAAAATCATATAATTAGAAATCTTTTTGCTGCAAAAGTGAATCAGTTTGAAATCACATTAGCAAGTAACTCGAAAGCTGGGTAGGAAAAAAGGTTCCTTCCCATTAAGTCGGTGCCATCTCCTGTCAGGCGGATTCCAAAGAAACCGGCTCGACCGCAACATCTTCGTTTTACTTCTCGCGATTTAAACTAAACTTGGCTTGTATTAGCACGACGCCATATACGACGATGCTTATCGTGAAATTATAGAATTGACTTTCCGGTAAAAGTGATATAGGCCTGTATCATTACCCATGTTTATTTAAGTGCTATGTATAGATAAGAATCGTGTCCGAAAATAGTACTACTTAAAATGTTACTTTTCCGTGTCAATATGCATACAAAAAAGATAATATTTTAAGACTTACAGTTATTTTACCAACATATCCATAGAAAGTGTAAGTAAACACGCTCTTAATACCATGTTAGTATCTCTATCAGTTAAAGCTTTAAAACCTGTTACCACGTCTTTATTGTAGTCAAAAATGTTCTTTGACACGGTAACCTAATGCACAAACAGACAATACGGATTCTTATTTACCTACATACAAAATATTACACTCGAATAAAGCCTTGAGACTTTCTATTTTAGTAGCACTTTAATTTAATTAGCCAATCTACGTTAAGCGTTACTACTATTTCTGCTTTGACGATTTCGCTTGGATAAATAGGAATGTAGAGGCAAACATCCCGCTTTACAACCTGCCTTTAGTGCTTCGTTTTGCGACCAGCAAATTTCAGGGGACACCCGCCATGTCTACTAGTTAACATTTGTTCTTTTTAGAGCATGCCACCAGAATTTGCATGCGACGGCGACAATATTGGTCACACAAAATTTTCATAAAACTTAATATTCTCGGTAAATGGTAAATCGATGCTGCTTAATAGTGGACCTAAACTAAATGTGGGCTGAATTTAAAATAAGTTGAGATAATAGATGTATTATTATTTTTAATGCAAAATAGTTTAACCTAATTTTTATTCATCTTTGATAATGATCACATCATAAATTTTGCAAAGAGGGTTGGAACTCAGTGCAATATATAGATTATAATATAGATAAAATATTTTCTTATTAAAGACTTGATGCCTTTGATTTATCAATGAAATTAATTTGAATTATTAATAGAATAAACAAGCGTTCAACAAGTAGTTATATTGTACCAAATATCATTTACAGTGTGTAAAAGAATGTTGTATAACATAAAAAGTTTCCAACCTAGATACACATTTGGCATTCGTATAGGAAAGTTTGAACCATTTAGTTTTGTCACAGTTTAAGTGCTTTAGCAAAGTAGCCGAAATGTTTGTTCTAGGTTCAGTTGTATAAGATGTGAATATTATGTTGGAATAAAAGTAACATCAGGAAATAGGACAAAAAACATAAATTCAAGCCATCTTTTATAACACCGAACTTATAGTTTACGTTTAATCTCAATCATTCCGTGCAATAAGATTTGCATTACATTATTTTGTAATAAGTAGTACTTAAAACCGTTATTTTAATAATAAAATACCTAATATAGAACTTGTATCCAATAGACATATCTAATATCACTTGATTTATGAAAAAAATGTTAACTTACATCAGATATATAAATAGTCATCGGCAAACTTGAATTTCCCTGTAGTTGCTTAGAGTTGTAGTTGTAACTTGGAAGTTAGATTGATTAAATAGTTCATAAATCATGAAGACAGCCGTAAATTATTCACTACTGACTGAATGAAAGTAGCTGTGTAATAAATTTAGATTCTCAGGGATATATTTTAAGATAGGATTGCTTGAGTAATCGGTATTACGAGTGGTGAGAATTAATTGAATGAAACGGTTTCAAATATAATTGTATGACATTCTGAATTAATGATTGTGTTTATTGTTAACTTAGAGAACTTTTTGTACACGTCTACAATGACACATTTTTTAGTATGATTATAACATTTACAATCACATGTAATGTTTGTTAAAATAATCATATAAAAGAAATCATAGTACTCATTCGTGATTTATTGAAATAAATCATAGAAACTGTTAATTATTCTTGTTTTGTCATTATTTATTTAAAAGTTGCATTTTTTATTGTGTTATCCCTGTAAGTAAGTAGATAATTCTATTGTTTTCTATTAAATCTGTTTTACACTATATCTATCTAAATAAGTCATTGCGAAAGCGTAAGCTTAAGCTTTTCTGTAAACAAGTAACATATTCTGTTCGTTTTGACTTATTCCAGTTAAGGCTTTATTACTTTGATGGCGCTGTTTATTGTCGTGAATATGAAAACGGGCGTCTGGCATCATAAAGCTGGAACCTAATTTGCCAGGAAGAGCAGTCATCTGACACAAATTTCCAGTTGACCCAAAAACGCTCTGCAATGCAGCAATAAAATCACACCAACATGGATTATGTGCGAATAAAGTTAATGTGAGAAAACTTGGTTCCTTCTGCTTAACAATGATATTAGGTAAGCGGCTAAAATCTTCGAGACTTGTTACAGCAGCGATTTTAATCTTTTCCCAATTAACATGACTGACCCTCTGCTTTGATTAATTATTAAGACGTCGAAGAGTACAGTAATTATGATACAGCTTTTGAGTCTCATCATGCTCAGCTGTTGTAACAAGTCGTGGTAATTAGAGATCATTTGTAATCAAAATGTATCATTACTAGTTCGTGAACTCGAAAAATTCGCTCGTTATAGTCACGACGAAATAGTGATTGCAAATATAAGTTTTTTTCAAGGTGCTGTGGAAACTTACTATGATATGTATGCTATAATTTTTGTTTTTCAATATTGAAGTTTTCATCAATCTGATACAAATATAACAAACACTAAATAAAATCGGTATATAACGCATCTAAAACCTACCCCGAAACTAGGCTAAGCCTGGGAAGCACGACAACTAACATAAAAGCTCGAAAATATGAAATATTACTAAGCAACCAATCCTTTTTGCGAGCTTAATGCTTTGATATAAATATTAAACGGTTTTTTTATTTCTCTACTAAAATTTAACAAGATTTATTTTAAATGATAGTATAAGGAAAAATTATTATAATGTCAATTAATGTATTATGTTCTAGAATTTGCTAAGCTTAACCTAAGTTTAGAATCACTAGTAAGTACAGCTGATAGTTTTGTCATCTCAATTGATTTATTACTTTAAAAAATTTTTATGTGATATAAATACATATTAACGGTTTTCGCGTATAAATACGTCGAAGTGCATGACGTACTTGTCATCTCGTTCCGTTAAATGGTAAACAAACCGTGCAGGAGGTCATTGATCGGCAACCTCCGATACATTTTTCTATTTCAAGTTTTACCTGTTTCGGATCATTTTTAAAATCGCACGTTCGCACTTTGAATAACCTGTGATGACTCCACTTAATTTTAGTTGCTATCTCTAACTTAATTATTCATTTACAATTAACCTAAGCTTAGACACTTAAACACAGCTTACCTTATATAATAATAAAATCTTCTTTCAACGATGACAAAGAACGAATTAGTAGAGTTATTGAAAATCACGTTGAAAAAAGCGCGGTATTATATTTTTGTTAAACTTTTTTGGCAAGAGATTTTCGTTTGCAGCCGGCGAGTAGCCTGCAGGTTGTAGCGCGCGGGCGTTCGCAGTTAAAGTCGTTGGCGCACTGAGAGACTTGTGTTTTCATTTTGCAGCCTTCGCTGTTTGCCATCATTTCTCTCGGCGCGTCTCCCTGGAGAGATGGACTATTTATTACTCTTGAATCTCTGCTAAGCCACAAAGCCACGGCGTTAATACCTACCCTTTACTTTGACACCTTTTCAGTTTTCGGTGTTCCAAGCTTTACAGTCATGTTTTATTCTCCTGGAATTTTAGGGCACTACAGTTTGCTTAATGAATACAGGCATTACTTCAGTTACTTTGCGAGAAGTTTTCCGTTTTTGAAGCAAACTCTTGAATCCATGGTATTGTAAAATTTATTTTCTCTGTTAATTTTCCTAATGTTCATTTCCTTACAAATGAAATATAGTTAGTTAATAATTACCAAATATCTTTTGTCTAAATCGTTTATAGTTTATAACAATATTACATTTGCAATAGAAAAGAACTTATAATATATTCAAATAATGCCGATCATATTATGTACAAGTAAAATTATAATATACTAAGATTCTAGGGACTTATTACGGTACCAGAAATAGATGTTAACTTGCATAATATGCTGTAACTAATGGCCTTTCTGTCATGCATATAGTGAAAAGTCATAAGATGGCTACTTAACATGTTATTAAGCACATAAGTAGTAATCTCATTGAGGCAATCGCTAGGAAATATTTTCTTACAACTAATGTTCAATAGGAATCCTAAATTGTGTTGTTAACATTGCTTTATCTTAGTGGTGTCGAGATATATCTGTTCTTTAGTAGATTCCTATGGGCTCATAATCTTGTGCTAGTCTGAGACGTCAATATAACGATAATAACTTCAACAGTTTTTTCTGCTACCAATCCTTGCATTACTGTTGCTTCCCAAGCTGTACCAAGAGTCAAATAAGGGACTACGGGTGAATGGAATCTTCCAAACCAAAAGCTCAAATCTGTTCCAATATTCTATGATATTGCTATCAAGCTAAGAATGCGTATTCCATTATTTAACACAAATAAAATTATACTAAAAGATGTGTTTTTTAATGATATCATCTCTTACCTTAAAAAGGATAAAAATCCTAGCTACCTAAAGGCTTGTTCTATGTATGGGTCCTACATCTAAGGTTTAGTTTTGCTATCTACTATTGTTTAAAACAGTTTCAGTTTTCGATGTTATTCAACTACTGTTGATGAAGTCTAAGATAATAGTTTGATAACGATCACCTTCCTGTCGTTATCATATACTACTATGATGAGCTGATGAAGTTACCCAAAGTTTATACTGTCGTTGAAACTTGTCTGTGAATACATTAACGTTTCAGATTAACTTTCGGAAATCCATAGTCAAATCTAAGTTCTTAAAATATTTATTATACAATATCTATGAGAGTTTCATAATAAAGTAAATATTTCATTTACAATCAAATTAGGAATATATTAATCAAATGCTTATTTAGTAGGTAGGCAATATAAACGTTTCTTTAAAATATGTATGTATACAATTATGCATTCTCTTAGGAGAGGCGTACATGACATGACCCTTCTTACAATAAACAAAATTTTGTTTCCCCTACGAATCCCCGAAAATAAGACAATAAAATCGTCAAAAAAGATTTCTTTAACTGTTCACAGGTTAGCCTAGGCCATAATTCACTGAAACCTTTATGTTTATTCATAGCCTTCTATTTATTAGCCACAATACGAGTAGGCCAGACGAAGTTCACTGAAAATTGGGCGTGCTCCGCATGGCAACAGGCAAACGACGTCAATGGCGAGCCTGATTCGTCATCGTCACCATTTCCAATGCCTTTGTCTCAACACGCCTCATGTTGGACCACAGATGTCACTGGATGTGTTTAGATTCAGACGTCCTGCGAATATGACACAAATATCTGTGGAATTCATAAATTTAATTGAATAATTATGTAAAAAAAGAAATTCATTGTTGTTTAAATATGAGTATAAATTTGTTACACATATAATACTTCGCAAAATCAAAAGTACTATTCATATATAAAAATAAAACAAAAGCTTGAAAGGTTTATAATCAACATTACAATTCAGATCAGCAAAATACTACAAAGGACTATAGAGATAAATATCACGAACAATAAGAGCCACACAATTTCACCAAAGGAGCTCAAGAATAGAAAAAGACTAGATTCATCGTTCACCTGCCACATGGCAGGATCACCGTCCATTCATGAGTATTCAGCAAGGCATTGTCCAACGAAAGTAAATTTCTCCGGAGCCCTGAATACATCCAAATGAGCCCCGCATTTGTATGGAAAGCACTGGGCGATTTATGTGAGAGTAAACGGTCGGCGGCACCGTCCCACAGGATTTACGCATTCACCAAACAGCAGGTCACACGCTACTGTACAAGTACTAATTGTAACAATTAAAAGTAACTAGGACTTATACACAATCGTAGGGAAAAAATCTGTTTGATTTAGAATGAGGTTTTACAATGTATCAGACTAGAGTCATATACATTCGTACAGATAGATCATCTTGAAACGTTTCCACGTACCACTTTCGCTTCACTGGCAACTATACAAAAGATGTTGCTTACATCTACATATAGCAAATAAATGTCTAATAAATCTATCAAAGGCTACGTACGAGTGAAAATAGAGAGTAACAACTATTACCTTCGGCTTGTAACTTCACTTGTTTTTGCATAGAATACATACCAGTTTTGTTGTGAAGCAAAAAGTGGATACCGTAATATTGTAACTAATACAAATAGAAAGATCACAGATTCAAATGATAGGAAAGATTCCCACTGGTACAAAAAGCGAGCGACCAATTCCTAATCAAGCAAGAACCTCGAGAATCGATCCGAGACGCCGCAAAACGGTTCTAACCTAATTTTGTCACCAACAATCCGTCACAGTATGCCTCCTACGGTAAAGTGCCATTAAAAACTAGCGGTCGTTTTGTTCAGCTAACAGATGATTCTACTACAATAGGTATATTTTAATAGAGTTTAGATTCATTGATCATTGATAGTGGTATTCAGATATTCGAGAGAGTGGTAAACTTATCTGAACATCCTAATCTCGACATTAGAACCAGAGTAAATAAATGTGTATTAAATGCTATAAAAAATCTCTAGTTAACAGAAGAAATTTTTGTATTCCGGGAGCATAACTTCCCTGTACTAAGACAAAACTAAATCTATAAATAGCTAAAAAAAAAAACAAATAGTCACTGAGTTTGTGTACAGATCCTCTATACCGAATTATTATAAAAGACTCAGCATTAGCAGAATCAAGCCACTGCATTGCATATAAAAGAACTAAAACATCGAAAACCACAACCGATCTAAATTGGGCTAAAAAGCTCATGGACGAGCACTTAAGCCACTGTTTTAAGTCCATTATCAAATAACGGTGCTCTTGAAAGAAACAGTGGGGTTTCTTGCACAACGGACCCAGAAGGTTCGTAAAATAAGCTTAGGAATTTTACCTGTACCGATTTATCTGAAAACAGTTACAAGTAGTGTAAAATTTTTCATTGTGACAACGATTAAATTAATCTTAAATCCGTCATGTTTATATTCTGAGATTTTAGTCAGCGCTGCACAAAAAAATAACTATTAGGTGATTAGCTGTTGTTTTTCCTAGCTAGTTGTTGGAGAAAAAGAGGTTATTATTGAGCTTGACTTTCATTCCATATTTATTTATTTATTATTATTAAGTTAAGCCCTACCATTATATATAACAACCCAATCCCAATATTCATGCTAAAAAGTGACCTAGGAGATATTATCGTCTTTTGTAGGTACTGTACATCTGGAAAGGGAGTACGTGAATATATTTGTAAGTAATACTAACATAAATCTCTTTTACCTCGATTGTTTACACTATAATTGACAAAGAGACAAATTATCACAGTAATTATGTGTTCATATGACTTATGAGCTTGTGAAAAAGATTTCCCAGAGTATTCCCGTTGCAAATCTCACAAAGAAGTCGTTGAAACATCATAATCCGTTAATCAGGCATAGGCATTTATAATTACAAACACACACTTGACCTTTTTGCGTGGTGCGTTGCGTGTATGCGACGTTTACTTCTCGCCGTTATCAAATCCGCTATCTTGTGAGAAATTTTGAGATGGCTCACGAAAAAAGTGAAGCCGACGATTCTCACTTACGCGGCTGTCAATTGTCTTTATGTTAATGCTATTGCTTTTTGTCCCATTACGATGTGAAGACGTGTTTAACTTGGGTCATTAATGACATTATGTTGTTTTGAGGGCATATTTCGTTTTAATTAACAACATACATTAAGGTACATTCTTTTTAACGTGGGTGTACGCAGCGTGAAGAACGGAAGAGCATGTATGGAGATGTGAATGGGTATGAATGCATCAAGAGATTTTTGTCTGGATCGTTCCAGGTGGCGATTGATAGTCTATGACTATCCCCTGAAGGACTTAAAACGTGAAATACACATTTATGTATGTATACATTTAAAACTAGTCACAACCTGTAGTTAGAATAAGGCTTTAGTGATCTAGCTGTTGATAATTATGATTCTATGTTCCTGTGTCCGGTGCAAGTAAGTAGTATTCAGTGATGTATGTAATTAAAGCAATATAGTGGTCTTATCAGTGCAAACAGTATATTTACGTAAAATAATTCGATATACCTACCATATTATGTTTTAATAGCCACTATGCCATGAAAACGCCTAAACCTTTTTTCGATAATGAGAAAAACGCCGTAATAAATCTTCCTTCTAATTATGAAAAGGAAGATAGTCCATATTACCGGCTTCGTTGAACATTACCCTGAAAAGGACCTCAGTCATAATGCATACCATTTATGTGACATACAAATTAAGGTGTACTGGTAAACATGCATATGTAGGGGAGTTATTCAGCTGATTATTCATTTCAGTTTGCTGCATAATGAACTTGGGAACAGACGCTGTGTACAAACAGTCAGCGCTTAATTGAGATTTGTACTCACGACACTATACTCAGGTCAGAATATGATTTACCTTCAATTTATTTACATGTAATGTATGGCTAGTGTTTTTGCTTATTATAACCATATATTATGGCTGACATGGCTGATATGGCTGACGTCATCAAAAACTTTTTTTAATGATAAACTGTAGACAAAATATTGGTGATATTCCAAACCTTTATTCATTAAAATAATATATGTATAAACACATACACTTCAAACCTTTTCGCAACTAGGTACGATAATTTTAAACTGCAATTAATTAAGCACTCAAAAGCATACATAATAGCAGGGAAGAAAGATTATAATTAATTTCCGAATTTGATAAGAATGTATAAATGGGTAACATTCATATCATTATCGAAAGGATTATTTGTTCATCCATTCCTACATTTTAGATCACATATTTCAGACAGGATCTTTGGCATAGTACCAAGTAAAAAGAGAAATTGTGGAATAAAGTAGCCTTTACACAGCCTTAGAGAGCGTTTTCACTGTATATAAATTATTTAAAGCTCATCCACACGGTCTGACCATGACCGTCGCGAATGTGTGATGAATACTTAGCAGCTTTTGTTTTCTTCACATTCATATGAACATCTAAAGGATGCGGATTACTATAGAAATGATTTATTGCGATAAAGTAAAGCTGAGAAACTTATACTCACGTTCTTATGTATCTTGTCCTTATATCTCTTTAGAGGTAAACAGAACCTTGAACACACAATATTATAAATATACTATTAAGGAAACTCCTCATAATTTGAGTTACGGTATCTACATTATTCTTTGACCACCCCGAAAGGAATAGTAAACGTAACCTGTCTTTTTATGTGTTCAATTTACTATTAATCTTATTGTTGTTACTCTACTATATATTTATCTCTGCTGGCTTTATCGAACATAGATAATGATATCCATTTGCAGAAAGATGCTCATTTTTTACAATACCTAGTGACTTGTAATCTAAAATAGATATTAGTGGTTTTGTTATATTTTTTCTTCCTGTAATCTAGCTTTAAAAAATCTTTTAAAACTAAATCTTTAAAATTAACTTATTTATATGAAATCATGACTTCCACAGAAGGTATTATAAAGTAAGTATAAAAATCCAATTTACTATTGAGCGAAAAGATAACGACAAACGCGTTCACGACCATTTACCCTTAAGGGGTAGTCAGAGGTTCAGGTTTCCATATCCGTTATTGTGGAGGTAGTAAATCGATGGGCATCTCGAACACACGTCTTGACCAGATAGTCAGTAATCATTGTGACAGGTGGTAAGCAATGTCGCCATTTACAAGCACTACCTATTTGGGGAACAGGTAGGTTTCCTCATGATGTTTTCTCTCATTGTAATATTCGATGCATTTGTAAATGTATTTTTATTACGAAAATGTACATAGAAATTCATCGAACTTATTTTGTACTAGTACATACTCAAGCGGGATTTGAACCCTGTACCCACTGATACAGAGTCAAGACCCTAACAAATGAGCTACATCGAATTATTATACTATCGGGTTCATGTAATTAACTTGATCGACGTGAGAAAATCAGTTTATGGTTATAGTGATCATTGTTAGTATATTAAATTTTCTAAAAGGTATTTAAAAATTTATGATATAAATCCATCTCAAACCACGCCAATACATTAATTGCCCAATAAATTAAATTTTTATTTATGTAACAAAAAACGGGACTTATTGCGTATATTTTATGAACGAAGTCCTGTTTTCTTGTATAAAAAGTCTTAAATGTCCATCCTTCAACATTTCAGAACAAGGGAGCCGTCGCCTATCGTAGATAAATGGATTATGGAATTTAAAGAATTCGTTAAAAGAAACAAAACAATATGCAGGTAAAATCAAAGACATACGTACATATACTCAGGCCTCTACGCCCCTAAGGGAAAGGTAGACTGTCGATCGTCACCTTGAAATATCTTGACTAGTCTCTCTTGATTCACTCACGTCCATTATCCTTCTCATACAAGCTCTTCTATATGGGATATCAAAATAAAATTTATTTTAACCCGCCCTACAATATCTACAATAGATTTTTGTATTGATGAGTTTACAGGAAGAGTTTTTTAGTAGGAAGTCAAGTTAATATCAAATAATATGGTGTGTATTGTATGTGTGTTTATTATTCATACCATTATAGTATTCTCATATGTTTATAAACTTTATCAGACAAAGGTACGGACTTTATTTCTTTCTTACATTGTTATATATTACAATGAAGAAAACTTTATAAATAGCGATATTATTAAAAATAACATACACATGCAAAATAAATTGTACATAATTATATTTTTTTAGGAATAATAGGAATAGGAAGTTCAGTAATTGTAAAAAACACGTCCATAGTTTGACGACCTCCGTGATGCAATTGGTTACCCACCTATTGGTTAACGCTAATTGTCCCGGATACCGGGATAGAGGTCCCGGGATCGCTTCCCGGTGGGTTTGTAATTTATTTATACTATATCTGTATTTATATATGTATCATAACTATATATTTTTAAATATACGTTGATTAGTGACGACCTCCGTGGCGCGATCGGTTAGACACCTGAACGCTAATCGTGAGGTCCCGGGTTCGATTCCCGGTGGAGGCAGAGTTAAGAACTACGCTTTTCTACTGCTTTCCAGTCTGGTCGTTGATTATATATGCTATATATGTATTTATCTATATATAATATGTATACATTTCTTAAATATACGTTGACTAGTACTCTTAACACAAGTCTTAAATGAACTTACCAAGGGGCTAGTTCAATTGGTGTAATAATGTCCAAATATTATTATTATTATTATTATTATTAGTAGCCTTAACACAATCAAAACGCTAGTCAATTGGTGTAATAGTGTCCTAAACAAATTATTTTTATAGTATCAGGGAATCCTTTATAATAATAATATTTGGACATTATTACACTAATTGAACTAGGCCCTTGGTAAGTTCATTTAAGACTTGTGTTAAGGGTACTAGTCAACGTATATTTAAGAATATCATACATATCATACATAGATAAATACATATTTAGCATATATAATCAACGACCAGACTGGAAAGCAGTAGAAAAGCGTAGTTCCTAACTCTGCCTCCACCGGGAATCGAATCCGAGACCTCACGATTAGCGTTTCGGTGGTTAACCAATCGCGCCACGGAGGTCGTCAAATATATATTATATTACAGTATTCTGTCGTGTCATTTGGAGGAGGCCTATGTTCAACAGTGGATTCAGACAGGCTGATGATGATGATGATGATGATGATTCTGTCGTATTTTTCAGGGACCTCAAAATGGATACTAAAGGTAAGGAGATTGTGAACAGACACCTAGCCACAGGCAGTGTGTATGAAGGCCCCGTCGAAGGGAATGAGTTGAGTGGTGTCGGCAGACTCACGTTTGAGGATGGTATGTGAACTAGATTCGTCTTTAGTGAATTCTTAGTAAAGCATATTAAAATTGTATTGAAATTATACGAGATTAAGTTGTGGAAGTAAATCATGGTGTGTAATCATTATACATTCATGTCTTCACGCCTCTATTTCCTTAAAAGTATAGGATATTTAATAAATCATTTATAAAGTAATGGAATAAATATAAGTAATTCAAAAATGAATCACAAGTATTTTAAGGGCTTTTTTTTTAATACCTAAATATTATTATTGTGGCATACTGGCATAGTGATCCGAAACTTAACCGCGGTGTTGATAATTTTTTGCAATAAATTGAATGAATACATTACAATATATGCATAACCAGTCACTTAGCAATTATTATTTTTACAAGAGTTTAACATACAAACCGACTGCATACGATGATTACAGCCATTACAATAAAAATCAGTAGAACACTAAAACTGAACTAATGTTTTAGGGAAAATAATCAAATGCTCATACACCACCATCATGCTTATCACCACAAATATAGATAACCGTAAAGCAAAGGTTAGGTTTGGGTTGGCACTGTAGTATTTGGTGTACAATTCAGTATTTTTGGTATGCATTTTCAAAAACAAAAAACAAACGCATTCACGACCATTAACCCTTGCGGGGTAGTCAGAGGTTCAGGTGTCCATCTCCGCAAATGTGAAGGTAGTAATTCTATGGCCACCTCAAACCCACGTGTTGGCCAGATAGTCAATACTCAATGTGACAGGTGGTAAGCCATGTCGCTATTATACATGGCATTTTCGTATTATTTGGTGTTTTTCAATTTGCAGGAGTGATATACACTGGTGCCTTCAAGCACGATTTGTTCCACGGAGCGGGTGAACTCAAGTATCCGGGTGGAAATAAAATTGTGGGCACGTGGGTGAAAGGGGAGGTTAGGCAACGAACCATGGTCTTCCCGGGAGGATTGACTTATAACAAAAATGGCGACGATTGGAAATACTGTATCAATAATGACAGAAGGTACTTATACAAACCTAATGAATATATTTCAAACATTAAGGTATAGGTGTTGGTTTCTTTCAATGTTTTACAGTTGCGAAGTAATTATTGAGTTTTGGATTTAGTATTGTTATAAAATTATAAAGATAATATTTGTACACTTCCATACATACACACCATACAAATGTACCAATTTTAGGTACTACTTCTTACACAAAAAAAAACCTTAAACATACGCTTCACGACTTGTGTATACACCCTCCCCTTTTTATAATAAGCGGGTTAATCTGAGGCTTGAGTGCCGATATCCGAAATATCGAAGGCATATTAGGTCTGGGTCACAAAAACTACTCAAACAATAACATCGAATGAATGATTTAATAAACGTCGTGGTCTTTTCATTCACCATAAACCTTAGTGGACGTATTTGTAGCAAAATATATGGTGGTAGTGTTGAAGTATTCATATTCAATAATGAGCCTATGAACTATGAAATAATATTGTAAAGTCGCTATTACATTACTCCAGTATTTTTTTAATTTCACAGATTTGCAGTAGAATACGATACTGGGTTGAAACCAGCCTTGGAGACTATTAAAACTGCAGATCTGCCCACGAAGCCAATTCCACCTGGAAAGTATGACGTCTGTGAGGGATACTACGACCCAAGGACCACCGCTGTCACAAAGTACAATGATGGCAGTAAAGTAGTTAGGTGAGTAGAAGCTCCTTTATTTAACTGGCAGCTTCAATGACAAGATTTTTTTATATACCATTTTCAACAACGATCTTTCTAGTCTTCTCTTCTTCGTCTTTGTCCAACGCTCTTCGCAGTTTATCTGGGTTCGGGTCTCCTCGTACACTTGCGCCATAGAGCTCTGTTCTGGCTTTTAACAACGATCTTTCTAGTACGTCACTAAAAATATCTTACCTGCTTAAAAAATTAGCCATGGATCTAAGTATAATAAATTGTATGCCACATAGAAGCAGGTTAATTATGTAGGGTTATTTAATAAGTACCTACTGTAAAGTGTAGTCGGTAACAGGTATAATAATTGAATGACTATTGGTTATAGAATATAGTCAAATAGAGATAGATAGTCACAATTTTAATAATCAGAAACAGCACGAAAGGAATGATAATTCCCGCACAATATTTACGACTCTTCTTCACTAGGAAGAGACTATCAATAACCTCTTTAAACGATCTTGACCAATCCCTTCTGCCACATCTACACGCACTATCTAGAGCACGCTGTTGTATTCTTCACGTTACGTACACTTATCATAAGAAGTTTATTTTTATTATTTAGTTTTTTATAGACAAACGTTTTCCCTTGCGGTGTAGTCAGAGGTTCAGGTGTCCATCTCCGCAATTGCGAAGGTAGTAATTCTATGGAAACCTCAAACCCACGTATTGACCAGATAGTCGGAGCTCAATGTGACAGGTGGTAAGCCATGTCGCCATTTACAAGCACTGACTATTACCTGTTCGGGGAACAGGTAGGTTTCCTCACGATGTTTTCCCTCACCATATAAACATTAGTCAATCGTTATATTTGACACTTCAGAATAAAAAAATATTGTTATGATCATTTGAAATATTGATCATTTTGGTGCCTCAATTTTTGCTTGAGTGCAACTTTATTATCGATTTTATTATAAAAAGTAGATATTTACATAATGAGGTTGGCATTTTATGATTTATTATTATGTTTTATATGTTTCTGTCACAATCATTATATACAAAAAGCCTATTTTTGCTGGTCAGATTTGTTTTCGAAATTTCGTTCCGTAAGTGCATTACAAAAATTACATTTTGCATTTTATAAAATTACATTTTCCTAATCACATATCTTAATATTTTAAATGTAAAAATATGTAATATTTATCGCTCTTTCTATTGATGGCTCTAACAATGAGTGATCTATTATGATAACGGAGTAAATTTATTCCAATGACGATGATATACATTATATGCCTGGAGCAGGCTCGTCACAGACGCGGACATCATTTTTTTTTAAGTACGAAGGGGGCGATTCTTTCAATGCAGCTTGCATTTCGTTTCGAGTTATTAATATTTTTTTGCTGTTTTGCTTAACTTTAATGTAAATGACAATAGTGGCTAAGTTCATATACATGATTGGCCCGGATTATGAATTTTATTGGCAAATATTGTTGGTATTTGGTGATTAGCTTGCACTTTTGCATATTTTATTTTTGGTCATAGAAGAGCACGCACAAGTGTGACGACGGTGTGATAACATTGTTTAAAGATTTTGTTTTTTTAAATTGTCATTCTTCATTTCTGGAGTGTTATTTAGTTCAGACTTTTATATTGAGCGAGAATAGCCCCCCAACTACCCGACCGTCATAGCGTTTCTAGCACATATTTGGTACAGTATAACTTTATATTTTTATATTGAAGACACGTTATTTTACATAAACGTCTAATATAGAATTTAATAAATATTTCAATTCAATAATTTAATTTGTCAAATTACGTAAATTATCGCCGTGGTTGTTGTCTTTTGAAATGTCTTGTTTCTACACTTATTTTAGGTCTCTTTTTGAAGACATATATGTATGAATGTGACCAATATATTTAAATTATTTTTGCATGTATGTATTAAGTGTATTCTGAAATATATGTATAACAAAAATTATCTCTTGCTAGCATATTACAAAATAGATAAAAGTTCGAGGTATGAGTACCGAAAAAAGTACGCAAATTCGTGATGGTCAATTTTACCGACACCTATTTTCAAGGATTATGATTGTTTTTTGTATGAAAGTGCACCGTAAGTTTGATTTCATTGCATGTAATAGTGTCGAATGTCTTAATATAACGTAATTTGAATACGATTATCTCTTGTATTTCACTTAATTTTGCCTATTCTTATAAAAAATATCGGTTTGCCTTTTTTTCTATGCATTTCACGCATATTTTTAATACTATAAGTACGATAAATTTTTAATACCTAATGCGGAAAAATTAAATAGCTTTCATATGATATAACATTCATGATGATCAGGCCCTATTCGATGCATTTCGTAAATGTATTTTTGTTACGAAAATGTACATAGAAATTCATTAAACATTTCAAATGGTACATGCTCAAGCGGGATTTGAACCCTGTACCCACTAACACAAAGCCCAGCCCAAACAACTGAGCTGCATCAAATTTTTATACTAATATCTATTATTTTCTAACAACATGACAGGATGGTAGACAAGAAAGAAGCCAATTGGATCGAAAGGCACGCCAGGTACCATCCCTTTGTGAAGGCGGGACCTCGACCGGAGCTGTACAAGAACTGGGTAGGCCCTATCACTCAGCCTTTGGAAGAGCGGGCCCCAGCAGTCACTATCACCAAAGATTGAATCAAGCAACATGGACTTGATGTTCCTTCTTTCTGACTTCGCATGATTAGGAATAAAAGATAAAAAATGGTCTTCATAAAACTTCCATAAATATTTTAGGTTATAGTAAATATTTTTTTGTTCGATTTTTATTTCTATTTAATGAAAATAATTAAATATAGTTTTGATAATTCGTGTTTTATTTAAGATAGATTTATATGTTGGCTAACCATTCCGGTATTAAATGGGAGTGAAAAGGAACGAACAGTCACAAGGATTATCTGACTATCCGAAAAAGATTACAACCGTAATGCGTATTTCCTAATTATGTAATGAAAGAGCTACAAGTGATAGAGTAACTTAATAACTAAAAATAATAATAAAGGATTGAAGAAAATTTCAGTCTTCGCACAAGAAAATCATGTTGCTAATTTTTTATATTACTACTAGATAATAATAATGCGGTCGGCCCAAAATCCCTGAACAATCGGCCTTGAGACATAAAATTCCTCGTTTCGCATTCAAGTTCAGCTAGCCCATCATCCAAAGACACAAACTTTTATAACTATCGAAAATAGGATTCTATTAGTGACAGTTCGTGACCGGTCTGTTCTCATTTTGAAAAGATCAGTTGAGGAAACTAATGAGACTGTTTCAGTCCCAGTAGTATTACATTAACCGAATATTTTCTAAAATATAACTACTATAGGGAATATATAACGTCTACTCTTGCGAATGATAAAACATGTTGTGTAAAATAGTACAAGGAGGATAGATATTTACGTACTGTGTCAAACTTTTCAATGATTTGAGTAACGTATGTAAACCTACAACGATAAGAACCTCTAATAATTATTAGATTATAATCTATGGTTATAAACTTTTACATTGTATTCTATTTGGTTTTGAATGTTTTATAAACGCGGAATTTACATAACAAATATTATTTCTTTATCTTTTACTAATTAATGTGCAATTCACTATTTTATTATATGAATAATCTTCAGTTCATTAAGTAATTACAATTCACATTAACTAAAATCATCATGGTTTCTACCGAAGGATCTATAACGTAAGTATTAATCCCGAAATCAATATAGCGCAAAAACCTTTTAATAGAGTTAACTAAGCTATAGTCTTAAAACCAATGTATGTAGAAAATAAATATACATACTCGAAATATTACAGTTATTCTTAAGGCGGGTGTACGTAGTGTACAGACCAGAAGAGCATGTATAAGTCGATTAATGGGTGTGAGTGAAGCATGAGAGATTTGTCAGGATCGTTCCAGATGGCGATCGATAGTCTCTGCCTATCCCGTTGGGGACGTAAGGGCGCGAATGTATATATATATATATATATATATATATATATATATATATATATATATATATATATATATATATATATATATATATATATATATATGTGTGTGTGTAACTAAAAAAATAACATACGCTTCACGACTTGTGTATGCACACTACCTTTTTTATTGTGGCAGGGTAGTCAGAGGCTTGAGTGCCAATCTTCGATTTTTACGAAGGCACGGTAGGTATGAGCCTCTCAAAGACCGCGTTTCACTAGATACACAGCACATGATAAGTAGTGAACTGTATCACCGTATACAGGCACTGGCTATTACATATTCCGAGGGATAGACAAGTTTACTCACGTTTTTTTCTGTAACCATTAGTGACTGTTTATTCATTGTTACGTGCCAGAGCTGAGATTCGATCCTAGAAACTCTAAGAAGTCGGAATTTTCACCCACTTGGCTACAGTCTCTTCTTAATAAATTAAATATACCTCTTTCTTTATATCGTTTCAGAACTAAAAAACCAACACTCATCACGCCAGCATGGATGAAAGAATTTCACCAATTTACGCAACAACACGCAGAAACTTGCAAGTAAGTTTCAACCAACATATAGCATTTATTAATTCTTCATTTCATCAAACTATTAGTATATAGAACACCCAATGTGAATTCGCTTCACATGCTATTTGTTGTATTTTTAGGATTTTAGTAACAAATTTACCAAGAAGACCAAAGCATGACCAAAAAGCTATTCATTGACTAGCTATTCATATAGCATAGACCAAACAGCTGGTATCACATTAGGTAGACTTTACTTGTATTGAGTATCACCCATTAAAAAAACAAACCATTTTCACGATCATTAATTAACTTTGCGGAAGCGTAAAAGGTTCGGGTGTCGTTATCCGCAATTGTGAAGGTATTTATTCTATAGCTACCTCTAACGCACCAGACTAGATAGTCAGTACTGGTGGCTGCACTGACTATTACCTGTACGGAGAAAAGGAAAGTTTCCTCACGGTGTGTTCCCTCACAGTGGTAGTCCGAGCATTTTACAACTTTGTTGCGAAAATGAATATAGAAGATCTTCATGACTATTGGAACATGCTCCTAGGTTTATACCTACTGTTACTTTTCACGAATTTCTTTTAAAGGGAGGACCATGAAGTGGGTGCGATTCCGAAGGTAGCTTCAACCAAGATGCTGGCGACTGGAGCAAGGTTCACTGGAACAATGGACAAATTTGGATTTATTGGGAAAGGACGATTGAGGTTACTGCATGGTTAGAACAGAACTAAGCCTTGCCGAGTGGCCAAATGCTAAGTCCATGAAAATCAATGTATAGGATTCACAAAGCTGAGTCTCTTTTTATCAGACTGACATATTATTTGGTCTATATTGCCTTGTTTAGCCATTCGGCAAGGCGCAGGAATATTATCATTTATCATCCACATAACTCCGGTGGACACTGACGCATCGCAGCATGTTCTAGAAATTATTATCGGGCTAAGAAGGTGTTATATGGAACATTGGTATCGGGTTTACCCTTCGCCCAATAGTTTCAATTGTGTGCAAGTTCCTTAGCCGCATTCAATAACATAGCAGAAGGAAAGTCAGATGTGTATTAATCTAGTATAAACGAACGAAAACGGAATTACGGTGCAATAACGGGACAAGGAAATTTGATTATACTACAGATCATATACACAATACATGTCATAAATATTATACACAAATCCAGTATACGAATAACACATTGGCCCTAATTTTACTAAAGTAGTTGCGTAACCAAAAAGTTACGCACCTCGTGACTAACATATACCTTTCATGATTACATTAGAATTAAAAGCGAGACTAAATTTACACATTATACTATCGTTTCCCAAAATTGTGTTTCACCATAATGAAAAAGGGTGATGTTAGAAGTACCTATAATCGCCGAGTGTTATAAGGAGATGTATGAGTGTCAAAGAAGCGAAAGTGGTCTATCAGATTCGGGCAAATGGGGATCTGTGATCTGTGCCTACCCCTCTACAGGAAATCAGGCGTGATGTGTATTTATGTATGTTTTAACAGGAGTCGTCTACGACGGTGAGTTCATGCATAACATGTACCACGGTAATGGTGAATTAATATTCAAGATTGCCACGATCCATTCAAACTGGGAGAATGGCATATGCAAGGATGGCACCCTGGTCTTCAACGACGGGGTCACGTACGCCGAGGACAAGGACTGGAAGTACTGCAAAGGGAAAGATCGACGGTGGGTAATGAAATTGAAATCCTCTACAAACATACATTCACAAAATAAAAACACATTTACGAAATACATCGAATTATACGGTCTGTACGACTCTGTATCGAGGGTACAGGGTCCGGGTCCAAATCCCACTTGAGCATGTACCAATGGAAATTAAGTTTAATGAATTTCTATGTACATTTTCGTAATAAAAATACATTTACAAAATGCGTCGAATACTACGGTGAGGGAAAACATCGTGAGGAAACCTACCTGTTCTTCGAACAGATAATAGTTAGCGCTTGTAAATGGCAACATGGCTGACCACCTGTTACATTGAGTACTGACTATCTGGTTAACACGTGGGTTCGAGGTGTCCATAGAATTACTACCTTCGCAATTGCGGAGATGGACACCTGAACCTCTGACTACCCCGCAAGGGTTAATGGTCGTGAATGCGTTTGTTTTGTTTGTATATACATTCACGTCCTCCAATCGCTTTCTGTTTCGACAGAACTTCAGAGATGTAGTATCTCCCAGGACACTTTTTATTATGAATATTGGGGTTGTGATGTCTTATTGACAGATTGCTAGCACGTCCCCCAATTGATTCCACTTACTAGACCCTTAGTCGCCCCCTACGACATGCCGCGAAAAAACGGCAGATAGTTAGCAGTCTTTTTACATCCTATACTAGCACTATCTACATTGGGACTGTATCTAGCACAATAGAGCATAAACACAGAAAATCACGAGACAGCCATAAAAATATCTAACATTTTATGTAATGCATAGATAAGGTTCCTTATGCAATTGAAGGGTTTAAATGAAACACAGCCTTTGTCAAAAAAAAAAAATTGAACTGAGTATGCCAAGCTATGTAGGAAAACTTTGCCCACAAGATGCTCTTTACTGATTTTTGAAAAACATCCTTCACGAGAAATTCTATAAAAACGATTGTTTGGTCACTTGGAAGAATAACATTTATCATAACTTAAATATCTCTTTTTATACTAAAAACTTGTTTGTACCATATTGGAACTGTCTTGAATATTGTTTGACATCCTAAATAGGAGTAGTTGAAAAGCAAAAGCGTTAATGTTAATAAAATAAATACAAATGATCAAAACAGTTTTTTGCCCATACTGGAAATTCAACATTATTGACTAAGGCTGTTTTTCCCTTAAGCCATTCAATTGGTAGGATGTTAAGAGAATTATTAGAAACCAAAATGGTTGGATTTGACTTCAGCATTCGTGAGATTTACTTACCCATACATTTAGATTGTCATTCCCTTAGCGTTTTGCCATTTGTCTGGGGCCTTACACCACTATTTACCTTGAACAGCCACATAACTGCGTCGCTACTGCGTTACTATTGCGTCTCGGCTTTAAAAGTGGCACTCTGCTAATATTTTGACCTGCCACAGTTGTACCTCAATAGCGAGTCAGTGGTGCATTAGTGGCAACTCAAAGTATAGAAACGTCAATAGTGGACTACCAATTATAAGGCTATTGAACTGACATTGACGGACGCTTGATTAGTGGAGTAGCTTTTATGTACTTCAGACGCAGAAGTACTTCAGATGTAGTTCGATAGCGCTTCAGTGGCCAAAATTTGTTAGTGGAGTGCCAAAACTGTCAAATTACGGCCACTAAAGTATTACAGTATCGATACTGAAATAATATTTTGGCTAAAATGAATTAGTGGAGTAAGGGCCCTGATCATTGTCATAAATGTGCCGTCGTGTACATATCGCCATATATATATACTATTTACTTTAAAAATGGATTTTTATTGCTACAAAATGTTAAGTATGTGTAATTCAAATTTGAAACATTCTACTCAAGGCGGATGTACGCACCGTGAATAATAGAAGAGCATGTATGAGACGGCTAATTGGTGTGAGTGAAGTAAGGGAGATTTGTCAGGATCGTTCTAGGTGACGATCAATAGACTCTGTCTATCTTCTTGGGGACAGAGGGGGCAGAGGCGTGAATATAATCACTTATAGAATGATTATTTTATTTTGATTGTTAATAGATTTGCAATAGAATACCATGAAGGCTTGAAACCAGCAATGGAGACCTACGAAACTGCTCATGTTCCTACCAGGGAAATACCACTGGGCCAATACGATACTTGTGATGGTATCTACAACCCTGAAATCAACGCCATAATGGATTATGAAGTGGAGGGAAAGATCGTTCGGTCAGTCTTTGTTTATAATTACAAGTTAACATAATTGTTGTAATTCGGCGTAGCTCAGTTGTTTAGGGCGTGATTCTGTATCAGTTGGTACAGGGTTCAAATGCCGCCTGAGTATTTACCAATAGAAACGAAGTTTAATGAATTTCTAACTTCATTTTCGTAATAAAAATACATTTCCGAAATACATCGAATACAACGGTGAGGGGAACATCGTGAGGAAATCTACCTGTTCCCCGAACAGGTCATTGTAGGTTCTTGTAAATTGCTACATGGCCTACCACCTGTCACATGGACCACTGACTATCTGGTCAACACGTGGGTTTAAGGTAGGGCCATAGAATTACTATTATAGATTGCGGAGAAACATGAACCCCTGACTGCCTCGCAAGGGTCAATCAAATCCATTATTTGTTTATGGTTTCCTAAGTCGTTATAATACCCAAAATATTTTAAGCTCAGCAAGGTTGTGTTCGTTCCGAAATTAAAGAGTATGAATGTATATTTTACAACAACACGGGATTCATCGCGTATATTTTATAAAAAAGTATATAAGTATAAATAATACAAAGGTAACAAATTGTTTATAAAATATAGGCGATCAGTCCAGTTTTCTTATAAAATGCATAAAGATCGCGAGTCTCACAATTATATGAATGTATATTATATGTACCTAATTAATGATGAGCTTGAGACTGTAACTTGTCTAGTATAAGATACTTTTGCTCTGGTCTTGTTTTTAAGTGCTGTGGTGACAATGAAGCTTCCAGTGACAATACTTACAACGCTGTAAGGCCGGGCGTACTGAAGAAAAAAGCTCATACTTGCAAATATTATGTTCCATTTCCGTTTTCTTCTAAGTACTTTTCTCAATTTGCTATAAGTAATAAACCTATGAAATAGTTTATAGCTACAGTAAGCAAAACTACATTTTTCTTATAATAGTAACTGCTTGTGAACGGCAAACAGTATGTACCTCCTGTTATATTAGATGCTGTCTATCTGGTTACAGATGCTCTACCTTTGCAGTTTCGGTGATGGAGACTTGAAACTCAACAAGCCCACAAGCGTTAATGATCATGATTGTTTATGTATTTCCTTACTATCCTTACTAAGTTGCTAGTCCATCGCAAAATAGATTTAATTCAACTCTAATCCCTAATTCGCCTTTTATAACATGCTGAGAAGAACGGCAGCTAATTAGCATCCTTTAGTAAACTATTTAATCTACTCCAGATTGCCGAGCGAGGAAGAGCGATATTGGATCGAGTCCTGTGTGAGGCGAAATCCCTTCCCAAAGGCTGGACCAAGGTCCGAACTGTATGAGAAGTGGCTGGGGCCGATAACACAGCCTTTAGGGAATCCGGAACCTCCAGTTGAAATAAAACTAAGAGTAAGGATTTTTAGTGGGTCGAATAAAGTGAATGGCCGGTTACGTAGGGGTAGCCCAAGACATATGACAGACAGAGAGACGCCATATTGAAAAAGGATGACGTTAGAAGTACCTATAACGGCTGAGTGTGCATGAGGAGGTGTAAGAATCTCAATGATACGAAAGTGTATCAAGATCGAGACAGACGGGGATCCGTGATCTCTGTCTACCCCTCTACAGGGAAACGGGCGTGATTGAGAGACTCGTAATGAGAAACAAATTTTGGAACACGTGTTATTAAAGTTTTTTTTTGTATAGGAGAACATCGTAAGAAAACCTGGCTATGACGTGAAATAGACAATAATCAGGGCCCTTACTCCACTAATTCATATTGGCCACAATATTACTTCAGTGTCGACATTGTGGCAGTTCAATGGCCGTAATTTGACACTTTTCGCACTCCACTAACAAATTTTGGCCACTGAAGCGCTATCGAAATACAACTAATCAAACGTGCCTCAATATTAGAGTACCCGCCACATAAGGTGGCAGTAGCCAAACTTGGAACTAAATTTGACGTTTCCGCCATTGCGTGTTATTTTGTATGAAAGGTAAATTTAGTATTACCAGCGTTGTGTTTTTTGCCCACTCTTTGTAATTTTTATGTTTGTTAAGGGTGATTATAATAAATTGATTTCTGGAGTTTCTTGTTAGTTCTTCTCCAAGGGTCTCCGCTGAACTTCTTCTTCTCAATCGTTACGCTCTTATCAGAGCGGTCGTGGTCTTCATGACGTGGCATCTTGAGCAGCCGAAATGGTTGGTGAACTAACCTCGGTAAAAATATGTAAAGACAATGCTCAGTGCCATGTTTGAAATAGTTTTTTTACATACATACATACACATCACGCCTGATTCCCTGTAGAGGGGTAGGCAGAGATCACGGATCCCCATTTGTCCCGATCCTGACAGACCACTTTCGCTTCATTGAAATTCATACATTCTCTAATACACTCTCGGCGGTTATAGGTACTCCTAACGTCACCTTTTTTCAATATAGCGTCTATCTGACTGTTACATATATGTCTTATTAGGCCGGCCCCTACGTAACCGCCCTTCCACTTCACTCATATATATTCCTTTTGTCAATATATAGTTTTTTTAATTTGTACTTAGATCATAAAATAACTTTCAAAGAGAGCTTATGATAGGGCCTATTTTGAATAAAAATATTTTGACTTTTGACTTTGGTATATTAATTTGTTTTATTTGAGTTTATAGCTCTGCAAACAAAGATCGTTACAAATGAAACCTCAATATAATGTATCGAGCCGTATGGCACAGTGAGTGCTAGTTTTGGCGTGTTTACTGGCAACACTGGATTACGCGACTGTGGCGACGCCTCCAACTGCCACCTTATGTGGCGGGTACTCTAGTTCAATAGCCTTCATTTTGGTACTCTACTATTGTTTTGACAGCTATTTTTGTCTATGGTCAATATCTAGTGTACACTCACACACTCAGTTAGTAGTTTTAGTTTCAATTAAAAACATAAAATATTTTTTCAGTTACGTTTTTAGTTACGTTTACGTTATAAACTTAAAACTTTTAACTGCTAAATCAATATGATTAATTGACATTGCTGCATTATCAGTGCAAACAGTTTTTTAAATTGTTGTAATCCATAGACAATAATTTCTGTACTTTGAGTGGCCACTGAAGTGCCATTGACTCGCTATTATGGCGCTATTCTGGCTGTCAAAATATTAGCAGAGTGCCACTTTTACGGCCGAGATGCAGATTTATCGCTATAGCCTCGCAGTTGAGTGGCTGTCAAAGTTAATTAGTGGAGTAAGGGCCCAGTATCGGTATAAGGGCACATGGTTTACCACCTGTAACGTTGGATATTGTTTTTCAGGAATCAAGTGAGCCCAAACACCATCACTCAAAACTACATCGATGATCACACAACCGTAGGACCACACCAAAAAGGTTGATGATCTCGAATGTATGAACGTTTATCGTATTAAACTAATTGTTTCATACATTGTTTTCTTTCATCAACTATATCGAATGCAATCATACGCATAACGTCCGTGATCCTTTAAAGGTTTGTTAAAACTCTAAACGAGGAAGAATTAATAAAATTACTAACCATCACATCACTTCACACTAGGAAAATTAAAGACTTACAGTTCGCTTGCCTCATTTAATTCTACATACTTGTTGGGACGTAAAGAGAATCCTAACTAGCTGCCGTTCTTCACAGCAAGTTGTAGGAAGTGACTCATGGAATAGTGGTCAATGGAATCAATTGGGAAATGGGTTAACGAATACCTACATACATAGACATCACGCCTGATTCCCTGTAGAGGGGTAGGCAGAGATCCCGTTAACAAACTGTCACCATAACCGCTAAACATGCTAGTAGAGACCAAGAAGATAATACTATATGTATCTAAGGTTCAGTCCAACTTAAAATGTTTTAAAAGGCATGAATATACATATATATTGTCAAAAGAATCTATTGGGCAATGGGTTAGCAAACTGCCTCCATAACCTCTAAATATGCTGATAGTGATAATATCTCTGAGGTTTGATCGACACCAAAAGGTTTTAATTGACGTGTGTGCATGTATATTGTTTTAAATAACTATGTGTTCAGAATAAGAGCGAATTTATATTGACCTACGTGTACCACCGTACACAAGTTATATAATTTACGCTTATATCTATCTATATACAATATTCGCTTGTTTCTGTTCTTGTTCCTTATAAACGAACCACTTACATTATGTATCTGTCGTAGAAAACGAATGGAATACCAATGATTCCAAGCAAACCAAATTGAAGTGGTTTATTACCTGACTATGCTAAATCGCCTGAGGAAATCACGCCGGAATCCTTTGAAACGGTTGAAAATTACACCCGTCCAGCGTGATGGGCAAAGGCATCAAAGTATGCTTATTTTAGTAAATATCTTCCCTGATTCATAGCAATAAGGTAACATATAGGTTTGAAAATGATTCTTGGGGCACAGTAAAGTTGTCATCCTATACAAATGCTATATTTATATAATATATATTTTTACAAAAATATATATTTAAACGAGCTTGAAAAAAGGAAATACTAAATAAACACTAACAAAATTTTACTGTATACTAATATAAAACAATACCAACCCAAACCTAACCTTTGATTTGCGCGCTGACAAATTTCTTGGTGTACAATTTAGTAATTTTGATGATGCATTTAATTATTTTCGTATGCAAAAAAAGTACAAGATATGTCGAGTATATTATGTTAATAGATTATGATTTTCCTATGCAAAACAACTATACAAGTAGGTATGTATGTATATTATGTATATGACGTATACACTTATATATCAGTCATATTCGACACTGATAGAATTCTTTGAAGAGGGTCGGGAGTCAAACGCCTTATGTCCTAATTATTTTTTCTAGTTAAGCTCTACATACCGGCATTACATGCTTTTGACAGTAAATATCTATTTTATTATAACAACGCTGGTTAAGCAAGTAAGGTAAGCTATTAGGAGGATAATTTAAAATTTGCGTTGGCACAATTGACACAGCAAAAATTATTATCTAGCCGCGATATAATTACATCTAAAGCTTTGTGTCGTGATCAAATCGTGACTCCAACTCGTGATTGACCTATCATCATTAATTTTACGAAAGATTGAAAAAATCTGGCTCACTGACTCACCGAGTCCTACTGACATAATACATACGCATCACGACCATTGTCTCTTGATGGTGATCAGAGATTCTTGTGCATAATATTCCATCTTAATGGGACAAATATTATTTAGGACAGTGTGGTAGTTAAATATCTAGATAAGTTCTAATGCAAGTCGAAAAGCATGTAATTTGAAAAATAATATTATCCCCGCTGCTGAGTCTGGTAATCGCAAGGAATGAATCGACCGTGACACGTACTGCGTTTTAGGAAGCAATTAAGCCAAATTATGTTCGAATACTTAAGCATGCTATCAGCTTTCTAAAAAAAAGCTTTTTTCTATCATATTAACCGTCTCCTGACGATTACAATATGTGTATCGTAAGAGACAGTATAATGTCTGTCAACTTTCATTAAAATTAAATATATTTTTTTCATGCAAATAATAGGTAATAGACATTTTAATGCATGCTCAAAATATCATTTTCTCCTTTCATGTTCTTCCTGAAAATTTCTTTTATAAAATTCTTCTATTGTTTTATGTTGGTGGTTAGACCATACGCTAGACCCGAATTACACTGCGACCAAAACAGAAACAAAACACATTGAAACATGTACAGAAGACCTGCATAATTTGTTTAAATATTCTGTATCTAGCGCAAAATACCTATGCAAAAATAAATACATACATGTATTACAACATTATACTATCAGCAGTTTTTGACGTTTGGAATGACAGGTATAGCTGCAAATTCTTTCTGCAAACTGCAAAGCAAAACAAGAGCAGCAAGCAAGCATGGGAATTGCAGTTTTCGCTCTGTGTTTTCCACTATTATAATCGATATTTTAGCGCAATGCTGAATTCAAAATAAACAATTAATTTACATTTAATTTTTATGTTCGTGTTTGTAAACAACTCTGCCCCAAGGAACGACTAAATAAGACTGGAAAAGTGTTTTATGTAAAAATTTCGGCCTAAGGTTAACTTTCATCAAAATTTATTAAATATGTTTTAAGATGAAGTGCCACTACGAAGTTCTAAATGTACCAAAAGAAGCTACGGCTTCCGAGATTAAGGTTGCCTATCGTCGCATGGCCTTGCAATGGCATCCAGACAAAAATTTAGATAACTTACAGGAAGCCAAAGAACAATTTCAATTAGTTCAAAATGCTTATGAAGTTCTTTTTGATCCTCAAGAAAGAGCCTGGTAAGTTTTTATCTTGCACATGTGAATTTCTATAATTTGTATTTTTATGATAATTATTTTTCCCTCTAAAAGCTCTTCAAAAATTGTAACCTAAGTAAAAACAAAAGAATCCTGATCTTCATTTGTTTTCTATTTTTTACTACACTTTCTATGTTATAGAAAAATTAGGATTTTAAAGTAACTCATGAACAGATGTAGGAATACATTTTTCACTATGTTTATAGGCATTATTGTTTCAAAGCAGAATGTAATAGCTTGTATATTAATAGCATAATTTTCATAACTCATAATTTTACTTATAAATCTTTGCTATTTATAGAAATAATATTCAAAGTCTATTCACTGTTGCATGGTACACTACCTACAATATTATGTAATGTACCTGCTGAAACTGGCTCAGATATCTATACATCACTTATCTGTGACACCTTAAAAGTAACAATAATAATAAAAATGTTTATTTTACAACTACAAAAACACACTAAGACACAAGATTTAATGAAAAACATGCAAGTAGGCCCTGTGTGTGCAATCGTGGTGCAAAAATGGTTCAATCTAAGCTTGATGTGTTAAGAATGGTGGACAATCGTAACGCTGATATTATGACAGAACCAGAAAAAGTCAAAAGCACAATCTTAGGTTAACATTATTATGTAATGAGAGGACTTATATAGTCAAATTATCAAAATCAAGTAGGAAGTATATTCTGCTATTAGTCAATCCATCATCTGCACAACACATTTTGTACGTTTCCTTTTCAGAATTTACTGTGACTTGATCTAGTTCTTATCTATATTAAAAATTTTGACATGGGGTTCATTAGACTCTATTGGAACTACAACTGAATAACAAATCAATAAAACTAGCATTTTGTTTCTATAACATAATATCTGCAATATGTTGAATCATGTTTTTTTTATATGGCTGTGTGTGTCTGCTGTTTTACAGACAATTATACCAAAATCTGTAAAAAGTGTAACCAGTTTTTCATCTAGTTCTACAAAAGTACAAACTAACATTTATCCCACATAAATTACATTTACAAACCATGTCTCTTTCAGGTATGATAATCATAGAGAACAACTTTTAAGAGGAGCTGGTAGTTCCTATGATGACAAGAGCTTAGATGTATTCCCATATTTTAGTCCTTCATGCTACAAAGGCTTTGGAGATGATCCTCAAGGGTTTTATGCAATCTATGCAGAGGTAAATATCTGTTCTTATTACTTCATTAATGTTATTAAAAAATGCTTGTAATGTTTTAATAAATGTTTTAGTAATTTATGTATTATGTATGTATTTTGGTAATTTATTTTCAGTTCAGTTTCATAATTGATATGCTGGAAGTATTTTCTTTTTTTAGTATCTCTCCCTGTACTCGTAGGTTTTTACTTTCTTTTAGAATACCTACATTTAAAAGTAATGCCATAATAACTTTAGTTAACTTCTACACTAGTGACTACATATCTAGAAGGAATAGGATGTGATGTGTATGTAGGACTACGTACCTACTTCTCATAATAATGTATATGAGAATAAAATTTGTTATGTATTTTACAGGTATTCTCCAAGCTTGCTGCTGAAGAAACAGATTTCCTAGATGACCCAGAAGATGTTAAAAATATACCAAAGTTTGGTAATTCAACCACCCCATATGAAGAAGTTCATGAATTCTACGCTTACTGGATGTCCTTCCAAACTGCTAAAAGTGAGTAACCTCTACTACATTCTAAGATTTTCTCCAAGTTTGATGTAGGAATTCAAATTATTCCAAAATACAAAATAATAACATGTACAAAATTTGTAAATGGGCAAATCAAAGTGTTCAAATCAAATCAACATACCCACGCCAATTATGAAATGCAAGAAATTTCTCAAAACAAAACATCTGTCAATAAAGTAAATCAATTGTATCTAGGAATATTTAGTATTCTGTTTGCAACCACACTTGATTTAAGTTTTTGCAAAAGACCAACATTATATTCTAATACATATTATATTTTTTTCTTTTCACTTTCTAGGTTATGTATGGCTGGACCAGTACGAGATCTCTCAAGGAGATAACAGACGAGTCATCAAGATGATGGAGAAACTCAACAACAAAACTAGGACTAAGGCAAGGAAAGAGAGAAACGAAGAAATCAGAAGGCTGGTTAGCTATGTCAGGAGAAAGGATAAGAGAGTGATAGAACACACTAGGCAACTACAGGAAAAGGCTGAAGAAAATAAAAAGAAGGTAATAAAACTGAGATTACCTCTTAATTTAGTTATATTATGCTTTTAAATAGAGCAAAGATAATAATAATAAAGATAGATATAAATTAGAAATATTTATATTCACGTCTTCAAATACCTTATGGTCTGGCCAGAATCTTGGAGACATCTCCTAGGTCAGTTTGTGATGTCATACGGTACATTTGTGACTGGTTGCTAGCCCATCGCCCCATAAATTCCTTTTAACTCTAGTCCCTTAGAATTTTTAACGTCATGAAATAGTCACCTCTTATGACAGGCAAGCTATTTAGAATTTTTTTACATAGACTTACTATGTACTGTTGTTGTGCTTACTAGTAGCATGTAGAAAGAAGTTTTTATATCTGTCTTAAACACTTATAACAATATTGTCCTTCTTGTTGTTTATATTTACCATAAATTTGTGGAATTGACAAGACCTATATCAATGTTTGATTTTTTTATTGAAATGTTATGTTTGTAAATATTTTTGTTAAAATAATAAAAATTGAAATTTGTTGATGACAATGATAGATAATTAGAATATCATGTAGCTGCCACAATAAAAATATTTATAGCCATTGAGTCATCTTAATAAATAATAAAATGTATTAAAAATCTAATTTCTATAAGTATGTAGTATATAAACATATGAGAAAACCTGCCTATTGAGAAACAAGTAAACGTCAGTGCTTGTAATGGCGATAGTCAGTGCTTGTACCACTGTCACAACAAATAATCATTGCTTGGTATTCAGAGGGTTGGGAGTTGGGTTTCACCTGACAATCAATACTCAATGTGGTAAGCCATATCGCCATTAACTAGCACCAACTATTACCAGTTCATAGAACACATGGGTTCCCTTACATTGGTTTCCCTCAAAGTAGTATTCGCGTATTTCGCAAATTTATTTTCTATTGTAAAATATACACAGAAAATAAAACTTCATTTCCATTAGTACATGATTTGAGGTTTGAACCCTATACTCACTGACAAAGAATCAAGCCCGAACAACTGAGCTACGCCGAATTAAACTGTCTGTATTAGGTATACTATATTGAGTAATAAAAAATAATTTCTGTTTTTTATAACTGGAAGAAAAAATTAAAATCTTTGATATACAAAATACATGTACATTACAACACACTTTAACATCTGTTTGCTCACTTTTTAGCATGAATATTTGGGTTATGACTTATATGTACTATTGGTTACAGGATGCTAACGCATCGCCAATAGTTTCCATTAACTCATAGTTCTTTAATCTTTTACATACAAATGTGGTCTGATTACATATGTACTCATAACATACGGTGTTCTATTTTCAGGCTGAACAAATAAGGAGAGAAAGGATAATTCAAAGGCAAAAAGAGATAGAAGAAGCAAAGAAAAGGGAGGGAGAGAGCGCCTTTCTTCAAAGTGAGGACTATCAGAAGAAGCTCAGTGAAATCGAATCTCTTTTGGCCGAGGAATTTGGTATAAGTTCCGAAGATGACACCATTAGTGAAGGCGGCATGGAAAGCAGTAACGAGGAGAGCTCAAAGACTGAAGAAGTATGTATTCTATATTGGTTTGTGTAGGATTTTTATAGTATGAAGTGTAGGCGGTACTTTGACTTAAATGAGCTTACAAAATAACAGTCCTAGATTTTACTTTATTTAATCTGAACGAGTCACAAGCTACACATGACAGTCTCAACTATATGCCAGTGCCATATTGCAATGGGTAGCTTTCGTCGTTTCAATCTATTTCATCATCACTATTTAATGTGTCCCATTTTGTTGTCTTAATAATAATTCTCGTTGTATAATCCCTTCGGGGACTAATTAATAAATATCGTTTCAACTATTTGCCTCAGACGAATAACAAAAAAGGTCAGTCCAGAAAGTCGGCTGTGAAAAATCTCTACTGCTCAGCATGTAATAAGCTGTTCAAGAATATCAAGTCATTTGAAAACCACGAGAACAGCAGGAAACATAAGGAGAACGTAGCTAATATGGGGCTGGAGGATGACCTGGGGATATCTGATCCTGATGACCTGTCACCGCCTGAGCCTGTCAGGGAAAAGATGCCCAAAGCCAATGGGAACATCAGTGATGATGATGCAGAAGAAAGTATAGATGGCTCTGATGTGGATTGTGTGACGCCTAGTGAGGATTCGGATGATGTTAAGGTATGGTTACATTTTAGATTTATTGATTGCATCAAGTATCAAGAGATGGGTATAAAGAAGATTGTTATTGTTAGTTTTTGTTTGCCTTGTCACATTCACGTAAGCCTTTTTATTAGCTGTGTCTTAGCTATATTTATTTGTAGGTTTATACAATAATTTTACATTAGGTTGTGCCTATCTGGTAAAAAGAGGTTTTAACTAAAGTGACCTATCGTTAGTTACTACGAAATACTTACTACTCAATGTGAGATCCGGATACTCCAAACTAATAATGCAAAGTATCCTTATCGTGAAAGGATTTTGATTAGGATATGTTTCTTACAATTTGTATCCGATTTTTGCTTTCAGGTCCTGCCTAAAGGTCAAAAGAAAAAGAAGAACAAAAAGAAGATGTTTGTGCCTATACCAGAGAGCGAGGGTAATGATAGTCATGACGAGATGAGTTTCACCGATATCGAAGGGCCGTCGCGCAGCAGGAAAGCCAAGAAGTTCAATATGCTCAAAAGTCAGCTGCAGGCCCGCAAAGAAGCTTTGAAGAAAGGTGCGCCTTGTGAGACGTCAACAGGTAATAATGTACTACTTATTACGTAAATTAAGTCCTGTGTGCTAATAATATAAGGTAACTTTATTGAAAGCGAATTATATTTGTTATAAATCAAGTATGATTATGGTCAAGTTCATTTTTCATTTCAATGCAATTTTCTTCACTTTAATTTCTTTTTTTTGTATAAATGATATTTACAGATTATACTATAAATAATAGTAAGATTACTTTTATGATCTTGTATTATTGCAGATAATTTATATGAAGTATCAAGTACAACGCCCACTGAAGAAGCGTGCAATACCCCAGATCCAATCAAACTACTGCCAAAGCCTCAAAGGGCGGTCAAGACTAAGAAACCGGCTGAACGCAAACCCACACGTCCTAAAGCCTCCGAAGACACTTCCTCATCAACAGTACTTACCTGCGCCGTGTGTAACTCATCGTTCAACTCTAAAAACAAACTGTTCCTCCACTTAAAGGAAACAGGCCATTCAGTTCCTTTATCTCAATCCACCTTATCAAGCTCAAACTCTTCCAATAGAAAGGCTAAAAAGGGCAACAGATAAATTATTATCGCTAGATAGGTTTAAAAACATTTAAAATGTGATCCTAACTAAAAATTTTAATTATTAATACACATACTCTATTGTAAATCTAGTTATAAACACAAATAAATGATACTTAACATTAATGATTTTTATTTATTAATATTATTAACATATTGAATATGTGACATCTGAATACTCTGAAACTTCTCATTTCCTTTTTTGTACTGAATCAATAAGAAAGGTCAGTGTTTTTGTGAGGTATACACACAAACATCTCTTCAAGTAAAATTGTTCTAATCTTACTCTTAGTTTATCTTTCTTATCCGTATCTGCACATTCCACTATTAATACTAAGTCTCCTAGCTTTCGCCAGATATGCATCATAAAGGATTTTCATCGCACTATGTAGTTACGTAGCTTAACCTGATATAGCTGTCATTAAGATAATAAACATCTGTACTAATAGGAAAAGATAATGAAGATAGTAGAGGTTTTTGTTACCATATTTTTCTATACTGAATTGAATATCAAAACGTTTCATAAGTTTATGATGGAAATAAATAATAGTGACATGTTAGAAATAATGTTATTTATTAACATAGGTTACTTAATATAAATAGTACATTCAAATAAGCTCATTGAAATCTCTAATCAAACATAATATTGTCAAGTGTGGTTATAAAAATGTTTCTGGAAGATGAAATGTTTTTTCACTGGACAATTCATTTATTTTAATTAAGCTATATAAACCATGTATTATAAGGTGGTAGAGATCATAAATTGCCTTATTATACCAATCCTGATTATCAACTTTACACTGACACACATACATTCAACAGTTACAGGTGCATCTAATATAACCTTACGTCTATATGGAAGTGAATGTGGCACATGTTATAACATGCGGCTGTTTCTTGGTTAAAAATACTTATATTTTAGGGGACAATCAAGCAATCCTAACAGTTTCATCACATTCACTAAGTTCAGATCCAACAGAATTTAGTTGAACAAAGGCGTCAACTATGAACCGGAAGATAAATAAACGAGTAAATCCATTGAAAGCTTTATATAATATCATATCTATAATTCTGAAATCTATATTTAGTGACAATTGAACACACATAACATCTAGTTTAGTAAATTTTAAATACTTTGTAATAGTTCTTATTTACAAGTTTATATGGTCCACAACAACATTAATTTCAAATAACAAGGACGTAGTGCAGTACTAGAATTTGTTCTTTTCCGATAAATAACTATCGAATTACTGAAAAAAAAGTAATTAATAACTAGAACACATTCATTCAAATTCAGGTATATCTGCAAAACTATACCCTGGACATTGCTTAAAAGCATAATATGCTATTCTAACATGATAAGCACCAGGTAAAAACATAATAGCTCCTAAAACTATGATAGGCCAAAGCCTATCAGCATACTTAGTATCTATGTGACCAGTGACTATTAAAGTGCCAACTATTAGGAGAATACTACCTACAACGAGTAGGAATGTAGCTAAAGCGATAGCTTTCCAAGGAATCTTAGTTGGAGGCTCAGCAAACTGAGAATCAATGAAGCCACTGTCATCAGTAGGAACCTTCATGTATCCATTGTGCTGGGATCCAGTTCTTAACCTTGACATTTTTATTATCCTCAAGTAATCTAAAACAAATAATAATAGGTTATTGCTGATATTCATGCAATTAAGATCCAAGAATTTAACATTATATTTGACAAAAAATAATCACCTATAGTCCCGAAAATAAATACTATGTTATTAGCTACTTTACGTAACTGTAATAAAAATGTTTTCAATACTTATCAAGCAACAACTTTCTGACAAAATAATTTGTTTAACAACAAAAATAATTTGCTTTACTCAGTAATGAGGTTAGAAAATATAAGTTACTAATTTGACAGTAATGGTGCCTATAGATGTTCCGATCAATGCATGGCGTAATTGAAAGACTTAAAAAGCTTGCTTCTTTGAACTTGCAGCACTATTTGAGAAAAGCAACTAACAAACTTCGAGTAGGTAAATAGAATATGCACATACGTAACGAACGGCAGAGACCATCGTTTACCACGTTGGTCAAATCACATTCACTAAGTTTGTCGCAATCAGGTTCCAAAATGTTTATAAATATTAATCTCATCAAAAAACATCATTTTATTACAACCGTATTTGTTTATCAAACATAAGTTCTGTTAAACTAAGACATCAAATGAAACACTTAAGTAATTACTAAATTCTATTGAGGAATAAAGAGACAATTTATAGAAGAGAGAACAATGCATTTACCTTTAATCCTATGTGATATTTGTGTCATCACAATGGTCTGAAACAATAGAAAAATGATCATTTTAGTCATTTGAGATCATGGTAGAATTGTTACGTGTATTTTTTATATAGTATTACACTAGAGATCCCGCCATATAAATTGGCAGTTGGGGGCGTCGCCACAGTCGCGTAATTCAGTGTTACCAGTAAACACGCCAAAACTAGCACTCACTGTGCCATACGGCTCGATACATTATAGGTTTCATTTGTAACGGTCTTTGGTTGCAGAGCTATAAACTCAAATAAAACAAATTAATATATCAAAGTCAAAATATGTTTATTAAACTATTTCAAACATGATTAATAATTAACGGGACTTATCCTTTTTATTATATATTACATATATTATGTGTTCCTTCACTCTGTCCGACGTAGGATTTCCCACAGCTGCAATCAATCTTATACACACCCTTATATCTTATATCATGAGTATAAATCGCGAATCTCTTAAAACTATTATTTCAAACATGGCACTGAGCATTGTCTTTACATATTTTTTACCGAGGTTAGATCAGCGGAGACCCTAGCTTGGAGAAGAACTAACAGGAAACTCCGGAAATCAATTTATTATAATCACCCTTAACAAACATAAAAATTACAAAGAGTGGGCAAAAAACACAACGCTGGTAATACTAAATTTACCTTTCATACAAAATAACACGCAATGGCGGAAACGTCAAATTTAGTTCCAAGTTTGGCTACTGCCAATTTATGTGGCGGGATCTCTACACACTTCACAATTTTATTGTTTACTGGATGAATGTAAGAGGCATTAAACAAATGTCTATTATGATCTTCATTACTAAAAACTTTACAAATAGGTATTTAAATAGTAAATAGGTCTATTCTGTTACGAGGACCGGACGCAATCCTGGAGGCTTATCTCTTGAGACTATCCGGAAATCAGTAATGCTACCTTACATTTAGTTAGGAGATCGATCATTTGTTGTATTAATCATTACAGTCAATATACGTAAAACCTATAACTGAAGCCTCATCACGGTTGTTAAAGTTTGGGCCATGTTTGATTTTTATTTGGCAATCCTACGATCGATTCTAGCATTGAACTTCCTTTAAGGTTACAGTTAATATACCACAATATACATATTTAGTCTTAATTTCTCATCAACAATATGTACATATAATTATAGTATTTCTCTTTCCCCTTGCCAAAGCAACTGCAATAAATTACCATATTTCTTTATTTTGGCTCTACCGAAAACTGCCTGCAGAAAGAATAGTTTCAAATTTTATTCTATTGATTTTTTTTTTTTCATTTTATTGATTGTGCTGATAAACAATTCTTACACTACCCGAAAACTTTATTTGCTTCCATACAAACTATAAATACACACCGACTTTTACATAACAACGTGTACAAAACAATTATAAGCACGAAAAAACTTGCCGCAGTGAAGCTCTCATATCGTACGTGTTTACAACAGTATCCTGCATATTTCGTGTCAGTATTTGGAAGTACACTGCAGCTACACATGCCAGAGTTGACCTTGGGATACTGCGACGGTCTGCATATGACATGAATATGAATAAATAACATAAATACACAATGTATTCTAATTACAGCTGGCGAGTGACGCTGCGAGATATGGATCTGATTTATTTGTTTAATAGTTAATTGCACACGCCATGTGCACTTGTTTCGTCTGTAGATTATATGATGCGTACTAACGATTCATTCTTATCCAGCTAAGGACAGATCAGAGGGAAGGTATCCAAAGCTACAACGATATGTGAACTTGTGCGTAACTCGACTTTCAAACCTAGGAGATGTTTTCATGTCTCCAAGCTTATATCCACCCCGAAGGGATTAAAGGACTTGAATGTATATGTGTATGTATGCAAATGTTAAGTAAAAAACATTTGCTATTAGAATTTGTTGTAGGTTCTGAGTCATGTTTGGCATGATAATTAAAAAAAGGAAATATTTAAAAATTTACCTAATCCAATAGTGCTTAGTAGTTTTTATTAGAAGCCAAGTAGGAACTGCTACGAGTAGTTACGCATCCATCACTGACGTAGTTACATTGCATTGTAGATATAATATATAGGTATGTATAACGTTCTATCGTTACTAATCCAGTAGAATTGATAATCCTTAGTAGTATGTACTTAGATGTAAGTAACAAGATTTATACGAGTAGGTAAATTAGCTTAGTTACTATGTCTATTCTAATATAAGACTGTGTACTCTATTTGTTTGATTGAAAGTGCTTGTCTCAGGAAATTAATATTTTATTGTTGGGATTCTATTCTATTAAGACTGAGTGCTTCAAAGGGTAAACACACTCCACCAACGCTGGTGTTTTCCCCTCCAATGTGCGCGGTACATTACATCGATTTATTATATCTAATAGTCTCACTATGTTTAGATTGAAACGCCATGTGATTGTATTATTGTAAATGATCCTTCGTAATGAATGACTATGAACTAAAAACAATATGTGTCGGTTCGAATTACCTATCAACTGTAAACTGTACCTTTCAAAATAACATTTCAAAGTCATCCATAACAAATGTTCCTGGCAACTCTAAATCACTATTATTATTTATATGATGAGTTCGTTTCAATATTTCAATTAAATTGGCAAGCTAATTGGACGTAATTTACAACGAATCTTTATCAACAAATGCACTGTATTTGAAAGACGCTAAGCTCACCAACTATCAAGTTGGATGCTGAAAATCGGTTGACAAGTGTCTACGAATGGCCTTTCATAGATATCTTCGATCAACGCGCATCTAATCGCATCATGAAGAATCCATTTCCTGCAACGTTCCTCGCCTGCGTCTACTCTACGAATATAATTCATTAGAACACCCGTGATACATTCTCCTAAATTATTAAATTGTAATTCCACAATAATTGCCGTCTCGCAAGGTAGACCACCTAACTGGCGTCACTCCAATAACAAAAGTAACACATTATAAATACGTCGGAGTCAGACATAAATCAATAAAAGCAGAGCTGACAGGAGAGCAGCTGATTCTAGAACGCCGCACATAGCATTGGCGACCAATTAAAGAGAACATAGAACAAAGAAGATACAAGTGGAATAGAGTAAAGAATGATGTAATGTGTTTGGGAGCTCACCTCGTAGAAGAAGTTGCGGGCTGCGCTGCGGGTGGCGGCACGCATGCGCGCGGGTGCGGCGGCCCTGCGCGCACTTTGACGGCGAGGGCGCGATGACAGCGGCACTACGCTCGCAGTCACCTCGGCAGGCAGAGTGGTCCGCGACCCAGAGCTGAGCAACGCCGGCCCCTGCGGCCCGAAGCCCTGTGAGCTTCCACGCCACCCGATCCCCAGGCCCCGGTCGCCGGCGTTCGCACCACACTACCGCCCGCTGGAGGTAAGCCACTCGCTCCGCACCGGGTGTTTCGCACCCCGGCAACCGGTGCTAAAATCAAGCTATTGTTGAACTCGTGACCGCATTATGACGTCTATAGGATTATATTTGCAGGTTATACGATTTAAAGCACGAATGCTCGGCTAAACTAGTGCGAATTTATGTGTTTGTTGTAAAAGGATTTTTGCCACGCGCTGCGCGAATATAATGTGAAGGGGTTGATTATTTAAAAAGAGGATTCAACCCTAGAAATTCTTTTCAATGCAAAGTTCTGCTTTTTGTAAGTTAATTGTATAACCTTTTTTGCATGTAAGCTTTTAAATTTCATTCTGTGAGAATTTTCAAAGATCTTTAAGTTATTTAGGAGTCGCTGAATTAACTGTAAAAACTTTTTTAGATAAAGGTCTATTAGAAACGTGATGAAAGCTCAAATCACGATAGAGTTTATAACAAAGAAAAGTACATTGAGTGTGAAATGGTAAAACTACCAGCTTCGCTTTATTAGCATTAACACAGTAACAAAACATTTATCAGTGCATTTGCACAATGAGATTGTTTATCAGCAAATAGAACTTCATGAAAACTCTTCAATAACGTAGTAGTAGAGTATATCCTCGTATGTTAACCTGAGTAAAGCCCCCATAATCTCATTTGGTATGAGAGAAAGGCATAACTAATGCTAAGTTTACCAGTTAGTGAGATTCCTTTGGTGTACAAGTATTACTATAATAACATAAAAGTATAACGATTTCAGAGAATAATCTAAAAATATGAATAAAAGATAAAATTTAAATGTTATATATTTAATTGGATATAAACACCTACGTAAAACGTAGGTTCTCGAATATTAAAGAACAAGTTTACTCCTGAGAAACTGAGTTCCTAATCAAATAACTTTAAATGAACGATTGCTCATTGATGAATGATAATGTCAACGATTTATTGATTAGGATATTTTTATTCGGGAATATCTTTTTGGCAACATGAAAAAGGTCAACATCTCCATTAATATTCGAAAGATGGCGTGAACATTTTCTTTGTGAAAATTCCTTATCTCTACTAATGACATACTTGGAGACTTCGAATGTAATTAACATTGTAAGAAGGTTGTCGTTTGGAAGGTTTAAATGCTCGTTCCTGATATCGGAGTCTCTTTACTTACAATTACTTTAACTACAATTGGGAGAGCAGTCAACAAAGTGTACGAGTAAAAGTGAATACAGTAATTAAATACAGAGATCCAAGCCTTCTCTTATCTTAGCGAACACAAGTAAGGAAAGGCTAGACCCCTCAGAGGAAAGGCAAGAATCTTAAATATTTGTTATTAAATACGTGACTCTGACACAGGATCTGGCTGTATTGATATTTAGTACATCATTAAACTTCACTTCTTACGATACCACCTGCAATAAGTTTCGTTATTTTAGCTTATTTAGAAGTATTAACCCAGTATAAAAATATGTGAACCCGACTATCTATCTATCATTTGCTACTTAATTTCAGAAGGCAGAAAAGTCTATGGCATGGCGCCGTCCGCCCGGCTAATTGCGTTTAACGCTAGTTTACTAACAGAGAGTAATTTCCCTGATTGCAAAGGCTCTATAGGAATTTGGCACGAACACCAAGGGCAGGCTAACTGTAAATAAGCTCGGACACAAGCCAAGGCTGTTGAGTGCTCTGCGCAGGAAATGCTGCATAATATTGGCCAAGGAATATCCTGGACAACTCAAGTACAAAAATCTATGCCAATTTGGAGTAGGTGGGTTAGGCGTAAGAGTATTTTAAATGCATCTGTCACCCTGTTAATTGTAATCGATACTCCTCAGACGCGATTCAGTATTAAGGTATGCTTAGGAAAATTTAAAAGAGCGTAGGGAGTTACTAAAACCTTTTATTTTGGTACATATTTTGTTTCAAGATGTTACCGGTAACATATGTAGTGACATGACGAAAATGAAAATATTTGAGCTAAATTCAGTATTATTCTGGTTGAATGATAAATATATATTTTTACGCAATAAATATAGGAGTCTACGAATTTTACTTATAGTGTATATAACCCTAAATTCTTTTCTTCTACTTCTTAACTTTTGACAAGGCGGTGCCATCCACAACATATTACTAATCAGTTCTTAAATATGTTATATTTCAAAGTAGCGTTAAAGCAAAAATAGCGTAGGAGCTTTTGTGAAAGGAGAGATTTATTCTGCTTTTTGTTTGTCGAGGGTTACAATGGGATTAAGGCGTGTAAATCCCACCTGTCATATTTGCTCGTCTTTTGTACAACAAATTGAGCATCAGGTTGTTGTTCTGGATTTTTAATTAACGAAAGTTATTGCTCACACACTTTTCCTACCATTTATCATATAATGGCTTCCTGTTTTGTGAAATAACATAAGTAACACTTATTGACAAATATAAGTTGGGTCAATATCTAGCAAACAACAAAATATAATAGGAGGAAGTATACAAACTACAAAGTTTAAATACCTGTTTTTTGTTAATAATAATGAAGGCTAAAAGTAACCAAGGAGTTTTAAGTCTCCACGTCCACTGATAAAAAAAACATGAATTCATAGGCATGTTAGGTTTTTGTAGGTTGCTATCCAATCACACAAAATCTAGACTGATTGACTGATCTCGTTGAAAACTAGGTCACTGCTAGAAAAGCCTTACACATACTTTTATGACCCTTTCAAGTAATACGTAATACCAAAAAGCCAAGGATGAGATCTAGATTATGAACTTTATTTTAAGTGTATCATGGATTTTATTATTAATCCATTATGATATAGTGAATTCTTGAGTTATAATATTCAAGTCTTATTGGACAAACCACCAATCATTGTTGAAATAATTCATTTTATCATTTTAATGTTTTTAATCACTATTGCAACTAATCATTGTGTGCTTAAATATGAACTATCCCATTTTAAACAGGAGAAAGTCCAACTTACGAAGCTTTTATACTACAAAATGAAACCACAAATATCTCGTGCCTAAAAGTAACTTTATACCAACTCATTACCCATTGCCGTCGCAAGCTCTTCATCATGCATGCATAGAAATTTATCCTCGCCGACACCCCGACGTTTTATTTTGAGTGAACCTTCCCTTTCAATCTGCGGCTGTAAATCACGGGGTATTAAGGTGATTTCCAGCCAAGGTTGCTTCAAATACAGGGCTGAAATCATTTTCTTCAATTGCTTTATATTGATTACAATTACCTCGTGGCTGTGAGGTTTTGCTGCCGTTCTTTTCACGTTTTTTTTACCTCGTTATTAACCTAACGTTACCTAATCTTAAACAACACTAGAAATAGAAGTAGGTAGGAATACATACACGTGCTGTTTAACTGAACAGAATTTCCGAAACATATACGTTCACGGATTAATCACCCAAGCTACTAAGTACGTACTAAATGGTTTCCTTTATATAGTATGAGTGTTACATTCATGATTGTATAGCAAACGGCAGTAACAAGCATTCATGAGAGTAACAACTCTAATGAATTAACTGTTCATATACAGATTGTATAAAAGACGAAGTCTAAACCAGCCTTTACACGATAGTAACAGCTCGCAACCACATTCGCTACGAAGCGGCGACGTTGCCTCGGTCAAGGGCGACATTTTGGCGTCTAACAAATAAACGAGTGCGGCGGCGCTACGAACGAGACTATTCAGCCAATTATATTTTCCGTAGCGCTCTTTTTGCCTTTGCATGTGTAGGGTTGGAATTTTAATTCGATTCTTAAGAAGCTACAGTCACGATACGCTTGCGTGGTAACGTTTGCATATACGGCAGAGGTTGCTACCTGTGTTTTATATGTACCTACCTGTGCTTAATCGAAAGCTTAGGGTAGGTACTCGTCGATGCTTATAATGTTGGTATAAGGATTTTCAGCAATATGCTAAGCTAATAAAGAGATATGCTAGACTACGATAGTTTATACCATGTGACCGGTAATATACAAGTATATTAAATGTTATTTAGCTTCTGTTATCCCTATGAATATATTTAACAACGTGAACTAGTGTAAACAGAATATTTTAAATGTCTTACATAAGTAAATGATATATTTATAAATTAAAGTTAAACAATGTTTTATAAAACTTTAAATACAAAAACAACAAAACCTACTCCTATTATTATACAGGGGGTAGAAATAGTTATAATAATAAATAACCTGAAACATCGTACGTATAGTATTATATTATCTGTGATCGTACTATTACTTTTTATCGTAGCGTCAGATTTGCTATTTCACAAGACCACATAATAGTTGTTTTCCACATATCTTCTCGTACGTTCCCAATCCGCGGGGGACATAACTTTACGAGTTGTACTCGTATGACTGCGTCTTTTGTTTGAGCTACAAATACTTATGTAGGTTAGAGCAATATAGCTGAATACAGAAATTATAGTCTAACATCCCGAATAATGTATAAAACTAGAAATAAAATACAACGGAACTGTGTCATTTTTTCCGCTTAATTCGAAATCAAAATACTCTTCTGGTAGGCAGAATTTGTTGAATAAATTCAATCTAGCAAACCTAATGAACTTAACCGAGACTGCAGTATTTAAAATGACATCGGTTTAAACTCTGCAATTAATTTGATTAAGAATCTAAGATTGTTCTTTTATATATATTATGCTTAAAATTAGCATAATTATAAATTTTTGCGTAAAAATATTGAAATGATTTTGAGAAGAAGCATGTTATAATCTGCTGTGAATAGTTTCCCTTTGTCACTTTCTAGTTGAGGTTACTTATTTGATACGGATACCAACTACCCCGGTAAAAAGTATTTGCTGAGTCAAACCACAACTGAGCTGCTTACACCGAATTATTTAAATTCAATTCTTCGCAGTTAATACGAATATGTATAATTATTAAAGTACCTAAGTATTTATTTACTATGTTTAGTTACTTAAATAAAATTAAATTACTTAAATTATTTAGCCCGTGCCAGTCTAGGACGTAAAATCAATTCCAACTAGCTGCCGTTCTTTCTCGCATATCGTAGGATAAGGTGCCTGGAGCTCAAGTCCAATAATGCGTTTTAGCAAAATCGTAGTTCGATCGTACAGTATGTATAAAGTAAGTAGAGTGATCGTGTGAAGTTGTTAGTGGAGTAGTAAAATGGTGCCAAAATCCTTCAGTGGTGAACATATGTATGAAGTAACTTAGAAAAAACCGTAAAACAGAAAGTATCATCACTACATTAAGTTAATTGACTACAGTGCCCAACAATTATTTATACCGACAATTATACACATACACCAGCCCCTTTTCGCAAGCTTTTATACTAATAAAAAAATAACAAACAACCCTTACCCAGTCATTGTGGGCAGTTAGGTTATTACGGCTAACTGCATTGAGCGCCGGGTCAAGGTTAGCTTGCATGTGCATGCCGCATGCACGGGCAGGCTACGCGGACGCCTCGTGCCACCAGTATAGGCTGACCTGCCTACACTTGAACTTGACGGAAACTATTCAGGCAGTTAAGGTTCATACATATGTACTTACATGGGCAAGTCTCTTAGGCCCTTTCAAAGTGAACAGAACTTTTCCTACCTATGTAAATTATTACATACACGAACACGTCTGATGCTTTTGACTACCGTGGCGCGTTCGGTTAACCACCTGAACGCAAAATCAAGGTCTCGGGTTCTATTGCCGATGGAGTCAGAGTTAAGAAGGACGCTTCTTTCTCCTTTTCAGTCTGGTTGTAGATATAATATACTATTTAATTATGTATCTTAAGTTGACTTGTACTCTTAACACAAGTCTTAAATGCAGTTACCAAGGGGGTGTAATAGTGTCCTAATTATTATATTTAGGTATATTATTACTTGTGTTATCCCCTTAGTTTGCGCATCTTCCGAGATATATTATATCGTCAGTCAGTTTTTGCAGAACTATCGCGGCCGCGATGGCATTAATAATTTCAATGGGCTGTCATGGCAGGCTTCCATGTTTGTTTGATTTAACTGATTAATTGGAAAAATCTTGTATCTAGTACACAAAAGAAGTTCAAAGTTTTAGCACTCAGAAACACATATTTACAGACTAAGTGATTTCAGGAACTCAATCGAGAAAAACATCATCTCTCTCGAGTTTCAAATGATTCATAAAATTAGGAATTTAGGGCATAAAAATATAAATAAAATGTTATGAATAGATTCACACTTCTAAAAGATTACATCAAAAAAACAAATAATCTAATGCTAAAACACCACATTACATCGATGTAAACTTCTATTCAAAACAAACAATATATGGAACAAGTCATCAAACCTAAAAAGTTAACGTATTAAAAAACTGGCAATTCAGCGGTATCAGTGAAGAAAATACAGCCAAACAGACCCTATTAATTTTACCCTGAAATGAATTCAGGTCTGCAGAAGGTCTGTAAATCTGCGCTCTCTTTAGGGCTAGGTACTTAGTATTCCACCCAAGAACTGACCGGTCTTCGTGTAATAGGAATCTAGGTTTCAGGGAGCTTATTTTCGTAAACCACTATTGAGTGATGTGGAGAGGACTTAAAGCTCAACTGCTTATGCTACGATGTTCGTTAAGCCGAAAGTTTTGGTCTTATGATAGATATTCTAGGAGTAGATATTATGCATATATACAGGTACTTGAATCTATTTCGCGATTGAACGCCCCTTAGATATATACCTCGGTAATTTTTAGCGTTACTATTCTTCTATATAGAGTTTATTGAGGAATCAGATGATTGATGTGATTTCTGTTGATTTCATAATTAGTGGCGTGTCCTCTGTAATAAATGAATACAGAACTTTGTTTGTTTAATTAATTATAAAAATATCGCCAAAAGTATTGAGCTTGGACCATTTCTAAGAACGAGATAAGTTGTATCATTTCAATAAAAAGTATAATTTTCTCTTTTATCTGCTGTTCGAAAATCACGCGTTCTATTTTATGTACAAACAAAACATTTTTTATCATAATCAGGAAATATACAACACATAAATATGATTTAATGTAAGTTTTGTGTGTAGTATGATTTATAATTTTGTCAAAACTAGTGATCAGTGGTGAACTTATTCATTCATTCAGTCGTTTAATAAATTTCACTGTAAGAATGTGGTAACTATAATTTTATTAAAGTGAAATTGGGCACAAATAATAAATAAAATAATAAACTTAAACTCTCAATAAATTAATTAAACCAACCAACCTCTTGACCGGCGGCTTAGTAAAACAAAACATTTTATTAAAAATGTTGGAGTAAAGTATATTTATCTCGTATTTAATATATTTATGGCTGATGAAAAATAAAAAAAACTGTTTATATATTCTTATTATGTTCTATCACTGCTATTGAAACTCCTAAATTATCTTTTTTATGTACTTTGGAAATACTTTATGTACTGCTCATATGAAACTAGTAATTTTATATTATACCTGACTTTATTCTGGATTTAGTAAGTAAACCTTGTGGGTCCAAGTTTAATAGATTTCCAATTACTAGAAGGACATGAAAACATAATAAATCTCGTAAATTGATTAATATTCATAGAATAATTTAGGTGGACATTAGATACCAATTCTGTTTTCTGGCTAATTCACACGTAGCCTAAATAAATACACAAGTAAACTTTGTTAATTAAAAATGCAGCACAGCCGTTAATAAATACATAAGGCTTATATCGTAATGTTAAAACTACTTACTTATCTAATACTTTCCGAACGAACTTGGAAGTCTTAAACTAGAGAGAATTTATTTCGTAGCTTAAAAGTTTCCTTCTTTTAAAAGTTTTTAGTTTTACTTATGGCCGTTCTTCTTTTTGTATTTGTATAGGTAACTAGGGTATGCGCACAGAATCCACTGTAATTTAACTTTAATGTAATTTTGGTTCATTTATATAATGATATTGATACTGATACGAAAATAACTCACTAATCTCTTAGTCCACATAGTAAATCGTTACTAATAATAAAAATATTTTTCTAGGTCTATACTAGACATCTTTGATTGTTCAATTTCGTGGCTTTGCAAATATTTTTTTTAATTAACTTACTCCTTGAATTATTATCCAACACGCTAAATCAAACTTTATCGAAGTTTTTGCAAGGAAACCAGTCCCAACGTTCATTCACCGGCGCGTGACGGGTTATCAACCCATTGTACAGGGTGTCCCCACTTTTAAAAGTCACTCAGGCAGAAGGTTCTTTAGAATAGTGGTGCTTGTGATACTTTAAGCTATTAAAAGTAGTATTTAATATAAAACTGTATATACAAAATCATAAGGAAATTCTTAATGTATAAATTAATTGGATTTAAATGAAGGAATATATAATATGGTTTTCTAGGACATCGTGTTTTGAGTCAAATTAGATTCGTCGCCTCATTAATTTGTGCAGTGTTCAACTGAAAAGGGTTAAAAAGGACCGACACAATGAAGCTAACACCGGAAATTATTAGAAAAGGTAAATGTGTGATTATATTTCCATAGAGAAGTATCGTATAATATAAAACTTACGTTTTTTATTTCTATGTTTAGAAAAAACAATACGTGTAATGAATCTACATACTTACTAACATAATAAACTGCAAGATAGCATTTACATTTTTGTTTCTTTTCGGCAAATGGACATAGATTCTACAGTTCAGCATATATTCCGTGCAAAGTATGTCTCAGGACGTAAACTTATAATCATAATTTGAATGCATCATCTGAATGCTAATATTATATGGATTTATAAATAATCAGATTAAGTTGTTGTTACGTATACATAAAAAAGAAAGAATTTTTGCTGTGGTTAAGGCATGCTATGTATTCATGCTACGTTTAGCAATTGTTTGATATAATAGCAGTCTTTTTTATGTGTATTCATAACGAACTATAAATAAAGCTAAAACTAAATAATTTATTTTTACAACATCACTTATAAGACCTACATATTACACCTATCATGTTTGTTATTATTAGTATATCTAATCAAGTTATTGCTCTTAATTATCTTATGAAGTTATTGCTATTAAAAATACACATGCTTAATTAAATTTATTATCTTCTGTCAATTAACAATGACTATGAGGAGGAGGTGCTTATTAAGCTTGAGGAGGTGCTTATTAAGCTGAGGAGGTGCTTATTAAGCTGAGGAGGTGCTTATTAAGCTTATTCAGAAACATAAGCGCCTGATTGTGTGTGGTGACTTCAATGTTAATATTCTTGAGGACACTATGGTTTGTATAAATTTTCTAAATTTATTTTTAAGTTATAATTTAAAACATAATTTTAATCAACCTACTAGAATAACAAGCACCTCCTCTACCTGTATTGACAATATATTTTCAAATTTTAGTTTATCCCATACTGAACTTACTACTGATATTAGATCTGACCACCATGGTCAGTTGGTGAAGTTTAAGTATCACCGCGGTTTCCAGCCCAGGAATGTTACCTGTGTTCCTGTCACGGGAGCCCGTTTGAGTAGTTTCAGGGAAAACATATTGAGACGGTTCCCTATGCAATTGAAAACCAATGCTCCGAATAATATGTATAGCTCATTTTTCAGTATTATTGATTCTGAATATAAAAAAATCTTTACATCAAAGAGTTATAAGATAACCGGTAGGAGGAATTTTTGTGATTGGGCCACTGGGGGTATAAAAATAAGTAGACAGCGGCTATATGAATTATATAAAGAAAGATCTTTTAATCATAGCCATGAATTCAAAAATTACATAAGTAATTATTCAAAAATATTCAAAAAGGTTTGTGCTCAGGCCAAAAAATTGCACATACAAGGCAAGATAAAAAATGCCACAAATGTTGTCAAGGAAACTTGGAAAACAATTAAATTTGAAACTGGAAGGGATGTCTCTTACATAAAAGAACCTAAACTTATAGTAAATAATAAGGTAATTACAGACAATCAGAAGATATCTAATGTGTTTCAAAGTTATTTTTCCAAAATTCCTATCTCAATAACTGAGCCACTAAGATCTTGTTCAGAGAGTGCTAGATGTATATTAGAAAAGAATGTGCCAAAATGTGACAGTTGTTTTGGTTTCAGAGAAATCAGTACAATAGATGTCATCAAATGTTTTAAATCACTCCAGAAAAAGAAAACATCTGATCTGTGGGGCCATTCAGTAAAGGTTTATTCAGCCATTGTAGATTTAGTTGCACCTGAGTTGAACATTATATTTAATCAATGTATTAAATGCGGAGAGTTTCCTGATCAGATGAAATACGGTAAAATCATTCCATTATTTAAATCTGGTAGTACCACTGACCCTGCTAACTATCGTCCTATCTCAATACTACCAGCTTTTAGCAAAATATTTGAAAAACTTATTTTAAATCAATTACAAGTACATTTTAATAGTTATAATATTTTCAACAAGCAACAATTTGGCTTTACAAAGGGTCGATCAACAACAGATGCTGGGGTTGATCTTATGAAATATATATTTGGGTCCTGGGAGGAAGCAAAGGATACTCTGGGTGTCTTTTGCGATCTTTCTAAGGCGTTCGACTGCGTGGACCACAAAACTCTGATCATGAAGCTTAAACATTACGGTATAGGTGATAGGGCACTAGATCTGATTACATGTTACCTGAGGGGAAGGATCCAGAGTGTTGAGTTCGGTGGAGCTCGATCGAGCGGCAGCTTGGCTGCTATGGGGGTTCCGCAGGGTTCCATTCTTGGGCCCTTCCTTTTCTTGGTCTATATAAATGATTTACCTTATTTAAGTCTGGGCCGTTGCCACATGGTGTTGTTTGCGGATGACACTTCAATATTATTTAAAGTTAGTAGAAGAAAAGACGAAACAGAAAGGATATGTAATGTGATTTCGGAGGTGGAGCAATGGTTTAGAATAAACAATCTTGCTTTTAATTGTAATAAGACTAAATGTGTAAGGTTTACTTTGCCTAATGTTAGGAGTTCAATTACTAGCATCGTAATTAATAATGTGGCTCTAGATATTGTGGGGTCCACTACGTTCTTGGGACTCACAATGGACTCAAAATTAAAGTTTAGTGAGCACATCGGTGGTCTGGCGAAAAGGCTAAGTTCTGCTGCCTACGCCGTAAAAAAAATTAGACACCTGACTGACGTGGACACAGCGAGACTTGTGTATTTTGGTTATTTTCATAGCGTCATGTCATACGGGCTTCTTTTGTGGGGCAATTCTGCTGATATTAATTCAGTATTTGTGCTGCAGAAGAGAGCCATTCGCTCGATCTACCGTATGGGCCCTCGTGAGTCTTTAAGAGATATATTTAAGACAATAAATGTTCTGACTGTGGCTTCTCAATATATATATGACAACTTAGTCTATGTTAAAAAAAATATTAATGAATACAAACTTGTAAGAGAAATTCATAATTGTAACACACGCAATAAAAATAAATTGTATTATAGTGGCTCTAGACTTAAAAGAATAAACGATTCGTTTATGGGCCTGGGCATAAAAATGTACAACAAACTTCCAGAGTCTATCAAGTCCTTACCTTTAGAAAAATTTAAAGTTGGCACTAAAGCGATGCTGATGGAGAAGGGCTACTACACCGTTAAAGACTATATAAATGATGTTTTGTGACGTTTCATTTTTGTGTGATCATGGCTTCACGTTCCGGTTCTTATTGGGACTTTCCTTAAATTTGTTATTAAACACTATTTGTTGGATGTGAAGCTTTGATCATGTTCTAATGAATTATGTATTTTTAAATTTAATGTACACATTGTCTGCAGAGTTTCTTGGCATTTCTTCTCTGCAGAGTTTGACTTTACGAAGTGCCATTAGTTTTAGTTTTATTAATCAAAATTGATTTTGTTTTAAGAATAATTTTTATGTTAATGACATATTTTTATGAAAAAAGTTTTTTTTTTTTTTTTGACGTTCAATAAGTGATATCAATATCCTTATGTTGAATAAAAGATTTTCATTTCATTTCATTTTCATTTCATTTCATTTCATTTCATTTATGATAATACTACGAGTTTATATATTAAATTTGTATGGCAAATAACATTTTTTGTAATTATATACATGGACAAAAAATAAACTGTTAATAAACTTATGTTTAATACATACGAAGCCCACCCCACCCCACTAACGTACATCAAAATCATTGAGGGTTGACACAATCTCTGAGATATAGTATCTCCTCGGTCACTTTTGAAACGTAGGTGACCGGTTTCTGGCCTGTGTTATCGTCCAATATATACGATTTTCCCCTAGTCCCTAAGTCACTTCCTCCAACATGCCATGAAGATAAGCTGCTATCTTCATTATTTATGCAAGATGATTCTACATGTGTTTGCTCTTACATCCCATAAATATATTGAAAATACAAATAGCTCTGCCATTCTAACCGAGTATAAATCATGTCCGTAAGTTGCATACTAGTTGCTATCGACGAACATATAATTTGGCTCTATCCCTAAACAAACACCCTAAGGTTCTTCTCTGCGTATTTATTGCTCCATGTAGTAAAAATCCTAAGGTCAAATCCTTCACTTCTTTTTTATTGCTCCTTGTATGTAGTTATTGTATGTATTGTTCTTTTAATTGCAGAGATGGAAATCGTGCCTGAAGGGAGAAACTTCCGATTGGTGTCAGAAGACGAGCTCCCAGCAGTGGCCGACGTGTTGCTTCAGTACATGCCAGAGTCTCTCAAGGTATGCAGCCTTACCACAAATAATATAATGGCCTTACCACAGATAATATAATACTACTACTACGTTCATGCTATATTTACTACATCAACATCGAATAGTTGCTGCAATAAATAGAAGAACTCGTCAACAGTCATAATCAGTCGTAAAGAAGTCTATCGAATTTTAATTGTGAAATGATTACTTATTTCTTGCGAAAACTTACAAAGTAACTCCGAAATTATTCTCAGAATCCCTTGAAAGTCATTTGTTATGTCTATTGCTGTTTCTCTCAAAATAGGTTTCAAACTTAATTCACGTACCACTAATTTTATATATTTACAGTTCCATCAGACGATTCACACATATCTGAATAACAAGGTTTGGGACTTCCATTTCTACGTGGCTAAGAACTGGCCTGAGGATCCCATCTGCCTGCATTTCCCTGGATGCACAAGCACGGTAAGTGTATTATCGATGCTATATACGAAGAGAAGATATTTGATTCGTAATATTGTTTTAGGTGATTTGTCACGATGGTTACGTAAGAGTTGACCTAAGGTACGATAATTAATCTTGATTAAATAAGTGAAGTACTGAAATAGAGTAAAAAGTTCATATACCTGCTGAATGTTCAGTGTTATGTCAGAATAATTTATCTGAATCATCAATTATCAACGCCTATGCAACGAACCAGAATCAACATGTATGCATAAAGAACTAGTAGCCTTCTTTTGTTCTTAATCGCCATTATTATTCTAGTAATTATTTTGTACCCTATCCCTTGAGATAGGTGTCAGTGCCTGTATTTGTTGATACCTATCTCGTTGCTGTATATCTACAGAAACGCAGGCTTCGAAAGTTTGGAAATGGCCACTCAATCCTCAGACTACCCCGCCGCAAAAAGGGAGTTTATACACAAGTCGTAAAGCGTATGAATGTATTTAATAATAATAATAATATTTGGACATTATTACACCAATTGAACTAGCCCCTTGGTAAGTACATTTAAGACTTGTGTTAAGGGTACTAGTCAACGTAAATTTAAGAAATATATAATTATTAAAGTCAAAAGTCAAAGTCAAATGTTTTTATTCAACATAAGTACAAGTACAGTACATTCATTGAAAGTCAAAACATTTGCCTGACACTGGTTGTCTCTTATCATTGAAATTCTACCGTTGGTTCGGAAGCCCTGGCTCGGAGAAGAACCAACAAGAAACTCCGGCTTTCAGGATTTTTTGCCCAGTGCCATTTACAAAAACAAATTTATAAAGAAACATAATTAACTTTGCACATATAGCTTAGATGCACTCATTGCCAACCCTGAGCATCGGCAAGGTAGTCTCCGACCGCGTAGTAAGCGCCCCGGACTAGTCGGCCTCTAACTATAGTCTTAAATTTAGGCAAGGGCAATCGCGTAATCCAGTCCGGTAAATGATTATAAAAACGCACGCAATTTCCAATAAAAGATTTCTTGACCTTTTGAAGCCTCGAGGGCGCCACATACAGCTTATGTTTGTTCCTAGTATTAATTTTATGAACATCACAGTTTCTTCTAAAAATATTTATATTTTTATGTACATAAATGACACAATCATATATGTACTGAGCAACAACCGTCAAAATATCAATTTCTTTAAATTTTTCACGAAGTGACTCTCTGGGGCCCATTCTATAAATGCAGCGAACAGCCCTCTTCTGCAAAACGAATATTGTGTTTATGTCAGCAGCACAACCCCACAGCAAGATGCCATAAGACATAATGCTATGAAAGTAGCTGAAATAAACAACCCTAGCCGTGAACGCGTCCGTGTATTCCCTAATCCGTTTAACAGCATATGCCGCGGAACTAAGTTTTTTAGATAAAACGCGAATGTGGTCTCCCCACTGCAGCTTTGAATCTAAAGTTATCCCTAAGAAGACAGTAGTATTAATTTTATCTATTTTCTCATTTTTTATTATTAGATAGGTTTCGACACCATTAACATTTGGCAAAGTAAATTTAATACATTTTGTTTTATTATTATTAAGAACTAAATTGTTATATTGAAACCATTGAACTACATCTCCTATCACCGAGTTTACTTTTTGCGACTCATCAATTTTCCTGCTAATTTTAAAGATTAGGGATGTGTCATCAGCAAAAAGGACCATCCTGCACCTATTTTTAGTTACAAAAGGTAAGTCATTTATTATACTAGGAAAAGAAACGGACCTAATATTGAACCTTGAGGCACCCCCATCTGGACTGAACGACCCGACGACCGCTCCAAACCAATAGTTACTTTTTGTACTCTATTACTTAAATATGATTTTATTACATTTAGTGAATTATTTTTAACTCCATAATACTCTAATTTTCTTATTATTATATCATGTCGGACACAATCGAACGCTTTAGAAAGGTCACAGAAGATACCAAATGCATCCTGTGACCGTTCCCAGGCATCAAAAATCCCTTTTATTAATTCTACACCAGCATCAGTGGTGGACAAACCCTTTGTGAAGCCAAATTGTTTAGAATGTAGCAGTCCGTTCAAATTAAAATGGTATAACATCTGATTTAACAAGATTTTCTCGAATACTTTACTTAATGCTGGTAGCACGGATATTGGACGGTAATTAGATGGGTCCAAGGTACTACCAGACTTATATATCGGTACTACCAGACTTATATATTATATATAGATAAATACATATATAGCATATATAATCAACATCCAGATTAGAAAGCAGAAAAAAAGCGTAGTTCTGAACCCTGCCTCCACCGGGAATCGAACCCGGGACCTCACGATAGCGTTGAGGTAGTTAACCAACCGCGCCACGGAGGTCGTCAAATTTACTTTACTAGCACAACCATTTTATCATTGCAGCCCAACAGCCACATCTACGAGAGCGTGACGGCGTTCTGTCCGTCCGAGCGAGCTGAGCTGGTGGACCTGCTGACGTCAGAGGACGTTTTGCTCGACCTCACGCAGCCCCTGTACCTGAACTTCACCCACGAGGCCATCGTGAAGCGCCTCGAGCGACACTATGAGGCGCACGAGAAGATCGAGGGCGACATCTATGTGTGCGATAACCCACCTAAGGAGGATATTCGAGCTGAAGAGTAAGTGCCATCATCATCGTAATCTGAAGATACAGTCATAGATGACTTGATTATAACTATCATTGATTTCTACCGCATTTGGCACTGTTTCTTGTCTCCTAAAGGTTGCAGTGTTATTTTATATAGCCTACGATCATCCTTGATACATGCTCTATCGAACACATTAAGATCTTTTCATTCAAATCTTTTATCCAGTACTTGCGGAGCTTTATAATATCTTCAGTTTTATATTAGTACAGATTTTCACTATTCGGTGAAGAATTAATATAATATTAATGTATATGAATTTACATATTTAGTTGTTAGAGATTGAAAACTCTTGTAATAAGATTTCTTTATAATCAGTTATTGTTATCTTGAGCTCATTAAAGAAACATTGACTACATTTCCAGCTTGCCACCGGACGTGGAGCTAGTGCGCCTAGAGCCCAAAGACATGGTTGCCGTCTACGACTTGTACCCAGCAAGTGACATAGAGTGTAGAGAAGTGTTCGAGAAGCTGGTGGCCGAGCTGCCGGCCTACGGGATATTCGTGGAGGGGCAGCTGGCCGCCTGGATGGTGCAGTCGTATTACGGCGCGATGTTCTCGATGCAGACCCGTCCGGAGTTCCGGCGGAAAGGCTACGGGATATTCCTGGCGCGGCGGCTCACCCGGGAGGTGGCAGCCCGCGGCTACAAGCCGTTCGTGGTGATCCGCCCCGAGAACGACGCCTCGCGCGCCCTCTACACTAAGCTCGGCTTCGTGAAGCGCTTCCGAACCGCCCGCGCAGTCCTCCGCCCGCGTTGATCCCTCACGTTATCGACTAGCAAATTTTATTTTTTTAACTACTATTTTTGGATACTTACAAACAAATATTAGCTTTGCGATCTTTGATCGTCCTATAGAGTTCTAGTACTTAGTAGCTTTAAGAGATTTCCCGAACGGAACGATTAACGCTCTCGGCCGAGCGTAGTGGCGGCCGAGGCTCTGCAGGTAGTTTGGATGAACTCAGTGAACAATGTGATGCATAGATGTTGAATGAATTGAGAATCTATTTTTGCATAGACACTTATTGTATTGTTTTGTCGTTATACAAAGTTAGAGAGATGACAACGAAAACGATCCTTGAAATATTACAGTGAGCTCTTTTATATAATGATTCTAGATAGATCATAACGCATAGTTAAATGTATGAGAAGTTTTAGCATTTTTATGAAGAATCGCTAGGTAGCGTTAATCGTTTCGTTGCCACCGCATTTGGTGCCAGCCTATTTAGTTTTATTACAATGCTGCGAATTTAGAGTAAGTCTTTAATAATTTCATAATACGACTCATTAAAACTTTTAATTTTTTTAACGATATCGATACAATTTATTGTCAAGATTTTTCCAAATATTAAAAAAAATTTACATAAATGATAATGTACAACAAGAGCAGATACCAAAGATTTGTAAACTGGATTTTTATTCTAAACTAGTTTTGCTTTTGTTATTACTAAAGATATTTTTCTATCCGAAATGTATGTATATAGAGTACGCCTTGATAATGTGCCACTTGTGGCCATTTCCTGTGCTACGACGGACGCGTTATCTTGTTACTCATACGATTGTTTTTATATTATTTTATTCCATTATTTTTAATTATAATAAAATGCACTATGTGTTAAAATTTAATTACATATGATTTACATATTTTGTATTATATCGTAACTTACTCGTATAACCAAGTATCAATGGATATGAATTTTTATTTTCTTTCATATTATAAGAATGTATTCACAAGGCAGTAGAGGCCTTATGTAACGACCATGATGATTTGTATGACTAATTGGATAAATTTAAAGGAAAACCAAAGATAAGAAACCGAAAACATTTGTAAAATTCATATTTAAATGCGATAATTCAATAGTAAAAAAACGTTAATTTACATTTAGGTTTTGCTTGTTTTAATTCCTAACACGTTCAAGTTTTTAAAATTGTAAATCAGTTAGATGATAAAAGCGACAGACCAATCATGTACCATATTATGTCACGCTATTGCAACGCTTCATTCATCTATTGGACGTAGCACAAATCTATCTGATCCCATGGTGTTTACAGTGCGACAAAGTTTCCTGACCCGATGCCCAAATAAGGAACAACTAATTACCGAGCAATTTGGTTACTATAAACAGCTGTCTGAGAACAAATAAGGTGACACTAGCGACGTTATCACCGGGTCAGAAAAGTTTGTTACTCTACTATTAAAGTCTACTTTGTAAATAATTTACAATGAAAGTGTATACCAGACTAATTGGAAAATCAATTATGTTTGTATTGCGTCCAATAATCTTAGTGCAAATTTCCAATTTCTAAAATTAAGAATTTTCTTCGAATATTCTAATGCTACTCATTGAGTGTGACACTGTTCTCTCTCGAGTCATTGTGGGTCCTAATTAGTCAAAGACCACCGAGATGAAGTCGAAAATACAATAATAAGAATTATTATTGATATCTAGTTTGGTTTCAATGATTTCGTGAAACGAATAAAGGAATAAAGAGCTTCAAATTGTTTCATTTATGTTACAACAACCTATACATTCACGTCCTGAAATCTTTTTCGGGTTGGACAGAACCTTGGTGATACTCGTAGCTCACTTATTAGCATGAATATTGAGATTGTCATTTTAGAAGGAACATTGGGGACAGGTTGCTAGCTCATCGTCCAAGAGAATCTATGTACCCCCAATCCCTTAGTCGCCTCCTACGGGAAACTTACATGTCGGGAATAACGGTAGCTAGTTGACATTGTTTTTACATCCCAGGCTAGCACGGAATTGTCAGACTAGCAAGGGACACAACCACAATCCAAAGACACAGTAAAACATAACTGGAATGACGGAACTTTAATAGATAAAAAAAATGGGTTTTCCAATAATATAAAGTGAGCATCTGTATATCGGTGTTACGGTAAGACAATAATACCTCCACACTTAGCTGTTATTTAGCTTTCTGGTTATCTATCTCCTACAACCCAATATGAATAAGTATTTAATAGTTTTACTACAATATACATGATCCCTTTAAACTTCACGATTAGTAACTGTACCTGACCATATCGAATTGACTTCTTCAAATAATCAGGACTCGACTTGACACTGCTTGAACTGAGGCATAGGTACCTACCAAATAAAATTTGGTACTTACCAGTTGTAGGGGATATATATCCTGGCTTGCACGCAGTAACTGCAACCGTCCAATCAAATATTTAGTTTGACTTGACTTTAGTAAATTTTCTGTTACTACAATGTAATAATTGAATTGATAACTGTTATGTGTGTTGTTCACTGATTCACTCATTCATTTATTTGTTTGGTTTGGTTACATTTTCCGCTATTTCTTCATGTTATGAAATGTAAAACAAGTATATGTAGTGAGTGTTATTGTTAAAATATGACCAGCCTTATTCATAAAATAGAACAATTGATAAAAAGAGAAAAAACTACCCCTGAACGGAAAAAGAAAGATGATTCCAAGAAATCATCGTCGGAAATACTTACCGAGTTATTTGGTGCTTTCAATGCCGCTCCTCCAAAATTAGATGATATCACGCCCAAAAAATCTAAGAAAAGCAAGAAAGACAAGAAGGAAAGTAAGAAATCTAAAAAAGATAAAAAGAAACGAAGTCGAAGCAGAAGTCATGAATCCAATGACACTAATCATTCCAAAAAGCACAAAAAAAAGAAAAAAGCAAAAAAGCGTAAATACAGCACTGATTCGGATGAACCAAAAAGTCCTGGTACGCCACCAGTCCCCATAAAACAGGAGCAAAATGTAGTTAAAAAAGAAATTGACTCCCCAAAACGTTTTAAAGCTGAAAATGCTACAGATAAAGTTCCTAAAGACTCTTTTATCAAACAGGAAAGCATAGAGATTAAAAAGGAAAAATCCCCAATATTACCCAGAATAAAACGAGAAAAGAGTTCAGATGTTGAAGAAACAACATTAAAAACAGAAAAAGCTGATTCTGTTCCTTCTAAAAAGGAAGATGAAGCTTGTGGAGACACTGACAAAGCTAAGGGTAAAATTCAAATAAAGAACTTAAAATTCAGTGCTGTATTTGAAGAAACGGTTAAGAAAGCAGAGGAGGAAGCCAGAAAAAGGGCAGAGAGAAAGGAAGAGGGTGAATACACAGATTCTGACACTGGTAGTGTGGAGAAAGACGATATCTCCAACTCACAATTCCCAAAATCTGCAGATCCAGGGGGTATATTGAAAAAGAAAGAGGAGGAACTGAAGCAGTAAGTAATGTTTCTAATATTAATACACACATCTCAAGCTAAATCAAGCTCATAAATACCTATTTAATGTATAAATATTGCGAGTCTTCAACAAACAAAGACCATCACAAAAAAACCTGGGTACCCGAAAGATTGTATAGTCATGAATGTGTATGTATTAAAAATATCTCTGTAATTTTGTATGTTTAATACAGCTTGGTTTATAAGTAGTGGGATGAAAAACTAAAATCAGAATTCATTCTTCATCCTGAGCATGCACCTGCTAATTGTGTATTTCAACATTTTAAAATATTTCCATGTTCATATTTTAATGTGATTAACATACAGACATATAGGGCTCTACAGAATAGCAGTTAGCATCTTAATATGGCATCATGAAGCACCACCATAGCTTATGAATTGACTATAATACATAAAACAGTATAGCACAAAACCCTATATGAGACTCCGCAGATATGATAATAGTTTGAAAGCCTCTGACTATCTGAAAAGGATTATGAAGCATATATCTCTTATTATTTTAAATAAATTAAAAAACTAGTAACCATTTTATACTTTTAATTATACACCCATACTGAATATGAGGATACTAATACACTGTATTTAGTATAGGGCTCGGCAACATTTTAAGTCTATGCCATAATAATGTCACTATAACAAATATGTCATTATATATGTAAGTATGTTAAGAGTGCTCCTTAACATTTCAGAACAGATAGTAGTAAGACTCATACATCTAAAAGTAAACATTCTGAGAGAAAGTCAAGAAGGAGCAGATCCAGAAGTCGCCATAGGAAACGGTAAGCTGTACTTAACATATTAAGATGCTTATTACTTAATATTGTAATTAGCTTTTTAAAAGAAAGTAAAACAGTATTGCAATATCAATAATTGCAGCTTTACTAACTGCTTTCATAAGAAGACAAATTTTAGCAATACCGTTAACAAAATAATTTAATGCTATTGCAATAATAATGTGAAATTTTATTGTCACAATCTGACACACACTCAAAAATTACTAAAATTTAAAATGTTTTGTTGGTAGAGTATGCAACATGATAGTTGTAATCTGAATAATAATATGAAGCTACAATGTACTGATGACTCAAGTTAATAACCTAACAACCATTAACCCCTGTGCGGTGGTGGTATGTTTGGGTGTCTATCTCTGCAATTGTATTTCTATTGCTTTAGTACCAGTGCCAGTACTCAATGCAAAAGATGTTAAGTCGAATCACAATTTCTTTTAAAATTCTGCAGAGAATTCCATACATTCTATATTGTATATATAGGTGTAGCAAAGTTCTGTATTTTATTTATTAAAACACTAATTGTGTATCGCAGATCTCGTTCTTCGTCCCGCCGTCGTCGCTCACGATCCAGATCAAGAGGTAGTAGATCTAAAAGGAGTCGGTCCCACAGAAGAAGATCGCGCAGCAGGTCCCGAGACAGATCTCGGTCCAGAGCTAAGCCTAGAGACAGAAGATCACGGAGTAGAAGAAGATCAAGGTAGATTAATAGATATAGACACACCTTTACGAAGAATATATACGCAATACGCAATTTATTCCCTTTTACCCTTAGCTGAATTCAAAAGATTGTGTTTCAATAAACCTCAGATGTCTTAGTCGTCATATATGACATGCTGCATAAAGTACTGTAATGATCTAGTTAATTTACATTTTATTTAAAAGCTTAATAATATATTTTGTGTATCCTATCTCTCTCTGTCACTTACATAACTATGTTTAACACTAATAAAAAGATACATTTTATTATAATGCCTACATTCTTCTCTTCTCTCTTGCATGCACCATCACTAATAAGTGTGTGTCCCAGATCTCGTTCACAGAACAGAGTGAAGTTAGCTGATAGTGAGAAGAAGCGTCTTCTAGAAGTAGCTAGAAGGAACGCTATAAACATGCTCAAGAATGGTGCTGTTCCAGCGGGGGCAGCTGCCTTGCCACCTCATACTAGGACGCAGGTTATGGCTGCCATACAGTCTGGTGGTAAGCTTTAACTGTTTATGTTAAGATTAAAGCTGTTTATGCAACTTATCATTCATTTGAACGCAATCTCTTAATAAAAATCCATAGATGCTGACTCAAAATTGATTTTGAATATTTTGATTGAAATCAATTTTTGTATAACATTCGCCAGTACCATCAACATAGAAAAAAAAATCCATTTTAAATGAAAGTTTGTCTAAGTATTACTTTTTACTTTAGGCCCTACAATCATTGTACGTAAAATTCTTTCTGTGAATACAAAATATTTTTAATTAGCTTGTGGAATTAATTCAAAATATTACAACTACAAATTTGTTATTACTAAACTAAAACTACAGACTTAAATATTCTCTCAATACCTTCCAGGCAAATCAGTAGATGAACTAACAGACTTCTGCAAGCATCTATCAAAGAAGGAGGCACTGGGAGAACTATCTTCGGTATCCTCTAATGACGAGATGAGTGAAAATGAGGATACACTGGCTTTTCATCACCCGTTCCTGGTTAAGGAGAAAATGCCTATTGCTATTAATATAAGGGTGAGTTTTCAGTGATACGTATGTGCAGATATCGAATGCTATGTAATATTTGTATATTTATTCTAATTCGGTTATCAGTTATCACTTTGGTTTTTGTTTTTTGAAGTACAATCAATAATATTCAATATACAATACAAATATATTTGAAATATACATAATAATATACACGATACAACTATTTCTTTAAACATACGGTTCTTACAGCCATCGATACATACTCGAAGGTTGTAAGTACTTCTGCTGTTATCCTTTTTATAATAACGATTCACAATTATATTAAAATGTAATATTATTGTGTTTTAGGGTGGAGCTCCATTGCCGGTGAAGCCAAATGGACCACCGATTAATGTGAACAAGGATGAACTAAGGATCCAGTTTCCAGTCTCATCGGGCTCCCAGCATAGAGAAAAAGCGATCGAATGGGTGCCCGTGTCGCCTAAAAAAGATGACATGGTATGTATATGTAGAGGGTACTTTACTATCAAATAATGATAGGAGGGTCCAACCCTATACTTTATCTTGTTGTATGGGACTTAACTTTACAAGCAATTATATTACAATAAGTGTGTTAATATGTCTGTATCAAGCTTATATTTAATCATAACATATGTGTATCATACTTGATTTGATCCCTAATTATTTATGTTTTATTAAAATTCAAATGTTTTATAATAGTTTTTGTTTATTTCACAGCAAGTTGCTAAATTACCTACCAAGGTAATCAAAGCTGCGATACCTGTGACAGCTAACTTTGAAAAGTAAGTAATTTATCAATTGTTAAGTATATTTAATTTATTGTCTTTTTTTTACTGCGTATTATATAAATGTTTGAAGGAATAATATAATAATGTATAATAACTATGTTACAACTGATCATAATCAAAAACCCCTTCAAACATAAAAATCCTCTTAGTCTCGTCAATACAAATCGGCCAATAATACCTATATACACCATATCTTGTACCTGCTTCATCACAAACCCTTAATATAAATACCGACAATACTATTTAATACTCCTTATTTTTTACTTAGAGCTGCAGAACCGCTGTCGACGGCGCCTCCGCCGCTGCCAAGTGTGCCTTTCTATTCAGCTGGGGCTGTGCCACCACGTAAGTGTAACTTTTTATATACATTTTCCACTATCAATATTAACTTGTCGGAAATATTTTTATAGTTTTCAAATAGATATCCCAGTGCATCGTGTCGTATAGTGTCATCTCGCCATAAATGAATATCAATATTAATTCTTTAATACATATATTATAGTATATCTTATTACATAATGTAATTAAGTGTGTTCATTTCGGCAAAGCGTCACCCCTCGAAGTCCCTATAACGTAAAAATGTTACTGATATGTCTTTGGTTTGTTGGGATCGAGACAAATGTGGATTCAAGATCTTATGTTCCCTTTATAGGGAAACGGACTTTATGTGTTTACTATGTATGCTATACCTATTTTTTATCTACTATTAGCTTACCATTTAAACATTTTTGCAGCCCCGCCTGTTCCAGAGCTGCCGGTGCCTGGGCCCCAAGCCTATCCGCCGGGAGTGCCTGCGCCCATTATGCCACCTACGCCCGCCAAAGTGGTGAGTATTCAACGCTATGGGGATTAAGCGTATGTATGCTTTCGAAATAAATATAAGTATCACATAACCTGGACGTACGCGTCTATGTATGTATGTATAGAAAAATTTAAATGGTTACGGACTAAATTTGTTTTGATATTATTTGTAATCGATGCTTTATTGTATAACATAGTGCTGATTAGGTATTTAAATACAACTTCCTGCTAGGTCATGTGTCAAAAACATATTTTTATAGTCAATAATAACTTAGTTCTTTCATTAAGTTTCCTTACTACAATAAATTTAAAGTAGTTACATAAAATTGGATATGTCTACTCTAGATTAATTTATATTACTATGTATCTCAGGATATAGCAGCAATCATCTCGCAAAAGTTGTCCATGATACGGAAAGAACAAGAAGAGAAGGAAACAACCACGCGTGGTGTGAGTATTACGTTGCAACGAAATATTGTACCTTTAAATACGGCGTATAGATTAATAAGTGTAAGTGAAGCAGGAGAGATTTGCAGGATCGTTCAAGGTGGCAATAGATAGTGTCTGCCTATACAGTTGGCATGTAGAGGCGTGAACATATGTATGTATTGTACCATGAGATGAGTAACGGAAAGGCATGAAGTATAGAGAGCATAGTATAACTAATACTAAAACTTATACTTAACATAGTATAACTAGAATAATGTCGATGAAAATACCAATATCCTTTGATTGTGTATGCAGAGGTGGGTGTGATCCTTAAAAAAATTTTTGTTTAAGACAATTGTGATGGGTTATCTCGTGATTGATGATCTTGTGTGTAAAGAAACGAACGTGATGAAAATAATATCAAGCATCAAAATCGTTTGAATGTTTAGCTAGTATTTTTTTTTAATATCCTTATTTAGTAGCCTTACACCTCAAAGGTTACGCCGGCTTAAATTATACAAAATTAACATTTGACTAATAATTGACTTGATTTAACAGAAAACCCTATTTATACATTTAAATCTATTATTTGTTTTCTTTTTACAAAGGACTTCTTAGCAAAATTGATCATTTGCTTGATTAGCTAGTATATTTAATTTTAATGAATTTCCTCTTTATTTTAGTTCGGTTGGGGAGCCCCCTCCACTCTCGGCCAATTCACAGGCTCAACGGGCGCTCAGATCCTGACCCCTAGAGAGCTCGCCAGCGGAACCCAAGCCTGGGCTAAAAAGGTAATGTTTATATAACAAATTATATGGAAAAAGGTCCATTATAAGCCAAATGGGAATGAAACTATCTTTGAATTATTTTTATATGCTAAGCTTATGTAATTTTGGAATAGATAATGAATATAGTTTAGATTATTGTGTGATAATGAATGTTAGAGTTCGTTTGTTAGTATTTTGCGCTGGATTTTTACGTCAGTATTGTTCAACATATGTTTCTATCATATATTACATTATGTATGTTTATTTTATGTAGTTTAAACATGAAACTTATATAGGGAGATACTTGGTGTAATGTTAGCTTTCTAGAAGTCAAGTAATTATATATTATTTCCGTATGTATTAGAATTTCTATTATTATTATATTAAAATAATTCAAAGATAGTTTCATTCACATTTGGCTTATACAGTAAGAAATGTTACTAGAAAAGCTTTAATGTCTCGAAGCTTCTCTAATGACATTATGTGGTGATCCTGTGTGTAAGTCGCTTTTCATTAGACGTTCTTTCTCTATACAATATTAGTATTCAATATTTTCCTTATTTAATAGTTATTACTTACGTAATATACGTATGCATCACCTTTAAAAGATAAGAGTTCCCATTCATGTATTTTCAATGTCAAAATTCACTTCATATTCGATAATTCGTAATTTTTACGTATAAGATTTTAATTGCAAACCATATGTTTAATAGTGTGTTATGTAGTCCAATATATTTATTATGTCATATTTATTCACTTAATATATTATACATTATCTGTATTATTTTTCACATATAGACTATGTCTAGAAAAGCGACGAACCACGATGCAGGCACTACCTACTTAACATTTTTCTTTCAGCAAGGGACATGGAGTTTGCGCGTCTATGCCAACTGAGACACAGCGTGTTCCGGATAAATTACGGTCAGGATTTGTAATGCAAAAGTTATATGAATGAGGATTTCAATTGGGAAAAGTCACTCCTATAATATGTTCATTCCTGAATGAATGAGTATCTGAATGAAAAGATGATTTTCGAATGATCAGGAGTCACGGAAAACTATACAGTTTTAAAACATGCATTTTACATTTAATTAACTAGAAACGTAAATATTGATTGCCTTATGTCATATAATTTTATTACAATACCTGACCTTTGACATGTTGTGTATCTTTAGATGTGTAAAAACGTCATCTCAGTAAAGTTTGAACGCGCTATGTTATCCGAATGTTATTAATACGTGGAGCAAAGCGGTTCTCGAATGGCGACCGCGTCTCGGTAAACGTAGTGTAAGTAGGACGCGCCCCCTGCTAGGCGGACCGATGACCTGAAAAGGGTCGCTGGTAGTGGTTGGCTGAGGGCAACGAATGATCTTGTTTTGTGGCGTAACCTTGGAGGAGGCCTACGTGCAGCAGTGGACTGACATTGGCTGATTGATTGAATAATACGTATGTATATTGTTGATCAAAAAAATGGTGTCAGTTTTGCGAAATCTCAAGAAGATATACTTCCAAGAGTGAATGATATACTTACCTACAATTTACATGAGGCTGAGATATAATATTCACACTTTAGTACTACAACAGAAAGCTCCTTATCTTCTTCCTTGTATCTTAACTTCGACTAGTTATAGTACGTAACAATATAGCAGCGAAGAAAAATTAATTTCGTGCAATTAGAATAAAGTATAAATAAGAGATGACGTTTTAGCACATTGTTGAACGAGTGAACAAACTCTGAATCGCTATGCAATGGTATTAACCATGCCTTCATTGGCATGCTAAATATCATTATGATTTTCGTGAAAAGCTAACAAATATTCAGCTTTCCCCTTTTTGTGCGAGCAAACGTTCATAATACATAATTATATATTACATATTGCTTAAACCTACGTGTGTCTTAATACTCGTAGCATTTATTTATTTGCGTAACATTATTTCTATCAATAAGTAGAAGAGTTTTACATTTTTTGTACTGTATTTCTGTACTGATGTTGTAGCTCATTGTGCATATCCTTTTTAATGGTGTTCTGCAAATATTTTTTCATATCGTAGTTTGGACTACGCAGGCAGTTAGACTTATGTATTAAATGACATTATCTATATACGTATTTTAGATCCTAAATTAGTCCCTTAACACCTCGACAAACTAACATCTTAAATTTATCTCCTTATTTTTCTTATAAAAATACCAACTAATAAGCTAGTGCGTTCTTTACTCCCGTTTGCATATTATAATAGTAACAGCTGTAGTTATTTTGCCTTTTTAAATATGTAACTCATATATCTATCGAGATCACGGTTCGTCTTACCCAGACACACGTAAAAAGGGGAATTCTTGAATATTTGTTTCAGCTTTTGATAAAAAGTGATAAGGAGTGTTGTACGCAACGGTAGATCGTCGACCGAATCAAATTTGTACTGTGGTGCCACAGGTAAGCAAATTGGTAAACGTTATTTCACCAACAACAGATGTTGGGAAGAGTACAGTGAACCGATAACAATCAATCTTCAATGTTGTAGATTTACTTTCGAACACACTTCGTTGTTTTATTTTGTGCAACAAAACAAACGAGTTATGACCATAAGTAACCTTGAATATTATCGTGTTTTTACGTATATTATCTTCAATATATCAGTACCTTGTTTATTTCCGAGTACATACACATCACGCCCGTATATACGATCTGATAATTAATCGAAAGCGAATGTAGTTATGGTCATAGCACGGTTTTCCAACAGTATAGTTTGCATCGATGAGAATGCTTAACTATGATATCGAACGATACATACATAATTGATGAATGAAAGTTAGCAATCATGAAAATATTAACCCCAACAACAGAGTTTTGCTTAAAGCACTAATTTAGGCTAAACTGATTGACCATTGAATTGTTATTTGATTTTGTTTATTTGACAATTGAGGTACAAAACCTGTGGTAGTTTTAATAGAGACAATAATAATTTGACAAAATGATGTTATGATTTTATTAGTTTCAATATCTAATACCCTCTTGTGTATTCAGGACCAACTGCAGCGAGCAGCGCCGGTCGAAGGTGGCATGGGAATGCATCTGCTACAGAAGATGGGTTGGCAACCAGGTCGAGGGCTAGGGAAAGAAGGTAACTAATACATTCACCTCCTTTATAGCTTTTAGGGATTTTCAGAGCCTCTATATCTCTATGGGCACTTTTAACATTAGTATTGTAAATGTGAAAGACATTGATATAAAACATTGCTCTGGTCCTGTATATGTCTTTTACGTTATTGTGGGAAATATGAAAGATGAAATGGTATTGATGGAAAGTCTCTATTTAATTAATGTTGTGATTATAAATTACTTTCAAAAAAGTAAATTAATTATGCCATAAGACCATGTAAATATTTATTTATTTATCATCTATCGTGTTATGCTTGTTTCAGGTACTGGAACCCTTCAGCCGTTGCTCCTAGAAGTGAAACTGGACACAAAAGGCCTTCAAGCCAAGGAAGAAGCTGTCGTACGTGATAGAAGAGTACGTATCATACTAAATATTCCTAGTTTTACATACTTTATAGGTACATCAATTATACAAAAAAGATAACTTTTATTTTATAAAATATGTAAAATCAAGTTTTAATAATTAAAATATAAAAAACCTTATTAGAATAAATGCTTAAAAGTCAAATTAATTTGCTATTAAATGGGTTTATGACACGTTTATTGAACGGATATTTTGATATCCATCATTGCGATTATGCAGGTACATCATAGTTTAAACAATCCGTTAATAGATGTCGTTTTTACAGACGCGTGGAAGATTCAACAAGAAGGCGGGACCAGCTGCTGTAACCGTTGTGGCGGGAAAACATCCCGTGTCGCTTTTAGGAGAATATTGTTCTAAAAATAAATTAGGACCTCCCGAGTACAATCTCTGCTTCGAATGTGGCCCCGATCATAAGAAGAACTTCCTCTTTAAGGTGTGTAGCAAAGATTCAATTAATAATACTAGTTTTAATGTGATCGGTGAAGTACTTTAGCGTAATATTGTGAAAAACAATGTTGACTCCAGCTGTCATGTTGAATCGGTACATGGTCAGATCTTTTATAATTACAGGAACCTTCGATTAAACAAAAAACTATCAAGATATTTTCAGGATTTGTCGCATATATTTTATTTTATTTAGTAGTGAATATACGAATTCTTTTTATGAATGTGCTCATTTCTACTACACTAAAAGCACCAGTTCATAACTGATACATCTTCATATTATAACAAATTACCACCAGCATACAAATGTTTATTAATTTTGTTACATTTCTTTCTTAGGTGAAAGTAGCAGGTGTAGAATATCAGCCAGCTGTAGCGAGTGCCAACAAGAAGCAAGCTAAGGCTGATGCAGCTCAACTAGCTTTGCAGAAGTTAGGTGTGGCTCCAGCTTAGTAGCGGCTCTAAGAGAGAAGCGTAAGCCCCATGAGAAAATAGTTTAAGAGTGTATGGAAATGGTTTACTAGAACTGTATGGTAGGTTGTGATCTCTCCTGTTCTCTAAAGGGAAACAGTCGTGATGAGTTCGTAAATGGAACAGTTTAAGTGTGTAAAGAAATATGTATGGAAGTGGTTTAGTAAAATTGAATGGGAGTCTGTGATCTCTGTCTGCTAACTTAAGGGAAAAGGCAGTATGAATATTGTTCTTATGATTCTTTAATATACGATTGATTCTAAGTACCGAATGGAAAAAGCAAGGAAAGTGTAAATAGAGTAATACGAAACTATGTTTTTCAATATCCTAGAAAATATCTTAGTATTGATATTTATAGAAGACTGCTCTCTTTTTCCACTATACAAGTTTGCTGATTGTAAAAAAGTGACTGGAAAGCTATTTTAGACAGAATTTGAACCATTGACGCTGTTTACAATAGCGATTGCCACAGAACTAACAATAATATGATATTTGCATCTAATGTAGTGTAAAATTCAGTACATTTTAAAGTCTCAATATTAATTTCTTGTAGCCAATATTTAAATGTAGTGTTATTTTATAATAAAGTAAATTAAAGTGTGATAAATGGCCATATTCACCATTATAAGTATTTTATTTGAATGCATTGTATTTAATTTTACTTGAATGAAGTTCTTTATACTTAAAATCCTTTTCCTTGATCTACAGATTCAGTGTCTTGCATTACTATTATCTTTAATTATAAAGTTACGACACATAATTATAACTTTTTTGTAAATGTTGGTGTAAATATTTGTGATAATAATAAAAAATAATTACTCAATAATGTCTATTTCATGTTGATAGTGCCCTAGTGATAAATCAAAACACAGAAGTGGTCTCCTAACATGCTACCATTATAACCTATAATATATCAACCTGTACAACATATTTACTCTCTTATCTCTAAATTATTGCAAGGATACAAGCGAACCAAGCAATTTAGGTGCCAGTCAATCATCTGATATCCACAATAATTGTATGTATAAAACCAATACATACATAAACATAACGCCAGTTTCCTTATTAAGGGGTAAACAGAATGCCAAATCCCTATTTGTCCCAGTCCTGACAAACCACTATCTTTTCGTTGACACTCATACAAATAATGTTATGCCACTGCAATGTAAATATATTGCTATGTAGCTTCCTTTCTTCCTGACATATCATGGCATTTGGTTTGCATTCTATTGCAAACACGGTTTAAACCAGATACAATAACTAAATGTGACAAGTATTAAACTGTGGTGCCATTTACAATTCCTGATTGCCTGTTCTGAGGAATCGATAAGTTTCCTTACACTGTTTTCCCTCAGCATTGTCAGTGAATTCAGTTTACCCTTCTTGAAATTCATTTTGTGAAGTTTAGTCTTTGAGGTTTGACTCTAATAGTGTACTCAGGGTGCGAATCCCAGGCCATCTACCATTTGAAGGACAACTTATTTTTATATTTTAGTTTCTTTCATGATTTGTAACTTTATTTACATAAACTATCAATTCAATATACTCAATTTCTGCATCTCAGAGTAACAAGAACCATTTTTGATTGAGCCGAGGTAAATACTACTTTGATGTCTAAATCAAAAGATATAATAATCAAAGTCACTAAATAGAGCCTTTGATCTAGCTCAATAGGGTTGAGAGCCATCTATGTAAAGCCGTAACAACAGTAGATAAGTCAATATTTAATTATTACAATATAGGAAAGAACAGGAAAGTTCAATAAAAACAACTGAAGCAAATTAATAATTTTATTCTATTTACAACAAAAATTCTTAAATTATTATTGCAAAAATATCTTGATTCGCTTGTGTATTTTATACCACAAAGTTCTTACATTGCATCTGGTAATTTGCATGAGTTATTGAAACTGCAACTCTTTTCTGGGCATTAAAAGTAAATACCTAAAATCTATTGCATTTCATGAACCAATAATTTGCTGTCTGAGGATGAAAAGTTTTTAAGAATTGTCTAATAATTGAAAACACACAATTTTTAATCTATTCTAAATATTTTTAACTATATATACATATTTTAACTTTTATAATATGCATGTTATTACATACAAGACTGCCAAAATATTAAAACAATGAGTAAGTGTCATATCTATTTTAAGCAAAATAGGTGTGAGCTAATTAAACAGTTTGAAGGCCAAAACTTTTTAACATACTAGATTTTAACCACCATTCTTATAATCACAGATCTGTTGATTTATTAACTCTCTTATAGCTTATGGCTTCTTTGCAGTTCCCTGTTTGATTCGGTAATCAGACAAAGCTGCTTTGATGGCATCTTCTGCAAGCACTAAAACAAAAAGGAATACACATTAATAACAACTCAAACTCTACTAGACCTTGAAATATTGTGTTTATTGAACTATAAGGCCTCTGTAATTAGTACTTGTGATATTTATTGGCATTGGACTAGTTTTATTTTATTGCAATCAATTCTACATAAAAATATATTTCAAATAATAGAAATATATTTATGAGGAACTTAAACTTGAACTAATTTTAGTTGGAATAAGATTACTTACTTGAACAATGTAACTTCACAGGGGGTAAGGAGAGTTCTTTGGCAATATCAGTGTTTTTCAATTTCAATGCTTCATCTACAGTTTTGCCTTTCACCCACTCAGTAGCTAATGAGCTAGAAGCTATAGCAGATCCACAACCAAAGGTTTTGAACTTGGCATCTATGATCTTTCCGTTTTCATCTACTTTGATCTGCAGCTTCATAACATCGCCACAAGCTGGTGCGCCTACTAAACCGGTCCCTACGTTCTTGTCCTTTTTGTCCATAGAACCAACATTGCGGGGATTCTCATAATGATCAATTACCTGTTGAATATTAAAACTAGTTATGAAAAATACTCAGACAAATGGATTGCACAATGAAAATAGGTATTAAAAAATACTCACATTGGCATGGTAAGATTTTGTTTGTGTAACTGCGATGTTACTAATGTTATTAAGACTAGCACATTTACGCAGTACGCACAGCCTCTGTAGAAGAGCCATGATAATCCTTTAATTTTTTTCCTATTTTACGCAGTATAAATGTCGAGAAGGGATTCTAAATATTAATGTGGTAAACCCAATCGATCAATTTCTCGAAACTGTTGTTTTTGCTAGAGCAAAATGACAACCAGTGACAATTCCTGAAAGATAATTATGTCAACAACCGTCACTTAACTTCCTAAATTAAAATCGTTCGTTCAAAAATATGTTTTTCCTCGTATGTTCCTAATTTGAAAATATATACATACATATAATCACGCCTCTACCTCCCTAACGAAAAAGACAGACACTATCGATCGCCACCTCGAACAATCCTGAAAATTGGTTCTTACTACACTCGCACCCTTATTAACCTTCTCATACATGCTCTTCTGTTCTTCACGCTGCGTACTCCCGCCTTGAGCAGCATGTTTCTATGTTTATCTGTAGATGTTCTACGCGCCCTAATTTTGGTTCTATAAATTCATTTAACCCTGTATTCCTCCATCCACTCCATATCCTTAAACCACTGGAACTGCTTTTCACCCATACTCAGCAGTAGACATCACAAGTTTCACCAAACAAGAGAAAGGTAATCACATGATATTATTCCCCAATATTATCACTGGTATATTGCATAAAATAATGCAGAAAGAATTTGTAATCCGCGATCTAGGAGTCAAAAGGTGAAATCAACTAAATTAGTTTATCAACTATTTTTTATTGATACTGTGTATGATGAATTGCTAGCTATCACAAAACGTGCTAGTCATCAGAGATATTTTTTTCTTTTTATCTACGGTTTGTTCCAGAGGCACTAGTAGAATTTTTAAAATAGATAATATATTTTTCATATCTATCGCATAGTATAGTATTCTTTTAATAATAAATGAATTAAATTTATGTTGATATCAAAAGCTTGATTAAAATGGTCGTTTAAATTATTGATATAATGTTAATAAAGAACGTGATACATTATGATACGTGATGTTATGTTTTTGAACAGAGCAAGGCGATCCCTTACGATAACGCTCTCATTACGTACCTACTATATAAATGTGAAGTAAAACTGTGAAATCATGACAATGGTTTATCGTGTCATTCCAAGACTACTTGTGCCGTTTACAACCAACGCATATTGTATATCTCAACAGCAGCGAAGTCTTTCGTAAGTTTTTCTCGTTGTATTACTGTTTATAAAATTTAGTTTGTATTTGAACTAGGATTATGCAATGATAAATAAATATTACTTTGCAAGTTTTTGCCGGACTATTTATATTTTTTGACAAGCATCCCAAACTCTTATGTCAGATTATGCAAACAACTGCATTTTTTTCTTGTTGTTGTTCGACGCGAGATACCCGCCGGCTTCACATTGATTACCCCGTCGCATCTCAAACACAAACTTCCAAACAAACAAGTAACTTAATCGGTAAAATGTCAATATTTCTTTATTAAAACGTTATTGTACTGTATATTTAATTTGATCCGGCTATTTATATTTTTTATACATTACAGCAAAATGACTCTGAACAATCCTGATTACAAAACTGCGACTTCGATTCATGAATTCACTGTATTGAATATAAAAGAAGAGCCAGTTAAATTGGATAAATACAAGGGACATGTTTGTATCATCGTAAATGTTGCCTCTCAGTGCGGTCTTACAGCGAACAATTACAAACAACTTAATGAATTATACGATAAATACGCAGAGAGCAAAGGTACGTGTATTATAAATATTCATTATTTTCATCGTTATACTCTGTTAGTTTGTATTCTTTTTTAATGAAGAATATTACCCCATTTATTTAATATCATGACTAAACAATTTTTGTGAATGCTTTTGAATATAAAAACCAAGGTCAAATGGACTTATGTGAGTCATATAACTTTAATATATCTCAAGAAAAATGTGATAGAAACTTCTAGGTTGATGAGAAAAGTTAAAAAACTACTTTATATTACAATTAATGTAATCTTCAATTAGGTATTATACTATTTAGATAAAATATTAGATAAGATTTTTATTAATTGAATAGTTATTGCTATTATTGACAGAATTACATCAGATTAGTTTTTATTGTAAATAAATTTGTGATAATAGATAAAAAATCAAGAGTTATTTTAATACTTAAACAAACCATAACTATCTGTACACATTAAAATATTAAAAAACATTTCATAGAAAATTATTACTGTAGTAGATAAATATAATATTCATCTATTTGTTTCAGGCCTCCGTATCCTGGCATTCCCTTGCAACCAGTTCGCTGGTCAGGAGCCAGGAAACAGTGAACAGATACAATGCTTCATTGCTGATAGAAAAGTGAAGTTTGATATGTTTGACAAAGTTGATGTGAATGGTGACAATGCCAGCCCATTGTGGAAGTTCTTGAAGGTACAGTTATTATTTATCTTAAAATATAAAATGACAACTATTAGCAGTAGGAGGTTACCATAGGTTGAGTGACCAAGAGATTGTTAGTTAACATAGCTTTTTCCCCTTGAAACCTACTTTTTACCTAATAATCATTATCAAACATAACAGATGATGTATAATGTTTAACATGGTAAATCATGCCACCATGTAAAGATTGCATTTATACATGGTATTAAATTTTTTTGTGTGTCACATGTGTAATATCACATAATTATGATGCAATTAACAACTTGAATACAAAGCTAGTTGACACTGAAAATTTAAAGTCATGTAAATAACATGGACCACTAGGAATATTGTACAGTACCCTTTATACAATTAAGATTATTTTCAATACATAAAACAATATTGATGACTAGCTCTAGTTTATTATATTTCACTAGAGCCAGTTTATAAGACTATTATTTAGTTAGTTATAAGAGAGACTTAAAATCTTTTGTTCATAGGGATAAGTTAGGTCACCTCTTCAAAACATTTTCATGTACTAATTTGACCTTGAAAGGACATTTCAACTGATAGGTATCTTCATAAACCTTGAACTTTGTTTCTTTAACACATAATACATAACTTGAACTAACTGTTCACATAATACATACTAAAGATGTAACAGTATATGAATATACATATTTGCTGAATTTGTAAATTAAAACCATCTCATAGTTACTCTACTACAAATGTCCCATATTAATATACCTAATCTATCTTATAATAATGTATATGATTCTATATTAAACACTAAAACAATGCTGAACATACTGTAGTAATTATACATCTACAGGTAATTTAATTAGAATGTTATTCTCATGAGTATGTTAATCAGAAACACATTCAATCTAATTGTGAACAGAGGATGAAACTTAAATATAACTATACAACATCTTTAACAAAAATCCTTGACTTAGCCTAGGGCTGTCAATGTGTTAAATTAAAGTATCAATGCATTTCACGAGACAGTTCACAAACACTTAGTAATAGTGATGTTTTTCTCTTTACTATAGATAACATGACATGTTGTTTCTAATTTTAAATTAAGTAGCAGTAAGTTGAAGGTATTAGTGTGATTATAATCTTATTATGTCTCATTTTAAACCATATAAGTAATCAATTAAAAAACATGATAACTGGTATCTTATCTGATTTTGATTAAAATACTATTATGATATTGTGAATTGTAAACTACATTTGTTTATCATTTGTGCTGTAAAAATGGCACAACTATTCATCATTATTTATTAATGACTGAAACTCAACTGTGTGTGAGTTATGCCACTACAATTTGAACTTTGTTCAAATAGTAATATGGCTTAGTGAAAGTATTGATTAATACTTGAAACATAATTGCTAGGTAGATACTCCCAATGGTGTGGTAAAAATCAATAAATTGACGACTGATATCTGTTGTTTTGAAGTTGATAAGCATTTTAGTTGGATTTGTCATACATCTATATTATTCAGCAGTTTTTATCTATCGACACTCCTTCTTATCTTTAAAATATAAGATAGAATATGTTGTAGGACTATTCAACATATTCCAATTTTAGTCAGACTTTATTAATGAATTTTAGTTGGTTAAATAATTTCATTTTAAAACCAACAACATAACCATAATGAAAGTAATTTTTCACTAATTTCGTCAATTTGTTTTATACAGTATATAATAATAATAATATTTAGGACACTATTACAGCAATTGAACTAGCTTTTTAAGACTTGTGTTAAGAGTACTAGTCAATGTATATTTAAGAAATATATACTCATTATATATAGATAAATACATATATAGTATATATAATCAACAACCAGAGTAGAAAGCAGAAGAAAAGTATAGTTATAGGGAATCAAACCATGGAACTTATGATTAGTGTTCAGATGGTTAACCAATTAAGCCACAGAGGTCGACAATACAATTTATTTATATAATTTATGAAACCCTCAAATTATTATTTTTTTATATTATGGTACTCATTTGAGAATACTTTTATTTCCAGCATAAGCAGGGTGGGACTTTGGGCAGTTTCATCAAGTGGAATTTCACCAAGTTCATCATTGACAAAAATGGCATTCCCGTAGAAAGACACGGTCCCAACACTGACCCCAATGACCTTGTGAAGGTACTGGAAAAATATTGGTGATAACTGAAACAATTAGAAGCTAAAACATGAATGAATATCTATGTATTTTGCATAATTTATGAAGGAAAAATATACTTGGATGTAGAATCACAATAAGTATGTGATAGGATATTTTCTGGCACGGGAATGTATGTTATGTTTAAGATATTTTAGCAAGCAGTATGCAAGAGGTAGTCCATTTTCAGTCACATTTTGATAAATAATAAAATAGTTTTTTTTATGTGTGCCAGTATTACACAGCAGTGCAAAAGCATTTTAAATATACTTGTTAAGAATAAATGTTAAAAGTTTTTACATTAGACATAGTTATTTTTTATTCTCTATTGCAATAGTTTGTAAATTATTACTTGAAATTTTCATGTTATTTCAGTATCAGCTTAAACACATAAAAATGTTTGTCATACACACCCACATAAATGTATGTACTGTAATGCGTAAGTTAAAATATATTTCTTGTTTGAATAAAAATCTGTTTTACTTCTCATATCATATTTCAATGTTATTCAATTACATGATGTTACCTACAGCCTGCAGTGTGTTTATAGAGATCCACTTTTTATCATACATACAATATCCAACCTGACAGGTAATAAAGTGAAGCTTGTACGATGATTGTTGCAAATCCTAAGGAAAAGTAAAAATAATTTCCTCACGATATGTCCAACACTATACATACTATTACTCGTATCTTCACAATAGAAGTCATCAATTTGAGGTCAATCTTAACGACATTAATTGCTGTTAACGTAGGTATAACGGATAGGTGAGTTATAACTTGAAGGTCGGCATTATTTACGTAGTCTGCGGGGAAACGTTTGCTATTTAGCATGTAGGTATGTCTGGTTCAACAAAGCATCAGTCTAATTTTCTAGATCCAGGTATAAAACACTACTGTAAAAGTGGGAACAAATACAGCGAAATTAGCTACGATTCATCCCATTTGTGGTTGACGAAGTATTTTATTGTATTTACACTATTTTAGTTAAATAAAGTCATATACCGAAATATCATTGATGCATTCTGTAAATTATTTTTTTTGTGCGAAACAAGAATGTACGTCAAATGTTAAGTCATGATCATCCGAGATTCCTCTTAGATTGATTTCATCGAACGCCTTGTCATTAGCAAAATTCTTGTACTATGAACCAATGTGTGCAAGTCAATTCATGTATCTTTAAATAAAAAAACTAACTATCAACCCTGCGCGATTGGTTTATTATGATTGTTGCTGTTGTTGCTCATAATTTCTGTTGTTTGTTGATGTTACGGTATTAAAATAGTAATTTCGTTGATAGTGATTGATGCTGGCTTTGGTATACAAATTCATGGTTTTCTTGATATATCTAAAGTTAAAAAAATAAACGTTAAACATGAGATGCAGAATTTGTCTAGCCGAAGCGGAGTATCCTATATTTCAAAGTAAAGGAAATAACAGTGATGTTTCTATTTTATCAAAGTTATCTGTATGTTTCAAAGAAAAGGTAACTAAATATTTTGACCTCTGGTATACAAGGTTATCTCTGTAGTTATCATCATAACCAAAAGTTTATATTTCTGTTTCATGTATAAAACATACTCACAGTAGCGACGTAGCTCAGATGTTTGGGGTTTGGCTCTGAATTAGTGGGTACAGGGTTCAAATCCCGCTTGAGCATGTACCAATGGAAATGACGTTTAATGAATTTCTATGTACATTTTCGTAATAAAAAACACATTTACGAAATGCATCAAGTTATACGGTGAGGGAAAACATCGTGAGGAAACCTACCTGTTCGTCGAACAGGTAATAGTGCTTTTAAATGGTGACATGGCTGACCACCTGTCACAATGAGTACTGACTATCTGGTTAACATGTGGGTTCAAGGTGTCCATAGAACTACTACCTTCGCAATTGCGGAGATGGAAACCTGAACCTCTGACTACCCCGCAAGGGTTCGCTTGAGTGACCACTTGTTACTATGAAGGTCTTTCTGAACCCCCATTTCACCAGATAGCTTGATCTTAGTATAATCTGGGAGTGGGTACTATGATTAATTATTTGTTTCATCACTGTATTGCATTGATTTCAGCTGGAGTACATTGAAGGATACAGCAACATTTGTACAGAATGTCAGGACCTCACAAACATAGTCTATGATTTTATAAAAAAGTATGAGAATACAAAAAGTATTCTTGAAGCCACTATGAATATTAAAAAAGAAGTTATTCTTGACTTCAGAGATGAAGACAATAATATTGCTTACTTAGATGATATTTACCTAGATAACATTAAGGAGGAACCAAAAGATGCATTCACATTGTTGAATTCTTTGAAGGATATAAAAGTTACTAAAATTGTGAAAGAAGAACCTCCACCTGAAGAATTAGTAGAAGAGTGAGTATATTGTTTGGATATTAGTACTCAAGCATTTTGTTAATTATAACTAATAATTTAAATTTGAAGTGTTGAACATCTATTCTGTATATATATACAATAAGTTACTTTAAAATGTATTGTACTTTAGAAACTATTGTAAAAAGAAAACATTATTTTTCAGAGACAATGAGGATATTAGCGAACTATATGAAAATATTTTTAAACAAAAAGTTGAAGTGAAATGTGAAAAATTACAGCTAGATCATAGCAAAGTGCCATTTCAATATGAAAGGAACAATATTTGTACGCAATGTGGAAAAACGTTTCCGTGCCGACGAAACTTAAGAAGGCATTGGATTCGCTTACATTCTATTACACTCTGCACTTGTAAAAAGTGTAACAAGAGTTTTCCTACTAAATATGATTTTATACAACACCGTCGACTACATGATGAAGCTAGAGTTAAAAGGAAAAAATATGTATGCACCCATTGTAACAGAATTAGCTATTCGGAAAAAACAATGGCACTTCATTTGAAGCAGCACACTGAAAAACCAAAAAAACCTAATACAGCTCAGAAAAGGAATAGAAATGATAAGGTGTTACCCGCTCTGTGTGATTTATGTGGTCAAATTTTCAACACACCACGCCGCTTGAAATCACATTATATGTATGTCCATAAAACGAACGAAGTGAAATGCGAGCTCTGTTCCAAGAAATTCAGTACTCCAAGAGATCTGAAAAGGCACCACAATAGAATGCATAATCCAAATAGGCAACATCAATGCCCACACTGTGTGAAGGAATTTTTTTATTTACGAGATATTAATAACCATATTAATCAAGTGCATAAGAAAGTGAGAAGGGTAATCAAATGTCTCCAATGTGATAAACGCTATGCTTCAAAAGCTGGTCTAGACGCCCATGTAAATGCCGCTCACTTAAGTAAGTTTCTAATTGATCTAATTTTATTTTATGTCAATGGCAACACAGCCATTGTTTTGCTTAAATTGAGGTGATATTATGTGTTTAAGGTTCTGCTCGTTTTGAATTTACTTTATGTAGGTTTGTTTGGTTAATAACCTCCCATCCCATGGGCCTTAATTAAGAAAGAAATGCTACATGGAACAATGTACTTTTGCATAAAAAGGTTTCATAATTTAAACAAATATTTACTATGTTTCGTGCTGGGTAAGCAGAGGTTAAAGTGTCAAGTTAATGGTCATTTTAAACCCACATATAAACAAGACAGTCAGCACCATACAGGACTGTAAAATAATTTTAAATTGCAAATAATTATTGTGCCAACTACAGTACAAATTTATGTACATACATACCCTAAGGGGATAAGTCCCTATTGCCTTTGTAATATGAAAGAGCTATTTCTTGTTTCCAGAAATCCGCCCTGCTGTATGTAAGGAATGTGGTGCCGCATTCGCTCATCAATTATACCTGAAAGAGCACATGCGTCTCCACACAGGCGAGACTCCATTCAAATGTCCAATATGTGGCCGAGGTTATGCCCAAAATGGGAATATGAAGAGCCATTTTAGAAATCACAAGCTTTCTGAGATGGACGATGCAACACGGAAGAAGTTGAGGCCTTCTTATATTAAATATTTTAGACCATAAAATAAAACTAGGATGATGAATGCTGAGTTTTATGGATTCTAATGAAGCCAGCTCTTGTGATATTAATACATAATTAAAAAACTTGTATTGTTTAATTAAACTGTGTTAATAGTACTTCATTTTAAATTTTTGATTTCCTGGATGTTATGTTATAAGTAAGATGATTGCCTGTGTGATATGTCATACACAATAAAACTATTGTTCATTATTTCTTTTTTTTTATATAATCACAAAAATCTTTTTTACTTCTCAAGTTCCAGTTAATATGTCCAATAAATGAAAAATCAAGAAAATCTTTGAGAAGCGATTATGATTTTTCTTTGTGATATTCGAACACAAAACTACCTGAATAAATTCTTAAAATAATGGTGTACTTGATTTTGTTGATTAACCATAAAAAGGCTCGAATGTTTATCAGTTGCCATATCCCAGTTCTGGACAACCAATAAACACAATATTTTTATATGTAGCGACACGAAATTCAAGTTCCGAGAAAAATTTGGAGAGGATAGCTTTGCATTGGTACAGTTGAGCAATCTACAGAACAGTGTCGTTTCCATTCTGCTCTCATAAAACAATAAAGCGCCACATAAGTTGGCGGACGGCAAACTTGGAACTAAATTTGACGTTTCCGCCATTGCGTGTTATTTTGTATGAAAGGTAAATTCAGTATTACCAGCGCCTATATTGAAAAAAGGTGACGTTAGGAGTACCTATAACCGCCGAGAGTGTATGAGAGGATGTATAAATGTCAATGAAGCGAAAGTGGTCTGTCAGGATCGGGACAAATGGAGATCCGTGATCTCTGCCTACCCTTCTACAGGGAATCAGGCGTGATGTGTATGTATGTATGTAAAAAACTATTTCAAACATAGCACTGAGCATTGTCTTTACATATTTTTTACCGAGGTAAAAAATATGTAAAGACAAGGCTCAGTGCCATGTTTGAAATAAAAACATAACGTACGCTTTACGACTTGTGTATACACACTCCCTTTTTTATTATGGCGGGGTAGTCAGAGGCTTTGAATGCCCATCTCCGAAATTTCGAAGGCATGTTAGGTATTGGGTCATTCGAAGCCCGCGTATCACTAGATAGACAACACCCAACGTAATAGGAGTAGTGAACCGTATCGCCGTATAAAGGCACCTCCTGCGGAATAGGCAGGTTTCCTTCACGATGTTTTCCCTCACCGTTAGCGACTGTAAATTATGTACGTAAATGAATTTTCCCTAATGTGTGAAATAGTTTTTTTAATTTATACTTAGATCATAAGATAACTTTCAAAGAGTGCTTGTGATATTAATAATTTTGAATAAAAATATTTTGACTTTGATAAATTAATTTGTTTTATTTGAGTTTATAGCTCTGCAACCAAAAACCGTTAGAAATGAAACCTATAATGTATCGAGCCGTATGGGACTGGAAAATGGAGTTTAATGAATTTCTATATACATTTTTCTAATAAAAATACATTTACGAAATGCATCGAATACTACGGCGAGTGAAAATCATCGTGAGGAAACCTACCTGTTCCCCGAAAACAGGTAATAGTTAGTGCTTGTAAATGGCTAAATGGTTTACCGCCTATCACATTGAGTACTGACTATCTGGCCAATATGTGGGTTCGAGGTGTCTATATAATTACTACCTTCGCAATAGCGGAGATGGAAACCTGAACCTCTGACTACCCCGCAAGGTTTAATGGTCGTGAACGCGTTTGTGTTTGTTTTTTATCTATCAGTGAGATAACTATCAGTGTATTTATTAAATTCATTTTTATAAATAATTCGTCCTAACATATAAATAAACATCTTATGTAGGGATATCGGTGATTTCAAAATAGATTTTTTTATTTTTTCATCAATTTACTTAATTTTAATCCTCATCATTATTGTATTTGTAGCCCCGCTTATGATTTGAAATGTACAGATTCAGCAAATTTTTTGTGAATGGAAATGCGTATATTTATCTTTATAACATATTAAATAAAAGTATCCCTTATCAAAATCATAGGAAACGAATAACCAATTCCATATGTTTAAACTTATTTCGTGCAGTAATATATTCAATAATGCAAGGGATAAACAAATAACAATAATAATTTACAAAACGCGAAAGAACTTTATATACTTAGTTACTACGTTGTTATAAATCTTTCTTATTCCATTCCATTCACGAGAGCAGCCAAAGACCACAAAAAAAATAGTTGATGTACCCTCAACCTCTGACAAATCCGACAGGGTTCTAGGCCTGGCTGTATTAATCTACTCTTTGGTTCTAGGTTCGTGAATACGTATGTATGTTATGTTAGTTATAAATATTATAATCAGTTAGTTAATAAGTCACTTGTGTCACAGACATAACAATTCTATACTAGTTCTCGTGTGTAGCTTGCATAATGATGAAACTTTTTGCAGAACCAACTGAAACTTTAATATTCTATGTTTTGCTTGCTCTTACTTACTCGAATGGTAGTAGGAAAAACAGAGACAAAATATTGTATAGTTTATCTGTCATTCGAAGAAACAGCCAATCAAAACACTCCATTCAAAATTTCTCGCGTCGTTGCTCGTGGCGGCGCTTGGTGTTTGGCGTCTACGTTGTTTGTATCGTGGCTTGTGCTGTTTATATTTTGATTATAATCGTGATTGTTCTTGAATTGACAAAATCTCGTTTTATTAATTTGTCTATAATATCGATGCAAATTAATACGTCATATTCTTGACAGGTAATTCATGTTTGGTGTAGCAAATATTGTGTCGTGATAATTGTTGTCTGTAAGTTTCAATAATTTGTGTTATATTGTAGAAAAATGTCTACAAGGAGTGGCCGTATAAGACCCAGTAATGTGGAATTGACGCCTCCGAAGCCTAGGAAAGGTGTTTCTCCGCCAAGGTCGCCTGGAAGATCTAAAAAAACTTCTCCCGCCTCGAAGTCACCAGCGCGAAAATCTCCCGCTCGCAAGCCCTCACCTAGTCGTGGGCCTGCCAGAAAGTCGCCGTCTCGTTCGAATAAAGAAAAAAGTGAAGGTGTAAAGAAATCTCCTGGCAAGCGCGCTGCAATAAGGAGTGATGGTAATATCAAATCAGAAGTTGCTGGGAAAGGAGACAGTTTGCGTAGTAGTAGAGGAAAGCGTATTGAGACATATTCTATACGTGACTTATCCTCAGACTTGGCCGGAGGTGATAAACTGAATGGGTATGAAGCTTCGTTATCAGCTAATGAATTCTCAATGCGAAAGCGTAAGTCTGTGGAAGAAATCATTCCTAGGCGTTCAAACAGAATACAAGAATATCTAGATTTAACTCATGAGGGCAAACGACGTTATAGCAAGTCTAGTAAATCTAGTCAGTCTCTAACGTTTTCTGATGGTGAGAATTCTGAAGCAGAGTTGGGTCAATATAAAGAGAAGAAGTCATTTGTCAGAAAGCTTGCTACACCCATCCGTAACAGTGTTGCTAGATTGACTCGCTTGAGTGGACGTTGGGAATTTGGTGGGAGACTTGGGTCATTAGCTTTGATGATATTGATACCTTTGACCGTGACCACTATATTGACTTCATGCACCAAGTTATGCTCATGGAGAGTGATTGGAGATATCAATTTGTATAAGTCGTCATCATGGCTAAGCACCCGAGCCTTGCAGTATGTGTCTGCTCACCATATTTGCCAAGCGGTTATAACCTGTTTGCCTGTGTTTGGTACTCAAGCTGACAGGATGGATGATTCTGGAATTAAGTATTATTTTAATGCACTGTTCTCTTTTATTGTGAGTATAAGTTTACTATTCACATTGGATTATTACAAACTTCTTACTGCAGACGTGATATTGAAAGATTTCTTGAAATTGGCTACTACATCCTATATAATTGCTGTTTTGTTAGCAATTATTTTGTTCATCAAGAGCAGGAAACTGGATGATAGCAAATTGAATCCGCAAGGCAACACTGGATTTACTCTGTATGACTTTTGTATGGGACGTGAAATTCACCCCCAGATTGGAAGACTTGATGTTAAGGTGTGGATTTCAAGGATCTGCAACATTGCTACTGTGAGTACATTTTTGCTTCCTATTCAGTTATCAATATCATTGCTCCACTATAAGTAGGATGTGATAACATTGCTAGAACAACAGCAAAATGCATTGACCATGATAAATGATTCCATAATATTATGCCTAATTGTGTACTGGTTAATTTTGATTGCCTTCATAATTAAAAGCTAAGAGTGTTATAAATGTTCTTTTAACCTTGAGAGATATTTATAAGCTACTAGTTTCATAGCCCATTTTTACTAGAAAAAATATAATGAATGTTGTGGTGAGTCTCATAACAGATAACATACATAAAAATATGCTTAGTTAGCCTTTGCAAATTCCTATGGGACTGACATATAACACATATTATGTACTTCATTTAACATTTATATCGAAATACAAGTAGTACAGATAAGGTGGTGTATGGCCATAACAAAGCATCTTACAGTCAGATGGTGATAAATGATTATTATTATGTTATGTTATTTTCAGATTATCCTGGGTATATTGATTTTCAAGAAATCTGTTGTATACCCCCTGACGGCCCAGGTAGTTGGATCAAAGGTGTCATTGGAAACTTACAAAGCCTTGATTGATGAAATTAATGGCAGCCTACTCTATTCACCTTCTCGATGATGCAAATTGTGTACATTTTGTACTTTATCTTTGGAGAGTACAAGATTACTTCGACCTTCTACTGGCAGTCTGAAGGAATGGGCTACTTCCAGTGCGTTGCAAGTGCCCTGTACCCGTTCTACTTCATGACTATATCAAAGTATGTTGCTGACTCCAACCTCCACCTGTCCTATCAAGTTCTTGGTATAGCAGTTGCCTTGTTTACGATTGGACTGTTTATTATGATGCTGAGTAACAATATCAAGTATGAATTCAGAAGGAATCCACTGCAGCCTAGCCTTACTTGTAAGTAACTTATGTATGTTAGAAAACTTTATTTTAGCCATTACAAAATATAAATAGTTGGACTTTTAGGTCACTTCGAGCCTGTGTGTAAATTTGATTCCATCTTCTATTTAATGAAACATTAAATTCTACAATAATCTTTCATCAAAATGACCACAAAATTCTATAATATGTTATTTAAGATATTGCAGTATAAGAATAGAAAGTCAATTAATAAATCAATACAGGAATACCTATAACTTACTAATTATTTTATTAAAATTTCTTTCAGACTTGGATTCAATGCCTACGTTCCATGGTAAAAAGCTACTGGTTTCTCATCTATGGGGTATTGTAAGACATCCAAACTACACTGGTGACATACTCATCCACATTGCGTTGGCTTTACCTGGTCTTGTATCAGGTGCTTATGTTGCTGCGGTTCCTGCGCTGCTTACGATCCTGACTCTGTTGCACCGAGCTTGGAGGGATGATACACGTTGCAAGAGACGCTATGGTGCTGCCTGGCAGAGATATGTCAAAAAGGTGCCCTGCGTCATAATTCCCAAAATATTGTGAGTTTAAACTTTGGACATAGTTATATTTTATTCCTAGATCATTACAAACAATATTACTGAATGTTGAATGCGTTTGTTAGTAATAAATGTTAATGAAATAAGCAATGCAAAGACTTGGCAGGAGATTTAATAAACTTGTTTGTATAATGAGTTTATTATAATGTATTTTCAAATGAAAGTTATTAAATCTTACAATATAAATGTATAGTTTGAAGCATTTTAAATATTTGTAAGTAAAGAAATTATAATTAGAATTCATGTTATATATTTTTTTACACTACGTAAAGACTTTTAAACTACTTAAAAAGTATATCAAATAGAGCCACATACTAAACAGAATTTCAGCTTGTTAATTAATATAAATGATCATGAAATGATATAGAATCTAACATCTTAATTACATAATTGCGAGGTAAATTACTGTTTCATTTGTGGTTTTCTTAATGTGGATTCTACATTTAATTTTTTGCATGTAATACAGTAGATATTATATATTTTAAGTATGATGTACTTTATCATAGGAAATAGTTTTTTTTATATATATTTTTGGTGTAAGGTTGTGGACTTGGTTCATCCAATTGACTTTTAACTTTGATCATTGAATTTGTACTTTAGTACTAAATCTGCAATAATTAATATACAGATTGAAAAGATAATTTTGAATCATAGCTTAATCCTTGTCTTAAAAAGTATTGATCTCAATATTTGAGATTATAGTTTCTTGTTTTAATATCAGTTAGGTTAAATTATTTTAGTCTTAATTGGTACTGAACAAAATCCCAAATGAACAAGTTTTAAAAATAAAATTAATAGAGATTAAGTATTTTGAGTACAAACATCTGTACATACTTAAATTTAAAATGTAGTGAGAATGGGCATTGAATTGCACTTAATTATTATTTTGAATTAATTTTAACCTTTTGATTTGTAAAACGCGTACCCAAATATAGTTTTATAGTGTCACAAAATTGTACTAATATTTAAATTAAATAAATGCTCAACTTTCTTATTATTTGATATTCTTTTTAAAGACTGCATTTGCCTTAATAGAAGTTGCCATTTTTTGCCATTATGTGAAATTCATTATGAGGCATTAGGAGTAATCAGTTGATTAGGCTTTCTTCCCATTCAAAATGTTTTACAGTTAAATCTCATCCAATGTACATTTTGGGGAAGTAAGTTTTAATAAGGTCGTAAAAACATCTAATAAGATATCAGTGAAGGAAAATAAATATGACTAAGTAAGATTTGGTTTGTGTACATATAGAGTAGATTCTAATTGTGTGACAATATTTTTGTAAAATACAACTTCTCTTGCTTCATAATTGAAATTGTAATTTAATCAAATTATGTAGCACTTGGTTTTAGATCGTTCACTATATAAGTGTAATTTAATCATATTAGGCAATTATTAACTAATCTCGAATATTTTTTAATAAAATTTGACATATAAGCTAATGTGTGTGCTCCCTTTTTCGAATAAAATGTCCACTGTTCTTTTTAATTGTGTGTCTTCGTATTTCTTTTGGTCTTGTTTCTGCAAGGACGGTTCTTTTCAATGTATTTTAGTGTTAGTTTCGCTAGACTTAATGTCAATGTGTCATGCAAGGTTGCATGTAGCAATTGTTTTAATAAAATAGATTTGAGTTGTAAATAAAGCACGAGTTTTATTAATTAAAGTCTATTTGACATCAATCCCATTTATTTTCTATAAAATACATTTACGGTTTTTGTAAATAATTTATACAGTTAGATATTATACTGATTCTATATGTTTATATATATATATTGGCTAATTAACACACCACATTTAACAATTCTCAACAATACAACCTACCAGACAGTGCTTCTTTTGCTCGAGTATGGAATTATGTCAGGAAATACATACTCCAAGTTATATACAATGTATGCAAGACAGTTTAAGACTAAAGCACTATCTCTTAGGTTTATTGAACCATTTAAATGATACTTCAAATGAACGTAAAACATTGTTAGGTACATGAACTGAAATATCAGATATATTGCTGATATGTAACTTTCGTATTTGACTATTTGTTTGTTCTGCAAATAAAACACTGAGAAATCTTAACATATCTTCGATGTGCTAACCTACATATTTACAAAAATAGCAATGAAATTAAATTGAAATTTCATAATTCTATTAATATTATATCAATTCTAAATTATACCTAGTAAGTCAACAAAGTAAAGCAACTTTATATCGTATGTAACATACTTACGACATTTTCGATCAATAAAGGTTTGAAATAATATTATTTATTGTATTGATATTTGTGTTTCTGATGTTACTGTCCCCAATACGTCAACCCCTAGATCTAAAGTTGGACTGTTACAGCTGGTGAATCAAATGGTTATCCACATTCTTTTTTAGAGAGATCTCACGACATACTAAGCATAACATAGAACAATTTTAGATATATTGATTGGTATCTTAGGGACGAAATATTAAACTTGTAGGATACACTATCGGGGTTGTCGGTTCTTATTATTGACTACATATTTGGAAGAATATTGCTTGAGGTGGATGATAATATTTGGCACTATTTGATGGATTTAAACCTTTAATATTGCGCGCGTATAAATATCCTAGGTAAATTTGTTGATGTCGGTAATTCCTTATTTACTCACATAAATTATATGAAACTATTACAATCCACTAACTTCAGTATCTATTCATAAGCTAATTAAATCATACATTCTCATGTAAGTTACATCTGCCTATTATAGGCATAATGACATTATTGATCACGTTCAAATATTATAATGCGTTCGTATGTTATAACTACAGCTTAGTGCAAGAGGAAGCCGACAAAATGTCTTCAATCTTCTTGTACTATCATCATTACGAAGATTTTTTGCATAGGCAACGACCATGGTTACTCAAGCCTCTACCTGTCCCGAAAAGTTAATGGGCGCAATGCTTTTGAGAAAAAAAAAACGTAGCATCCTTGTTTTACTATTTCGTAGAATCAATACATTGTCATTACGCAAATAGGTAATATTCTTTATTCATAAGACTCTTCATAATTATTTTTATACATAGACATAGATTTAATAAGCTGGTACATTGATGAAAGTCAATTTCCGGGATTTGTGTAGTGTCAACTCTTTTTCATTTGTATTTCTCTGTAAGCTCGATATCATTATACCGAAGTAGAATATTGCTCGAAAATAACTGAAACGTAAATTTGTTCGTAAAATAAATTGTATGTGAATAAATATTTGCTATTAGTGATTATTCAGAACAAGTGTTGTTTGGTTCCTATTATCCTGTACGGATTTACAACAAATAACTATGAAAATATTGTTTGACTTATCTACTTACGATTAAATTTCCGTGGGACATCAAATTTATATCTTTATTTACACTAAATATCTAATTTGTTTCCATATAGCAACATACAGTGATAACTAATATTTAGTAATAATACATACGTTTAAGGTAGTTTTCTATTTGTATCAGCGTCATAGCATATCATTCTAAGAGATTAATTTGTCACGAAATACATACAGCTTAGGAGCACGGTTACTCGAAACACTTACAATAAATCTCCTATTAATCTGATAATATACGTAGAAGTTATAATTTATAGAAATGGGAAAATGGTGTAAAATTGTCACAATCTCAGGTATGGCTCATGGAGACTCATTATATTTCTCATGAATTACCTGCTCAACTTATATAAACCGAAGAAAAATCGGAGAAATAGAAAAGAAAAAAAAAACAACTTATTTTCAGTTAATATTAATAAAGTGTTGGATAAATTATCAGTTTAAATAAAATGAGAAATTTTTAACAAGAGACTTGATTGACATGATATGAGACAAGGTGATGAGTTTTTATAAATTTAACATACATAAATTCCCTCCCTACAAGGTCCTGTGTAGCATGTGCTTTTGAATAGATTGTACAGATAGTATACTTATTACTTGAAGATTCAAGTATTGTCAGAAAAAGACTCGCGTTAATCAGACTAATAAAATTAGAATGGAAATTGTCTATTGGGTAGTTTGGGTTGTCTATGCGTTGAGGGCTAGCAATGTTTTTGGTTGAAGTCCCATTGCATACAAAATATTAAAATGATCTCAAATAAATGAGTATTTTCGAGTCGTCTATGGTGCGTCAACAAAGTTAGCAGCTCAGTGAAAGTTGAAAATACAAATAATTATTTTCGGCAGAATATTTGGTCAATTGTGATGCCAAACTGGCTAAATATGTTCGCTTTGGGATAACATTTGGATCCTCAACTGGAACGAACCGAAGAACAAGGAAGAGAGCAAGGAATTGGAGCATCGATTTCGTTTTTCTTCGGTTGTAGCAGCTGGCGGCGTTGGTGTAACCATGGCGATGGAATAACAAGAAGTTCAAACGCCGTGGCATCAGTGTTTGTACTTCAGCCGACATAACCTTAGTGGTGAATGGCTTAATAAAGAATTTAAAAAAAAAATAGTATTTTATGTATAGACAATGAAACTTAATTTTAGATTTAACGTGGTCGCATTGGATTCTGAGTTTCTTCGGGTAGGAGTACATATATATAAATTAATTTTTATTCCATAAATATAGGAACGCCACTATTATTTAACGATTTGACAACAATTGGAATAAAATTACCAAGTGGCAGTGATAACGATAATAGAATTTTAGATTATATAACGCTACATTAATTATACCACTAATAGGCCATCGAAACTAATTCATATTATTTCATTGTTGGAATAATAAAACTGACGAAAGAAATACGATATATTTATACCATCCATAAATTTCTACATATTCTAAAAAAAATGGCCGGAATTATTAAAATAGAAGAGAAACGCTACAAGATAGGAAAAAAGGATAAATTAGGAAGGTTCGTAAAACAACTAATAGCTATAATAGAGGTACTAAAATACACCCTAAATTAATTTTTAATACTGAAAAGACCGGAAGTGTTGTGTGGGTATTACTACATTTATAATATATTTTTGTTACTTATGAATTCATCTAATGAAATAAATCATAAAGCCACAACATCCATACATTTTACTTAAGTGAAGTGGCCCCAAAAAGTTATACATGTAAGTGAGTAAGAGCGCTAAAACGAAGTAAAGGACATTATTGTCCAAGGAGACTCCTAACCACTATTTTAACATCTAAATTAAGTTAAAACAATTTTCATCCATTTACCTAACACACATTCAATTTTATATATTCTATCTAGCTACACATTGAGAAAGAATCTAACACTCATATCTTGATCATTACTTTTTGGAATTTGTATACTTAATATGATTTTTCCCTAGGTAAATGTCTGACAACACTGTACAAATGAACGATCGAATGTTTCATAAATTTTCACCGAATTGATCAGCTTTCTATTACAATCTTGTATCACCTACTAGTTACCCATACCAAGGGTTTTCTCAAAAATACACTGCATCTAATATTGAGATGATCCTGTCCTTATTATACTCTATTTAATTACACCAAGTGAGTCCAACATATGCAGGTTTACCTACAATCTTTGGCGTCCTCATTAACGTATTTGGTGTGCAACAACAATACAGTTTTAATAAATAGGTACTTTATTACTTTTGTAGCTATAGTCCCTGCTTTACGCTTCAACTTGAGTCGAAGACATTGATAGATTTCACGAAAGTATTTATTTATGATTTAAATATCCTATGGAAATAAAAGCCTATCGCTGAACAGCCATTTTTCTCCCGTGATCTCCGTATTGTCAGAAATTGGTGTCGAAAACACACATGGATCTTGATATTTCTTCGTCTCGGATGCAACACGATAGGAATTCGTCTAAGGTCACCACGCCGTCTCGGTTTAAATCCATTTTCTGCAACAATACAGATAATTTGTTCTAATTGTAATGTTAGATACATAGGAGGGAAATGTTATTGCTGACATGAAGTTATGCTCTTTTTAAACCCTAGGGTTAGGGATAACGGCAGGTACAAAATAGATACGTAAATTGTATGCGAGTTAATCAACTACGCGTTTATATCTAATGCAGCGTAGAGCGCACTAAAGCGTCTCCCAACTTAGGTTGATGTTTTATAACCATATAAGTATTCAAGATTTCAATTTATTCTGCGTATCATAGTCAATACTATCAACAGGTTCATAAATCATATCATAATATCTTGTTATTATGTATCTAGTTAAAGGATAAAATTGTTTTCACGGATGATATTAAATTGCACTTTTATATGATAATAGTTATGTAATAAATAAATAACATTCTTTTACCAACCTGAAAAAGTCTTTCAACCTTTTCCCGGACCACTTCATCCTCAAGGACTGGGTCGACTAGTTTGCCCATTAAATCATAGATGGCAGTGACGATCTCCGTCATCTCTTCCTTGGTGATGCACCCGTCTCCATTGATGTCGTACAGGGAGAACGTCCACCGGAGTTTCTCTTCTAACGTGCCTCGGGATAGAATTGATAGGCCTGTCACGAATTCCTGGAAATAAAGTGCACTTAAAATAACCTATAATAACTTAAAATGTCCGTTAATGGTATGAGTTAAATTGAGAATGCATAATTTACATATCTATTCACAATATGCTATATCTCTACGGTCACGTCATATTACCCGTTTTGTTGGACAAGCACCTAGGAGACGATAAATATCTCCTCGGGCACATTTATCATACCTAAACATCAGGAGTTATGATCTAGGTCCATGGATATGGTATCAAAATTATATACGTAGAACATATAACAGTTTCTCGTTGGATTTCAATTCCACTTAGTCGCCTGCGACGGTATGCCGGGAAGAAAGGGAGCTAGTAAGCATTCTATTTACGTCTTAGTTAACACGAGGCATAGAACACTTACCTCAAAGCTGAGAAGGCCACTTCTATCTTGATCCAAGGTATTGAAAACGAGGTGGGCGTATTGAGCTGTATTTGCTGGAAAAATGAAAAGAACGAGTTAAATACGGATTCTATGAATAATAAATATATTTTGGAGAGATTTAAAAGTAAACATAAGGTTAGTATTTTTGTCTATTTTCGACGAACCAAATATGATTTATTTTTATATTGCCACGTGGGGTGCTTACATGATATCCGAAACCCAAGACTATTGAAACGAGTATTTTGGCCAGCCTTATGGAAAATTGGTATGGTGGTAGCTCAAAACTTTTGGTAAAAAGGTTTAGTAGCGACGCTTATATCATGTAAGTATAGAAAATAAAATATGTCTGGTCTCAGCTTTTACATACATTCACGTCCTTTAATTCCTTTTGGGGTGAACAGACTCTTGGTTACATGAAAATATCTCCTTTATCAGTTGTTAACATGAATATTGAGGTTGTGATGTCATATGGAATGAATATGGTGACAGGCTGCTTACACTCAATAATATTATATACCCCTAGTAGCCTTCTACGACATGCCGCGAAAAAAGGCAGCTAGTTTTTACGTACCAGCTAGAACTTGAGTAAAACATTCAGTGTATTTATAATTAGTTTTAGTACAGAAAAGTAAACAAGTTTTAATTATTTCAAAGATAAATGTTAGTTGCGTCATCACGTATTGTGGTGATGTCAGCTCAAACTAGTTAGGGTATGAGGTCTTGACTTGAGAGCTGTGAGGTTTGTATCAATGTCATAAATTATAATTTATCAGAGGATGTTTCTTTTCAATTCAATAGTTTGTACTAAGATTTTTTTTTCATAGAAAATGGTATACAACAGAAATATTAAAAAACATTGTGCAAGGATGAGTCATGAATGGGGTAAAATGTTTTATTAGTCATTAATTACGTATGCATGACCTAATGATGTGTATTTGGTATTATTGCACTTTCAATAAATGAACCTCCTGGGGTAGATAAGACTTTGGAGATATTAAATGCTTAGTTGCTTATGTAAGACAGGGTAAGTAGCATTAGTAGTTTTTAATACTTCAGTAATTAATTGGATAATATCCCAATGTTACTAGCAAACGTGAAACCGTGTTGAGACTAGGTCAAAAACTTTCAAAGTCGAGAACCTTGTTTCTTTTATATTTCTACATACAAAAAATGATATCAAATATCTGAAAGAAAACGTAATAAAACAATTTGGAATCTTATAATTAGTTTATTTCAAATACAATTAGCTTTTACAAACTTGAGGTTTTGGACTAATGTCCAATTTTATAAATTAAATGAGTTCTATTAGTGAATGTCTTAAACCAAAATAAAAAACCTGTGAAATCTTAGTTCGGCAATGTTGCTATCACAAACTTACAATAAATTGATGATCAAAATAATTCTAAGGATTTTGGTTTAAACTAAGAATGATACCTTGTGGTCAATTGTATTAACATAGCACTCATATTCATACATTAGGAGTCCCTTGCAAGGGATCATACTCAGTTATTTGTCCCACTGTCAATTAATTTACAGTCGCCGCCTGCATGGAAACCTTAACAAATCTGACTACATTTTCCAGACTGAAAGGTACTCTCTTGCAAGGTTACAAAGGTAAGGTACTTAATTGTCGTATATGGAAACATTCCCGAAGATTTCAGTCATGGTGGGACAATATTTTCATAAATCAGGGAAGGTTATGGAAAGTACCTTCTTTGATGTGTTAGCATAATTCTAAATTTAACTTAAGATTACATTGAGATGGTTCACCATCAGAGATATTGGTTTTGAAAGTTCCTTATTGACCAATGAGTTTGCACCAGCCAATATGTACAAAATTCCACCTATTGTACAAAAGAAAATACAAATACATGGTCTAAAGACACCTCCTTAAGCCTAACAAAACAAACTCATTCAATGATTTTTCAATTATCATAAGAATCTCAGACTGAGATTGTTGTTTCTAATTTAACGTAACCTGGCTTGGACAAACTCATGGGCGCTACGAGAAAATTACACTAAAAGCTGGCCACCAGTTTGCTGTTGATAAACTTCTATTGTGTCGCCCTCCTCCATCTCTAGAGAAGTGGGTGTGTCATTTTCATTGATTGGTTGACCATCAAATCTGAACCGTACAACTTGCATTGATAGACCCTGAAAAGAAAAACATGTCATATTAAGATATTTCAAAGAATATTAGTACATAGAATAGATTATAATTTTTCATGCATCTTTTTGTCATGCAATAGAAATACAAATTATTGTTTGACTATGTTAATCAAATTTATGATTATTTTTTTACTTAGCATGAAAGTAACAACATTATGGGTATAAATATATTGTAAATATTTAAGTTAAGTCACATATACTAGTGTTGGACCTTTAGGAATGAGCCTGAGCTATGCAACATGTGTTTCTGAAGATCAGGATGAGCAGAGCTGTCTGAAGTTGGCCCTTAGCAAGACAGCAATAACAAATAACATGTTCAAGTTAAAACTAATACTTGGAATGCGGTTGCTTTATTATCATACCAGCCAAATGAACATGCTGCACCCAAGCAAAATAATAATCAAATGACAATACACAAGAACAATTACAGAAAATGTTTGTTTATTACATAAATTTGAAAGTTTAAATACTGATTTTATAATGAATTGTAATCAGTTATTTTAGTACTAAAAATATGATAAATTATTTAACTATTGGCTAACTTCTACTCTAGCAGTTCAAAGATTCTCGCTTCAATTTGATTCTCAATACAAGCATAGAATGTCTTAGATTAAAATTAGCAGCTGAATTAATAAGGAAATATAATATTAAATTGTCTGTATCACTAAATAACTAAAATTTAATGCCTGTATGGTAATGCAAGTATTTCTGAGAAGAATAGTGTATTTAGGGAAGTATAATTAACACAAATGCCAAGCAATCTGAATAGAACTTGTACAAAACACAAATATTTTAGCACATCAGAATCACTAGAAAATAGTAGATGGTAAATCTCATTGCAATATTCTCCTCATGCATCAATCAATAGTAAATACGAAGCTTGTGTTATTTACACTAAGAGACACTAATAACGACACAGAAAGATTAGGTTTTTATAAGCAGTATTTGAGGTCGGCTTACAAGCCACCTTCGTGGATGTCTTGGTGCAGGTGCATAGGTTTCAAAGCTGACAGAAGGTTGAATAATTATGCTTGCTAAACCATATAATAAGAAAATTTACTTACGGCTCTATCACAGTACGCATTCATCAACTTCCTCAGCGGCGTGTGCTTTTTGATTTTGAATTGAACAATAGCATTATCTTGCCCTAAGACTTTCAAGTTGATGTGTTCGCTTTCTCCCTGAAAATAACAATAAATTAAATGTATAGTCCAATTTAGAGGCCACGAAATTGTATACTAACAGATATATTAGTACTAAAGCATAATTCATAACCAAACTTTGAACAACGCCATGACATTCGGTGAATCAACTCAATACATAATTGTAAAACTGATAATATCCATAAAAACGTACCTTTTTTTCGTCAGACATTGTGATTTAGTTTATTAAGTGGTAATTACAGACGATAATTCCAAACTTTAACGTACTATCTTCACTTTCTACACAAAACACGCACAAAATGACAGTTTCTCAATGTAGTGGCGTGGAAATGGCGGCGTTTTCGTTTTGCTCGTTCGTGTGCCTCGCCTTGCAATGGCTTCAACAGGAAGCAGCTCTGCCAACAGAACAACATAACGACAAAATGGCGCGATTCTGCGCAGCACTAGTTGGAATAACAGTACATCTCTAAAGATATATAGAACTCATTTTCTGTATCAAATATTTTCTTTTAAAATCTTATATAGCAAATTATTATAATTTACTAGTGTATTACTTGTTGTTTCATGTTCGTTTCCCGTAAATAATGATTTTTTACAAAAACTTGTATGTTTGTTCATAGCATAGATGATTATCAAAACTGTATTTTTATTAGATGCATGAAATGAAATGACAATAATTTGAAATTTCGTTATGTAATTTGACGAATTAAAATATAGATAAGATAAGCTTTTAACGTGCTATTTATAATTTAATAGATGGTTTTTTTTTCTCAATGTTTTTGAATTAACTATTTTTGAAATACAGTATATTAAATTCGTATTTAACTACGTATATTGTTCTAGAAAATTCTAGATTTTATCAGAATTCAGACGTACCAACTTGAGTTTCCGCTTAGTGTTGTGCTATATCGATTTTCTCGCAACGGAAATAGCTAGGGATGGGGGATGCTCGATAAAGTACGTTCCGTTCAACACATTTTCGTAAAACATTCGTATAATTTAAGCGTAAATAACAGTTTGCTTAATCTATTTACATAAATATTTACAAAACAATGGTTATAACACTTGTATAAATATAAAAAAATAATCTAAAATGCATTGAATAGTTGGAAGTTTTGAAAATTCAGGTTAAAATGTAATAAAACCCACGGTAATTAATACCTTCTGAACATAAGTTTTTATAAATTTATGAGATTTTAATTTTAGTTATGAAATAAACGCTCATGACTCTTGACACTCATATTGATCACACCTTTCTCTTATTTGCTTTAAGAACGTTGAAAAGTTAATACCAATATAAGTTAGGGTTTTCGTTTTAAGTTAATGTTTGATGTGTTTACCAATATCTAATATTAATTAACTTAGATACCTTTCTTTTGTTCAATTACTACGATTGATACTACTTTAATTAAGCTCTGAAAAGAACGAAGCTCATGAATCGATACATAATATCTTGTATTATTATTGTCTCATCATATTTGTATTAAGTATGTTACAGACTTTTACTTGGAATTTAATTTAGTGCTGTCTATCTAGTGATACGCGGGCATTGAATGACCCGTATATAACATGGCTCGAAATTTCGAAGATGGGCATTCAAGCCTCTGACTACCCCGCCATAATAAAAAAGGGAGTGTGCATACACAAGTCGTGAAGCGTATGTATGTATGTATGTATTTTGAACGAAAGAAATAAGCTTTATTTGGTAGATACAAATTAAACAATATTAACATACAGATACAATATACTTTATTCCAAGCTCTAATGAATATAAAAATATGTCGAAATGGGACAAACGGATAACTCGATAATTATGAGTTTGTCAATTATCTTATTATACTTAAATGATCTGCTTATTAAATAAGTCATTTATTTTATACGGTAAGTACAATATGGAGTACTTATCTGTGTAGGTACCTGGATACATCTTACATGTTGAGCATTTTCTTAGTAATGAATATCGCAATAAATAAAATAAAATTGATTATTAATGTTTGATTAAATATAATGTAATTTTTGTGTGTTGTGTTTAATTGAATGTTGTATTCTATTTAAAGTGAAATAATTATTGTATTTTATATATCACATTATTTTAAATCAATTTCATGCCATTAAATAAGGGAATCTTAATAAAGATTTTATTATAATTATGAAATGGCCTCTCATCCCCAGATAGGAAGCCTGGAGCTTCAAAACAGTGTAGTGTCAAACACACACACACACAGAATTTAGCCCTTGATGAGCTTTTTGACATTGGAACTGAACAACGTCAACGGAAAGCAAGTTATTAATTTCATCACTCAAATCCTAATAACACCTATATAAATTATAATAATATTTTATTATCTTAAAGGGTTATTGCAACTTACCTTTTTCTCTGTTAGAAACTGGATCTTCACAAACTTCACATAAGGTCACACAAATAAAACACAAGATTCGGTTATAAATATTTATTTTTCAACGTATAATGTCTCCATAACTTTTCCGTGGAGATTAACGAAGAAACGAGAACATGCAAATATATTAAAAATAAAATTTGTTATCTTTTTCCATCAATATACGAGTATAGCTATTTTTGCTGTGAATACTTTCGCACGTCCTTTAACCTTTTTGGCGTAGCTAGAACCTTGTCGAAAATATATCTGATCGGTTGATCGGTTTGTACCTTTAGCCATATCGGGGTTGTTGTCATGCCAATATCAAGAAATATTTGCGATTGCAAGCTCGTCGTCAAATATTCGTAGTTACCATCTTCTCCTAGTCTGTTATTATAACGACATGCTTAGAAGAAAGCCAGCTAGCAGGATTATATATTTGCGTACATACACACCAGGTCGATTTTACTTGTCGTGTATTTATGTTTACGGTATCCTTTTTGTTAACTAAATGTTAACTCTGTAGTCACATAAAATAAAACAAAAACATGTTTTTTTGTACCGATCCGATACCGCATGTTATATTGTCAAGCGTTGCTAGTTTCAAAATCATACAAACTCGTACATATACATCATGCCCTCTGCCTCTGTAGAGGGGTAGGCAGAAATATCGCATCCTTATTTGTCCTAATCCTTAGAAACCACTTTCGCTTCATTGACACTCATACACACTCAACGGTTATAGGTACTTTTAACGTCTCCTTTTTTAATATGACGTCTATTTGTACTGTCATATGTCTTATTGGGCCGCTTGTTATGTAGTACGTTGCTTGTTTCAAAATCACCCAGAGGTAAAACTTTTGTTGTAAGGCATGACTTGAAGAAGTTATGTGATTCATTGTTACATGGATAGATGGCGGGCTAATATCTCATTCGGCGTTTTTTTCTTATTGAAAACTTACTGAACTATCGTGATGGCATTGGTATTCTTATTAATAATTTTGCTTATTGATTGCATGTATCATTTTAATAAATGTCTCCGTGGCCATTACAACGAATCATTGTACCGTAGGGAGATAGTATTGAACGACCCCATCGTACATTAACATTAATATAAACACTTTCAAGGTCATTAACCCTTGAGGAATAGATATTGGTTCGCATGTCCATCTCCGCAATTGCGATTCCAGGTGTTGACAGTGAGTAGGTATCACTTGTGACAAGTTGTAAGCCGTCTCGCCTCTTACAATCACCTGTTCCAATTAATGATTTTTTTCCCCTCACTTTTGTAGTTTAGTTATAGGATTTTTGAGGATGGAATTTTAGGAGAATATTGTCACATCATATTTTATTGGCAACGGACATTTTGCCGTTATGCCACAGATTCTTACCCAGAAATCATCCCAAAATATGTGAACGACCCAATTACAAACAAAACACACGTCTTTGACATAAAACTAAACACTAACCTCCTTGCGGGAAGAACTGCGAGTAGATAACCTTGAAGGTGTCCTCCTTCACGACGCCAGTGGGGACACTCGGCCTTGAACCCTCGGTAGAGCCTCTTGAGCTCTGGCTCCGTGAACCTCGTGGCCCTCCGCAGCGCCGCGATGGAGTCCGGCCGGTACCTCGGGAGCTGCTCTCCCAACTCCTCGAGCTCCGAGTCTGCAACAAGATAGACATATAGTTAAGCTTCAGTTCATTGGTTCCGCGATAGAACGGGATATATAGAGGTCGCTTTATATGGTATGTCGTAATTGGTGTTTAAACGTTTCAATGGAAGCAATTGCACTATGGGCTAATGTTAAGTCGCTAAGATTATAATGTATATTTTGACATCGAACATGTCTAAGGTATGCTTATAGTACCTACTAATGTTTTTTTTTAATATCAAAGATTTAGGGTAAATTTTAATAGCATGATAGCTGTCCTAAAGATTAAGTTAGACTTCATTGTACATACATACACTTCACGATTTGTGCATACACAGTCCCTTTTTTATGTAGCGGGTATTAAGAATTGAATGCCCATCTCCGAAATTTCAAAGGATTGGTATGTATGAGCCACTGAAAGTCCAAAGCTAATTTAAGTGAAATAATGTATTGTTAATAATACTGTCTTCACCATCCCTCTGGCACTGACTTACGTAGGTATAGCAACATTAATTCTGTGTCAAAGTTCAACCTCCACCGGGTGAACAAGAAGTAACTTTTAAGATTTAAACTTAATTTCATAAACGGTATGTTTCAGAAGTTTAAAACTTGAACCAGCTGTTTTCTAGGAATTCCTAGACTGTTTCTCATTTGCATGCCGGGAGAAAATATTTGCTTACACTGCGCTGGATAAACGTACGAAGAAAACTAAATTTACGCTACACAGGTTTTTGAATCAACTTTACACATACCTGCGACTAATAATTATAATCTTACTCTCTAGTGTAGGTACATTTACTCGTATTTAAGGTAGTACATTTAATTACTATGTTACCAATGTACCTACCATATTGTTAAACATTTATTCTCAGCCTTCATATAGTATATACATTTAGCTCAATTAATTTAGCGGCACCATTTCCGTTTCGCAATAGCAGGTTGTAAATCAGAGTCCATTTGGTGTAAGAAAGAGCCCTTGCATAGAAATTAATGTCACGTTGACACTATTCATCATACCGCTCACAAAAAGTCATGATTCGGCAAAAAATACAACACACTAAGACACGCCAACTCATACGAACACATTTCTTCCTAGCGCCATATTTAATAATAAACGTTGAGCGGAAAATACAAACATAAGCGACCTCTGACGCTGGCTTATTTGTGTAAATAAAGCTAGAGATGCTCAACATTGTCGTTTTCTTTGATTACATCCACATGAGTTTGCTACAAAGATAGTGTTTAACACTTTAACCTAATACAAAGGTTAAATGACATTCAAAAGATTGTGGACGTAACACAACAAAGATATGCGTTAAATGTTCAGAAAATCATAAGAACTTGAACGTTTTGATCTAACAAAGCTGTCTGTTTTAAAGAATTATAGAAATCAGTAAACTTCAGAATCATCTCCTCTGGTGAGACAAAATTATAAGCAAGAGCTAGTTAGTCTGATCTAATATGCTTTAATTATTAATTATAGGTTTTAATAACATATTTTTTTCACCTACAAAAAATAAACAACTCAATAGTCTCGTGTTTGACAGCTTGTCTCATGGCCCAAGTTACTGTAGTCTACCGCACACGTCATTGGCGTTATTCCTCCAGACAATAATACTCATAATTCCACTGACTCCAAATGTAGACTAATGGACTAGCTTGGGCGTTTCACGTTTAGCTTTCAAAGACAAGAGCAAGTTTTGTGCCCATGTTTCAAATGATTCATATTGCGAATACTCGTTACTTTTTCACCCAGTGCTTTGGACTGTAATGAAAATTTACGTACATATTTTACACCGCGTCGGCTGTTTATTATGATGATTTAACGCTCTTACACAAGCACTTAATATTTTGCCAAAAACACTTTTATTTTTTTCTAGTTAACCTTGGTACAGGAGTCATCATTATATAGTTTTCTCGTAAATATGACTATTCTTCAGTACATTTACTGTATAGTGATATATTTTTTATTTTTATGATTCTTACAGCAGACTCCTAAACAGCTAGCTTGTGCCCATAAATCTGAAGCAGGATGCACATGAAAGGAGCTGAGTGATATGTAAGGGTTGGAACGGGAAATGGATCGCTCCATTGTTGGAGTCGATTTGTATGGAATTTTATTAGATATATTAGTTTAGCCTACAAAGGCATATGATATATGGTTGTTTTGACCAGCATTATTAACTAAATTGGGACTGCTTATTCCCAGATATATCGACAAGTTACAATTCATAAAAGTTATGATCTTCCTCATCGTTATCTAGTCAAACTATCAGCCTTTCGCCGGCTATTTCTGTTTTTTTTCACATAATTCTTTCAAAGGTAATCCCGAGTACAACCTCAAAATAACGATGTAAATAGTCATGTTCTTGACTACAGACATCCTATATAATTGTCGTGATCCCAGTATGGTCTAATTAAACATTTATAAAAAAATTATAGACCGAGGTTGTTACCAAAGAAATTCAATATTGTGTTAGAATACTGATTTTATAGAAAATATGCCCAAGTACAATCTTTCTAGATCGCAATAATACCTATTTATGCCACATAACCTAAATTTTAATTCTACTTTAAAAATATTGTAACAAAAGCATTTTCTTAAAACAGCCGCACTTAGGCTGACGTCTAATTGACTTGTGCCCGTTTCCAAACTTAGCATTTTGTCGGTGCCAAGGCCAAAGATACTGGTGACAAAAAGCCTGCCTTAGTCATCTATTAGGGCTGAAAGTAACTAATCTTCGTCTCGTCAAACGAGGTTTTAGGCCGTTTAAAAGTTTGAATTCACAATGCATTTATTTACGGATAGAACAAATAGCCTGGCTGTATCAGGAAGCCTCTGAAAAATGGTTTGCCAGGGTCGAGTTCGTCACAGTAACGCAACTTGATTTAATACTTTCATTTATCGGGAGTATTCACTAAACGACAGAGGTAAAAGGATGTTGTTTTATTTTGGTAGACTGGAAGATTTGTGTTTTTGTATAGGATTTGAATTGAAATATTTAAATATCAATTTACTCCCTCAAAATGTAGTTCAAAATCTGTATGCGATTTATCGTTCATCTTAGTAAATACTGTTTGAAAATAGATATTTGTATTCAATGATGACATACCATATTTTTTAAAAAAAAAACTATTATAATCTCACTGATTTAATAACTTTTGAATAATATTTTTATCATGTCAATAATAATAATTTTTTAATTTTTTTCTTTTTTCTCTCAATAAGGTTTCGACAAAAAAGGTTCGCAACTCGTTCGTGTATCGTCGAGTTTTTCCCGCGAATAGCCGCAGGTGATATATCGGTTAGATCACGCCAGTCCAACTCCCAAATGGATGTGTCACGTGAACAGAATAGAACCCCACGTAACTTCCGCGGCGGGAAATAACTTTGTAACTTTGTGAATTCACTGACCGTGACCAGCGTGAATTTCGACGTGAGCTCACGTTATTGCGACCGTAATAGATATTGATGGTTTAATGTCTATACAATGTAGTGTATATGGTAATAATATGGGTATCTACCGAGTGCTTGGACAATCTAACATAAATGTGCATATTTATACAATGTCTAAGAAAATTGTTACCTTATTCAGAGAATTAAGTTAAATAAGCATTGAAAAAGTATAATGTGGTCTTTCATCTCATATTATTGGAATTGTTTGTATAACGAAGCACTTCGTTTTCAGAATTTATGCACTAAATCTTTTAAATCACCAATAAATCCGCCAGTTAATTAAGAAAATTCGATACTTTAAAGAATGGCTCGGCGGTCCTAAGCGAAACCCCAATAAACAATCGCCAATCAAAATCCAATCCAGGAGCAATACAATTTGGCCGGGCCCCAATACCTCTGCCACAGCTGTGATTTACAGCTGGCCGGTCTCGTATTCACAGCTCAGCGACAATTCAGGGGTTATATGAGTTATGAGAAAAAGGATGCTTCACATTTCTTTTGTGCGCTAACGCCATCTTTTGCTTGACAAAAGAAGATAAATCTATCCAAATGCTCTAATGAAGACCCGAATGTTGAGAAAAAAGTAATTGCGGCTGCTACAAAAGTTTTCGTTTTTGTTACGAACGTATGCCTAGATCAGAATCAATACAGATTTTAGCTTGTACCTTATACTGATTTTGAACCTTATAGTGTTAAGGAATCTTACTCAAGTTAAATAGTATGCCGTATGTGTGTACCATTATTTAATAATTACGAGTATTTCCCATTACCATTTTGTTTTATTCGTATCTTATGAAGGTTAGCGGGTAAGAGCGGTAAGCCATGATCTTTTAAGTAACGTATTTGTTTACCCATTGTGAGGTAGAGACGTTTAGATATGCATGATGAACTTAATATTTAGTATATATGTACATAGTATGAATCTCTAGTATTACTAACCCTCCCTTCCCAGTTCATATATGGAAGCAAGTCACCTAGATGCCGCCTAATCCTTTAAGACCGTAAGAGCTTTAGCGAGTAAGTGTAAACCACACTAAACGTAGATATAAGACCCCTAAGCAAGCTCCTTACTCCAAACTATGTATAAACAAGGCTTAAAGGCAAGGCGATTAAACCTGATTGCCGACGTGTGATACAGCGGGTTAAGTATTTCATTATTAAATATGGAGACAGATGAAAAGTAAGGTAAATAATATTACACATAGAAGAGTAATGTATAGATGACAAATATTTGAGGAATGTCGTTTGTGATACCACTAACATAAAAAAAGTTAAAAGGAAAGAATTATGCCACAATACATACAAAGTTGTATATACATATGCTGAGTGCACACTTATATATACGACCTGCAATCCCTTCAGGTATCGTAGAAACCTGGACGCCTACAACCTTGGCGGTCACCTTTAATAATTTAATAGTATTATGATTGACACGATACGAGTCTAATTGAAATATCAATATTATATTGTACACATGTCAGCGGGCAGTAAGATTTCCAGTCATTTCTTTCCACGAATCCTATCCACGTACCATACTAGAACGGGATATTCATACAAGGATCCATGCATGAATATCCATATCATAAAGTAGGTTATTCATTGAGGCTCACCTTGAAGTCCAGAGTGCACCGAACAAAGCAGAGCAAATGGTAACAAATATGTGCATTTTCGAATCCTCAGTCAATAATGTAGCGGAGCCAGAGGACCGGAGCGGACTATGTCGGCTTTGCCACGGCTCCTGCCGTTACAGGCTTGAATAAAACATACGGGGCCCTACTACGAACGATATGAGGAAACAAATGAATGGAAATGATAATGGTGAGATAATTTATTTAATATCTTTTGTTTGAGTTTTGAATTCATGGATTTAAAAAGCCAGGGATATAGTACGTGATGTTAAACACTATTTAGTTATATAAGGCTTATCATACTTATACTCGTAGTTACATCATTGGCTCAAAAACATACATGATAATGTAGGTAATTTAAATAAAATGTTAATAGAAAATATCACCACGAATTCTAAAAGGAAATATTCTAAAAGATGACATTGAATTATGTAGCATAATTAATATGTATATCTTGAATCGCTAACCTAACCTTAATTATTTACAAGATGCGCTTGCTGTTGAATTTTTGTTTCTATTCGAATATCCTAAAACATATTACGTATAGACGTGACTCCCGCGAATCGATAGTAGTTCCCTAACAATTCTATTCGTAGCCTATTCCAATAGATACATTGGATCGTTTCGTCTTGTTGGAAAGCCGATTTCCTTCTAAAAAATGACTTCGTTTAACTTAGAGGTGCTGCACAGTTGGCCCTGTTTTATCTTGTGAGACATTTGTACGAGAACTCTATAGGCGATTACTTAGGTCGATGTTACTTCCAAGTGGCCTTTTATCGGGATAACAATTTTATTGGAGGAACACTGGCTGTGCTTAGGACATTGTAAAAGATATGGTAGCACGATAGAGTAGAAATACTCGTAAAAAATATATTATATATATTGTGTTGTGTAATCACGATCGTATGCTTATCGTATTTTAGTATCTTACAGCCTTGTACCATATTTGTTACCAAATAAGATCAATACTAAGGTAAGATTCACTAGAAAATCACAAAAAAATCAACTCGTAAGGATATTTAAAAAATATCTATAGGCTCAATATAAATTACATTGCAAGTCATCACCCATGAAACCAAAGAAAATAACTTCAATTAGCAATAAAATAAGCAAGTAAGCATTTCCACTATCAAAAACAGTAAGCATTGAAGAGTTTCCAGTGGATGCCGTATTGTGCGTTCGTATGACGGATGAACGCCACCGGAAGCGGAACTGCGACTGAAAGGATATGAAACTGAGCACGGACTGAGAATAAACATGGCATCATTTGTACATGAAGTAGTATTTCATAACAGGAATACTACTATATACCTTTTTGTAGTAAGAGCTCTTAGAACTGCTAATATAACGTAGGAAAGCGTTATGTTAGTATTAAGAGGAATAGATCAGATTTTAATTGGTTAATGAATTATTTATCGATTTATCGCATGCTATGGTGTTTAAATTAATGTATAGAGGTGTACCTCTTTGATTTGTGTAAAAAAAATTGGTAAATTCTCAGCATACCCTTACACCTATTGAAAGTGAACAGTTTAGTTATGTCTGAATAGAATATAATTCTTAAAAAATAATTTTGTTGACGTAGGTGTAAAGCTTTCAAAATTTTGGAGTCGTGCTCTGAACAACATAAAATAAAACTTTTTCAGAATACAATCTACTTGTGTCTATCAATTCGCATGCAATTCAGTCTGATTGAGTTGGCATGTCAAAGCACCTTTAACCCTTTAGCTCATTATGTATTAAACCTAAATTTCGTTTTCTGTCTATGTATTGTTGTTGACGTCTAAGGGCTGTGAATTGATATTCGGGTGTTCTATTCAAGATATAATCATATTTAAGGTAGCCATATTTAGCGATCAGAGAGCTTCTAATATTTAAATAATTACAATCAGTGACTTTTTCAGCGATAGGTTCATTGCCTTTTAAGTTAAGCATATTATTAATATTCTTAAGTAAATTGTCACTAAAATTCAATTGCTTTACGAATGGTCATCCGACAAGTCTTTCCCTTTTGTCTTTCCATTTTATTAATTGTATGCATGAATTACACGGATATTTTACCATGATACATTTTGTCAACGAAATGTTCGCTCATTCGTCTTTTGTCGTGATGACAATAGTTTCATATTGAGTTCAGATTCTCAGGGGAAGTTTGAGCTACATTAGGGTTGTGTATGTAATACACGACACGTGTAACATGTTGACAGAGTCGGAATAATTCATATGAAAGTGGATAAATCAGTTACTTATTATCATAGGCCGAGGCTGAGTGAATTCTAATTGAGTGAACCTTTACATAATTTAACAGGAATTTTCCTTAGCATCACATGGATAAAACCTTTTCGGAACCCGTCTAAAACACCTACGTTTACAAACTAAAAAAAAGTAAGTAAGTTTTTGTACTTCTAAATCTAAATATAAGCAGTTGACGTAACATTTAAGCTTATGAGTTTCACACACCACTGGCCATAAAACGGTAACTACTACAGATTAATCTAATGCAAAATATTTTTACATAATATCTTGTGCGGTTGTACATCATAGGCATTATTTTTCTGTATAAAGTAAAGTTGTGTTTACATTGGAGAAGGAAAGTTGAGTGATTCGATATCCCGCCAAACCCTTTAGATTAGGGTATGAAAAGAAAACAGAAGGATAATGTTACGACCTTATGCGAGCACTGAAATAGCGAAGCGAGACCGGTATTTTACATCGAAATTTGTGGGAAAATATTGTCATATTTTGGTAATATTTGAAATATAATATTTTATCGTTATCTATTTTCAAATTCATATTAGTTGTATTGTTTAAGTAGCTAAGTGTACTGACATTAATTTTTATTTGTTTCTTAAGTTTAAACAAGTTTAAGAACTCTAATTTAAAATACATAGATAGCATTTTTATTCTATTCACATATACAATGCCTAATCCGAGTAGGTTAGGTGTAGTAAAGTTTGTAGAATTCCAACTATTTACATATAATGAACGGTTTCGTCGAACTAACATTGGTTAATGTGCATTCCTGAATTAGTTCTATCTTTGGAATCGATTTGATGGCAAGTATACACGCTTTCGTGTTAGAACAACACCCGTTCGAAAGAAGTGTGGGTGGACCGAATACGAAACTAGGAGAGGCGAAAAATACTAAATCCCTAGAGTGGGTACAAAAGGTAGATACGGTACCTGTATCGGAAATATTAATACGCTTAGAAAAAAAGTTACGTGGTTTCAGAAGTATTACGTTGAATGCTAGGTAGTAACTCAGCTTTTATATTTTAGTTCTATTTGAGATATTAACTCAGTAAAATGATGGTACGTAATATTTCAAACAGTTCTGTATTCATTTACTCCATATAAATACGTGTATAATAAAAATGTTTTAATAATTCTCGATAAAGTGATGAAATTTTCAGCTGGAATATATGACATATTCCACTTGAAAATTTCATGAATAACAGACTTTAGCTCAATTTATCGAATAATTTAGTGAATTTCTTTATGGAAAACAATTTTGTATATGGGATCGTATCTATTGATAGCTTTTAACTCTAGCGGATCAGCGAAATCGATAAACTTTTTCAATAACGCTCGAAAGCCGAACTGTATTCACTAAATTCGGCTACTATTGACAGTGCTTACTATCTGAGGGACTCAATGCGAAACTGCAAGCCATATTTATTGCTTTTTGAAGTCTATTGAAAGTATTCCTCATGTAGAAATAATTTTAAAATAGGTCCGTAGTATTAAAAGTATAAAGTCAGTAAGTACTTGTAAAACTAAAAAAAGTGTTTTTATTTATTTCTTCATACATTACTTAATTGAAATATTTCTTGAATACTTTATAATATAGATTTACCACATTTACATTAAATGCGATCGTATGAAACCATGAACGCTCATACCATACAGACAAACATGATGTTAAAAGACCTAAATGTGGGTCTGTCAAACATGTTAATTAATATTAAATATTTGTTTTTCATTAATATAATTCAGAGATTCACGATTCTTATATATTTAACAAGAAAACGCGAAAAGAAAATAACGAACGCGATAAGTCCCATTTTCCTATAAAATGACTTTTATTAATTTAGCACATGAAAGAAAGGAAATCTTAATAAGTAGATTGGTTTTATCTAACCGATAGGTATAAAAATACTCTAAAATTCAGGCATTATACGCCAAATAGATTTCAAGTTATGCAAATAGCATCTCGTAAAGTGAGTGCGCTTTCCATCAGATTGCTTTCGAGAAATGTGCTTAAATGAAGTTTTCCTGCAATCTACCTCGAACTTTCCTCGCAGTTCTGCTCACTGGCTTTATTCAGCTCTTCTGACCACTTGAAGCCCGAAAGTGGTGGAACCGAATCACTTTCAGTGAAACTGCCTAATTGCAGAAGCAGAATGTAGGACGCCAACTTTGTCCTGTAAGTTTGGACACCAGTAGTTACTGCTGGCGTAGTCAATTGCGTTATTTGTTGCAAATGAGTTGTGAGCGATTTAGATTTGTCACGGAGTAACAGGTCTTAGTTTATGAATATGAGTATGTGTTACTTTCAAATCTAAAGTGATATTAATAACAGGACCGGAAAAGAGATGCACTATGCCTGCCTGCTCCTTAGATAGTTATGTAAGGTGTATAGAGTATTTTAAAAATTATATAGGAAATTAGTATATTACTTATTAAATAAAGAAAAGGTAATTATTAACTTCAAATTCTTTTATAATGAATTATTTATATCAAACAATTGACTTATCTCCTGTATTTTGTAATTACTTTATCACACTCGAGGCTAAATAACTTATATATTTCATTAGAATCAATAAATTGCTACTGAGAGCTAGCTAAATTGCCAACTAAGTCTCTGGAGGTTTCCCAGTTACAACATTAAGTTACTACTCAATTCGTAATTATTAAATAAAAGCTAATATTAACCTTCAGCGTAGTTATGTATTCGATGATACTTAGATACACACGCACTTAAGTTAGGGTGAATATGGAATACTTCGCAAGAGTTAATAGTCCATGATTAAATTATAACTCTATCAAACTAGGCACCGTGATTGGGGGCAGTTAAGTTACTATTCAATTAGAGAATCATTTGATAACTTACTTAATCATATCTTGTTTTACAATGTATTTATATAGTGTTTGTGAGTTGTTTCGACGGTAATTAGAGATAAACAATTGATATTCAATGTATAAATCATTGAAATATATTTTTTAAATACAAAACATTCTGTGTATTTGAGGATATTAAATTTTCTTTCAATGAATTTATCATAAAAACCTACATCTAAGAATTAGTTAATACGAATTCCTACTTGGATTTTTGCAAGGAATACCGGAATGAATTTCTTCACAAAGACCCCGTAAAATCGAACACCTACCAAATTACAACGATCAAAGGGACTTTTACGGCCATTTTCTGAAAGACCTCGAAAAAGATCAGGTTTAAGGCTTTGAAGAACAAAGACCTTTTCTCAGTAACCATTTGAGATGCCTATGTTTAGTTTCGATTTAGAACGAAATGAAAGAATTATAATAGGTCGTAGAGCCCCATTTAGGCTTGTTGGTTATTTGATTTAAAAGGCAATTGAACTACAGAATGATAATTAGAAAGGGATCTGAAATATGATTATTAATGTATTTAATTAAATGAAATGCTTTTAATTCAACATAAGGACCACAAAATCACTTATTAACACTTATTCTCACTTATTATGTAAATAAAAAAACACTTTTACATGAAAAATTGACCTTCAAATTAGATGAATCTTAAAAAATTGAAATAACTGTAAAAAATTGAAATTAAACTATTGGCATTTCGTAAAGAAGAAATGCCAAGAAACTTGTACTACTAAGTGTTATTGCACATGTACTACTTTGTATAATTGTATTGAATCTTATTTCTTGATACATATACGTTGGAACAAAGACTTAGGCAATAAGGTCAAAACCGTCGCAAATATCATAACCTGCGCCGTGCCTAGATAAAAATTGGGGCTGATTTCAATTATTTCAGCATATTTTGGAGGCTTGCCAATCCATCGTTTAATAACAACCCTATTGTCCTCTTATTTCCTAGTTTCTGTCATAAGAAGAATATACGGACATGTTATTAACATTTTAGACTAGTAGGCGTATCTACTCTATTACAGGTTTTTATATTTTCAGCTAATATATATTATATATATTTAGTTCCTTGATACATACTGTTACCATAAAATGTAAAAATATTATAAACAAGTAATATTATCTTATAAAAATCATAGTTTTCTCGAGCCGCTTTCTGTATTGAAGGGAATTTTCCCATCATGTCATAAAATATAACCACACGATTAGGGGTTATTGTTTCGTCGGGTACGCTATCATCGAGCAACCTTAAATTTCTTACACCATTTCCCACAAAGAACCATTTACATACCCCTGTTATACGAGTAGAACCACTTACATATCACGTTATACGAGATTATAGATACATACATATACATTCACGTCCTTTAATTTCTTTCTAATGAGTGGACAGAACCTCGGAGATATAATATCTCTTAAGTAATTTTTTTAGCATGAATATTAGGATTGCGATGTTGTAATGGAACATTGGAGATAGGTTGCTAGCCTATCGTCCAACAGATTCCATTAACCCTTAGTCCCTTAATTGCCTCCTACATGCCAGAAAGAACGGCACCTAGTCAGCATTATTTTTTCGTCCCAGACTAGCAAGGGATGAGTATACGCGCACACGTATCATTTTAATTCGGCCGCGTTATTCAATTTGTTGTATTCTTTCCGTGGGTTCAATTGCAAATGGGATTCCGGTCACGTACTGCATCCCCATTAAACATCGGATTTTGTTGCCTGTATTTACATGGTGCACGAGCATACAGGATTGTTTATATTCGCTGTAATTTTATGTCCTATGAATGCGGATTGAATATTTATCATATGTTTACATGCATCGGTTTTAGTAGGTAGCGATAAATTCTTAAATAATTGTTCTGTTTAGTGTGGTTAACATACAGGATACTACAGAACTATTGAAAACGGATGAATTTAGCATCTTTATATAACTTAATCAAACTGGGGTCAAACTGGATGCACGTGGCCTAGAACGGTGTTAAGTGGCGCAAACTGAAGGAGGCCTACACCAAACTGGTCGAGAGTGGCTGAGAAAATGAAGAAGAAGATATAACTAAAAAGCGGTTTTATTTCTTATATTAATATTCAATTTTCATGTTTCTGGGTAGTCCTGACAAGAAAACTAGATGTGATATGTATATGAATAGTTAGAGCATAGAATCACGTATAACTTAAAAGACCTAGTTTGTGTCTGCTATAGTTTTACTCTGAGTAGTGTATAACTAAAGGTATTCATTTTCATACATTAAATGTCCATTAATTTCATTGTGAATGACATGGTTCAGTAGCTTAATGGTTTAAGATTTGAGTAATTTCCATTGATACCATCGGTCATTTGAAAATGATTCAAAGTCAATATTTACGACGTGTCTTCAGTATTTTACACAACCATAAATGATATACAATGATATTAATAGTGAGAGTCAAACTTGTAAGAAACAGTCCTTTAGTCACTGCGATATTTCTGTTAGTACTTATATGTAATGCCCATCATTCTCTATAGGATCGAAACCCTCTCCTTTATGTATATATATAAAAAAAAATCTATTAATCCACAATGTACATTTTCCAATGTAACAGATGAGTACATATACTATATAACAATATAATAACAATGACTTATACCTAACACAAGCTTCCAAAACTATACGGAAACTTGTAGGTACCTAAGTTTTGCATTCAAGAATTAAAGTTCCTAGCTTCTTTTTTGGCCTTAGATTTTCCTCTGCGGATATTTTAGTTCCCGCCTCGTGTGACGTCGGTTTACCTGTTACGAGCGCTTTCACACTACAGTGCGGACGCTTTTCGTGAAAAACAAAACATTTTTTCACACGTGGTGTTGCGGTTAGCCAAGCGACGTTTTTCGGACAAGGAGAATAAACTACTCGTGTGTGTTTGGAATTTTAAATTAGAAATTCATATTGATTAAGTTACATTACATACTATATGTATAAGTTAAATTAAAATGTTGGGTATTATTAATAAATATATTTAAAATAATTTGAAATAGAAATAGTGTCTTAGATTCTGTTACCATAATCTAATTATTATCTTCTTACTTGATATAAGCTCTTGTTTCTTTTTGAAAAAGTAATATTTAAAGCTTTCAGGCTCAATTTCGATAATATTACTCTAATGTTATATAAGATTCGAAGCCACACTAGTACCCTTAAACTATCATAGAGGTTTCTCCGGGAATATCGGTCAGCTGTTTTCGGTGTTCGGTTACGATATGTTTGAACAGCTTTCACACTTTGTTGGCGTCGCCTCTCACAATCACTGTCCTCTTTTAGCTTGCTATTTTTATATAAAACTTATCTTTTCTCCTAGCTTTTTGAATATAACTAAGTTTTAGTTCCCTAATACTTACAGGATATTATAAATATGAGAATTAATAAACGTGCTAGTCAATAATGTTTAGCAAATATGAATAGAGTAATCTCATACTGATCGAAAAGTTTGTATTTCTTGAGTAAATTGCAATGGTCAATATGAAACACAAACGTAATAAAGTATATCACTATAATATGAGTAAAAAAAACATATAGTTACTACAATTGAAAACAAAATTATTAACTATAGTAAAAACATACTAGGATATATACAACAACAAGAATATGGGGACTTTATCTTACCACCTAGTACTACAAAGCAACCTGTTGTTGTAAAAAAGTGATTGAGCAAAGTGCATTTACAAATAAAACTTTATTATCACTTACAAAGTTGCACAACTAATACACACAAAGTTACTTCGCTTAGGAAGTCAAATAAAAGCGCTCAATCACTTAGAACATTCAATCAGTGAAAAGTGTTGTACATTTTCCTAAAGGATTTTAATAGTATTTAATTTGCATACTTTTTCCTTATTTTATTGTGTTATAATTTTTATGACCCACTAAGAATGGAATTATATTATAGTAATCAATTATTAAACATGTTCTCTGGCTAATTTTTCTACCTTTGAGTGACTTAATTCAAAGGTTGAATAATGTATAAGGTGTGTAAATATAACAGATATGGTTGATTTAATACAATAATACATTTCCTGCATCTATATTTGTATTCCATTATAGTGGATGTGAATCCTATATTTATTTTTGATCAAAGCCTGCACCTGGCACGTTCTTCGTAGAAAACAAGTGGTTTTAGAACATTCCCGCTACTGTCAGTCAAGGTAGTATTTTACAGAAATACATGCTAGTATAACTACGAGTTTTCGAAAGTTTCTTTACACTTTTAGAATCCAATTTATTATTTTGGAGAGAATAGGGTTATTGGAACTTCTAAATTTGTTAACAATCATATTTTAATACTCTCAACGTATTATATTATCTGTGCTCTCAATATTCATTGAAATCAAGAATCTTCAGATCGTATGTGTATAAAGACGTATAGATTGTTATACAGATTGATATGAAATATGTAACTTATTAATGACTCTAAAAAATATTATATTAAAAATATTATTTATAATAAAAAAATATGAATGTACTAAGTAAACTACTTATCTATATTGAAAATTAATATTAAACGATTTAAATATATATATATATAATACGTCAATTATTTTATTCTCATACATAACTTAAATATTCTTCTTTACATATAAACATATGTGTAGTTCTATATGTAGCAAGTAAAACAGTGAAGGTTAATAGATCAAGCGGCGGTTGTCTCCCTAGTCAGTAGTCAGTTGCAACTGGGAAAATTAGTTTGTCGGTTTGCTGTATTAACTTTTTAGTCTGGGGCATTTTGCTTAACGAACTGGGTAATATGTTTAAGGAAAACTGTTTGTTTTGTAACGGAGTAACAATAATGTGATGTTCTAGCGTTTGTACAAATGTGTTGAAAAATAAACTTTAAACAGTAAACAGATTAATTACAGAGGCAAAATGTTAGGATTCAAATGTAATTCTTTTGTGAAAGATAATCAGCTTCATAAAACATATATGTGATATACATAATAAAACAAATATGATATCACAAAAAAGTTCTTAGTCATCTGATAAGCTATATATTATAAATCAGTATTTCAGTAAGTACTTTTATCTATTGCAACATAATCGACACAATTTCAATATGGAGATAATTGACTATCATCACTATCTTATCGCAAACAGTGCGAGGCCAATATAATATATTATGAATAAAAAATAAATTTTATTAACATTTAAGTATGCATTTGTTAACATATCAAATCAAATATTCAAATTAACAACACATTAGATTAGTAACTAAAAAACTACAAAAGTTAAAGGTTCCTGTATCGTGACTATAATTAATATTTTTCTTATAAAACATTATATCCGTTCTCTGGCTAGTAAACATAAAACATATTAGTATTTTTCTACCTTTGATTATCTTCATTCAAAGGTTGAATAATATATGTATATTGTATAAGGTGTAAATATTACATATATGGTTGGTTGGTTATACATTCCCTGCATCTAAGACTATTATTAATATTTTTGTTACCTCTTACTAGGAAATCTACCTAAGCATTCTTTTACTCAGGTTGTTACCTCTTTTGTCATGTAACTGTTTAGGTAAATAAAATGGCCGGCCCCAGGTGTAGCGTTCTTGTATGTTTGCTTAAGCACGTGATTTACTACCCTGTATTTGAGTGGATGGGGATTGACGAAACAGTGTACCTGTGTGGGAAGATATAATAAATTAGGTTATATTAAGTGTGCTTACATGAGCATTGTATTAATTAGTTAATTAACAACAGTATAACATACTCTACAGGCAAATACCTAATGCGTATGTTATTACATAAATTAAAAATCTTAAACTAATCGAATAACTTAATTGCGGCTTTAGCGAACTCAAACAACTCACATTAAATAGTTTAGCTGTCTGTTTAATAAGTAGTGAGTGACTACGTTTATAATATAAGCATATAAAATTAGTATTTTTGACAACGTATAGCAGATGTACTTATATATGGAAACGCTTATGAGAATTGTCTACGAATGTCAGAAGGAAAGGCTCAAATAAGATTCCCGATCGCAATTTATGATATTATAATTATCAGTTGATTTATGAATAAATGGATAAGCATATTTTGATCGGATATTAAATGAATATTTGATCCTTTCTTTTTCTCATACATGTATATTTGCTCAGTAATAATTTCCCGATACCTAATGAATATTCAGAGGCCGCCAAAATCTTGGCTTTAGTAGACTCAATCTAAAACAAAAACTACAACATTTATGACCAAATAAATACGATATAAACGATTGAACTAAATAATAATAAATCATATAATACATAAATCTGCGCTGTAAAAATTACGAGACATCAAACAAAACTTTTTAATGTATCCCTCGTCACTGAATTCACGTAAAAAAAGTATTTGGGAGTTAAAATAAGTTTTTCCGAATTACGTTTAGGAAGTCCGTCCTCAAAGGAGTTAAGTCAGCGTAAGTATCTCTATTTTGCCAACAAAGTCACAATATCGCCAATCTCGAGGGCCTTCGGAATAGAGCGAGTAACGAGAGGATTTCCTTAACATGCGCTTCTTGTGATATCGGTAAAATTCGAGCGATAACCCTTTGTGATAGGTATTGAGGGATAAATATTGCTTAGAAAGCAGCTTTATTTATTCACTAGGAAGCTGAGGACAGTCGCATCGGACGCAATGTTAGAGAAATGTTAAAAGCAAAGTAAAGATACATTTAAAAGCTTTATATTGAGCAATTATTAGAATATTTCATTTCTGACAAGTGGTAAATATTCAATGAGCCTAAAAGGTTTTGTGTCTCTTAGAATGTACACTCTTCCAAGATAAATGCTTACCATTTCATACATCCTAATACGTGACATGTAAAACAAAAAGGCAACCGGAAAAAATTATCCAAGTAATATGTTGAATGGGGCGAACCCAGTAATTCTCTTGGGGAATAACACCAAATGGAGTTATGAGTAAAATTGTCACTTCCCGGAACGCAATATGGCCATTTGAATAAGGGAGGGAAAAAAGGTAAGGATTGAAGAGCTCGTGTGCCAAATGATAGCACGTAGGGCATTTGAGTGAAATGGCAGGTCACGTCCGGCCCTCATTTCGACTTTATGCGGTGTAAGAACGTCATAAGCTATTTTTGTGAATACCCACCGAATCGCATTACTTAATTTTGTCTGACGACTTGTGTTACGAAGGGATAGGTTGAACTTTTTTGTACGAGACTTCTTGTATTTCTTTGCCGAATTGTTTCGGGTTGAGATGGAAATATAGCAGCAAACTTAACAGCAAAACGAGCATGATACTGTAGAACTTACAATGTCAAACATAAGCAATTCTAATTATATTAAAATAGCATTTAATAGAATATTAATTTATATTGGTGTTTAATCATCTTACAGGATTTATTCACTCAACCATTTCTAAACCACGTAAATATCTCTACGCAACCGGAACGAACGTCGCCGCAGCAAAAACTAAGCAACAATAGGTCTATTCATTCAAAATATAATTTCCGAATGTATTTTCCGCATTACGTCGCCTCAATGGGCCCTTTCAAAGGCTTTCTTATGAGGCTTTAGGAATTGCTTTACAATACACTCGTGCTGACAGTTGCGTATGCGTGCCTTTATTCCTGCATAAAAGTTGTACAAGTTATTGTAAAGTATTCATATATAAAGCATATACTTTTTTCCTTGTGCTATACATAAAACTGGTTTCCAATTTAGAATATTGTGATCATTAAATTTTTTTTCTATTTTTATTGCAATCATCACACGTACATGATTCAAATTTATAATATTTACAAGTTATATCGTAAATGTGGCAAATTTTAATTTCTGTAATAGTTCTTTAAAACAAACATCTGCATTATTTCTGCTTATTCATAATAGCTTACAGTATATCATCTTGTTTTTGAGATTCATCTCATATTTAATACGCTCAATAACACTACGCTCTCGTATCTCCAACAATACCACTACAACGAATTTCGTTATAAATGTATGAAGCGTTCCATTTCACAAATCTGGCCGCATCATCTGGCCGGCAGCACGAATTGAAAAGAACGGCACATAAAAGAAAATCCCCAGATACGTCATTCTCCCCAAAACCAGATTTAAATGAGCTCTGTTTACAAACAAACTCACCTGGTTTGCAGTTTAGGCTTAAAACGAAACGAGGATCTCAATGTACAGCTCTTCTGTAAATTTAAGGCCATTGAGTTGGAAGCTTCAACATATAAAATGCACCAAGCCGAATGCTTGTTTCAAATCTCTGGAAAAGCCCACTGAATTTCAGAACTGACTGCCTCGTCCCTTTTCAGATTGAATTCAATGCCTATCTACGGTCACAATGGTCAGTCTTCATAAATTTCGTGGACGCGGCCATTGTTTGACAATAATGGCCTGGAATTCTGTTCGAGGACTATTTACAACTCTGGAGATAAGAATTAAGTTCTTACAACAATACAAGTGGATTTATGAAAAAAGGAAAAATAATGGATTGAATTGGATTTTTCGTAAATATTATAAAGATCTTTTCGATTATTTATTGTGCCAGAAATAAACTAAATCCTCCAAAAGAGTTCTTTTAAGACTACTACTTTTCAGTTTGGCAATTTGTTGCTCGAATTCCCTACTTAAAATTTCCCCTCTGTAATGTAATGGGCGTGATGTTTATGTATTTATGTATTCCGTAGGTAGATTCTATATTTCATTTATTCAAAACAAAAACACGTAAACAGTAAGTTACTTAAACATATAATATGCTTATGTCGCAGGATCAGAATTTAAAATAAATATGCTTATTTTTATATTTAGCATAGTTTATAGCTTCTAGTTTTCCTAACGACAGTAAAAATCATGAAATGTGTGCCATTTGCTATTCTACGACAAAATAGTTACGAAGACACTTATCATAAAGTTTTCTCCGCATAACTCTGAAGTGGTTTAAAGCTGGAGTGATATTTGACGTAAAATTTTCACTGCTTCCTGCTTCACAGGTAGATTATGTCGGTAATGGAATATCGATAACATTGTATGTCCTTTAGAGTACATTTACATTCTAGGGAAAAGATATATGAAAAATAGTGATAGCAAGCTGGGACCGTAAACAATATTTTATATATATAATACCCTATTTTTTATGTGACTGAAGGGTTAAACATTCTGAGGTTCCTTCCATTCCTTTTAAAGATAATAGGCTTGCTGTTTCTAATTAAAACTTCTTGTTCCTAAAATATTTTCTACAGTACGGCGTTGTAGCTTTAATCAAAATGTCAGCTCGCACTTGAGTGTTAAATTTAGAAGTTTAAGTATGACAGACGTGAGCACTCTAAATGGAGACACTCTTTAGTACTTCTTACCAATTTAATCTTGGAAAGTCGGGAAGTATCTCGCCGTTGCCTAAAGCTTTTTCAGTTTCGTGTATTTCATATTTATTAAATAACACCTACTTGATCAACTGTATTTATTTGAATTGGCATTTCAAAATATATGCTGCATTTGATCTATCTTTATTTTGGCAATTACTAAATTCAATCAAATAATCGAACTAAGATTTCTTTCTCCAACACACCATAACCTCGATAACCACACAATCATTCTTATTCAATTATAATTATTTCGAGAGCAAACGTCCTAATTCTGCGCTGCATCGTAAATGTTCTGTTTTACAGGCACACTGAATCGGTTGACGACACCCATAAAACTCCCTCTATGTGTGTCAGGCGCGCATTGTGTTGAGGTTGAGGAATATTGACATGGAAGACTGTTTATTTGTGCTGAGCCACGCTGTGTTTATTTACCAAGGTTCGGTTTGGCTTCTAATAATAAATGGGTGGAGCGCGCTTTACGTTTGTTCTGCCAAAAGTCATTTCGTTTTTGTTCTGTGATAGAGTGATATAATTTTTTCATGCTATTCTATATCTCGTAATGATGCGGTTGTTTATAATATATACAGAACTATAAATATTTATAAATTCGACGTAGCTCAGTTGTTTGGGGTTTGGCTCTGTATCAGTGGGTACAGGGTTCAAATCCCGTTTGAGCATGTACCAATGGAAATGAATTTCTATGTACATTTTCGTAATAAAAACACATTTACGAAATGCGTTGAATTATACGGTGAGGGAAATCATCGTGAGGAAACCTACCTGTTCGTCGAACAGGTAATAGTTAGTGCTTGTAAATGGCGACATGGCTGACCACCTGTCACATTGAGTACTATCTGGTTGACACGTGGGTTCGAGGTGTCCATAGAATTACTACCTTCGTAATTGCGGAGATGGACACCCGAACCTCTGACTACCCCGCAAGGGTTAATGGTCGTGAATGCGTTTGTTGTTTTTTTTTGTTTGTATAAATATTTCAAACAATTTGAAGTAAATTTAAGTATTTCAGAAATTTGTTAAGAATTTCTGAATCTCCTTAATGTATACAATAGAATTACATTACGCACTAAATATCTGAATAAAATCTAGGTCGATCCTGTATTAGGAGGTCTAAAACAGATCATTTGCATAACGACCCTTCAATCGAAATAAGTGCTCATTGGCTGTGACCTAAAACTAAAATATTCTAAATTATTCATGATTGGATGACAAGCTTCATCGAAAGTTCGACGGGAGTTGGTCCATGAATTATTTTCATATTAGAGCAGCTTCACACTTTTCAAATTACTTCAGCAGAGAAGTTACCTCGAGTTTTAATCAATCAGCCTGTTATTTCACTGCTGGACATAGGCCTTCCCAAGGGTACGCCACAAAATACGATCGCTCATAGTCCTCATCCAGCCCTTAGCTGCAACCTACTACAGGTAATTGGTCCACACATGGAACACTTTTACATACTACGGTGAGGGAAAACATCGTGTGGAAACCTACCTGTTCCCTGAACATGTAATAGCCAGTGCTTATAAATGGCGACATGGCCTACGTCGTCACATTGAGTACTGACTATCAGGTCAAAACCTGACTTCGCGGTGGCCATAGAATTACTACCTTCGCGATTGCGGAAATGGACACCTGAACCTCTGATTACCCCGCAAAGGTGAACACGTTTGTCTTTTTGTTAACATAATTCTGCTTTTCATCCTTCCAAGTCTTAGGAGGCAATTAAGTTTAGGGTCAAGACTAACAACTTATCACAAATGTACTATATCAATGCTATCAAATCGCCCATATTCTTATAAAATTCACCGGGGAGATATTAAGGGAAATTAGGGGAATGTAATTTCCTATTCAACTAAATTGCGCGGTTACGGTTCTAGAATGTAGGTATATCAGTCTTCGGGAATATTAGGCTAGGATCTATCGTGTTATTCATCGCACCCGGATGCTTGGTAATGTGCTACATGAAATATCGCCTAGCGGGGAACCACGCTGATAGTCGAATTACTGAGGAACAGTTTTATGGCAGGTCTTATGCTGATATGGGATAGATTTATTCTAATTTGATTCAATACGATGTAAGGGAAGGTTTTAGGTTGGGCAAATTTAGAAATGTCTTTTTATATTTAGTAATTTTATTACTTATGTATTGTAGATAACAGTAGGCATTTTATTTCTCGATACTCTGTTCATCTTTATGTATGATCTTTTGTTATTAAAACATTCATATGTTCACGTCTCTACTTCCCTAAGATATATGCAAAGACTATATCAATACTTATTGGTCATAATATGGGCTTAGAAAGGGAGTACCTACTTAATTATTTTGACCTGCAATTCAGAAGATAGCTTGACCAAAAAGGTTGGTTACTTACCAAATTAAGCAATAGAGGGCGGTGTACATTCAAAAGAATAGCTTATGGAGACGCCGTTGGCCGTAAAAGGTCGGGATGAGGCCGCACGTGACGGTCTGCCCAACCCAAATGCAATACGTGCCCACATGCTAAACAGCGTGGCCCTGAATTTTGGATGTTTTTATTCAAATCCTGGTATTCTGGTCTCCGAAAACTAGTTGGAATTTAATAGAGTTGCAGATTTAAATTGTGATCAAACTGAATTAAAAAAAAAAAAAAAAACGCTGCTTTAACCGAAATATTGAATGTATTTGTTCTTTGTTCATTCGTAGTATTGATGTGGGGATACTTGACGTACATTGGATATTAGTGATCTGAATAATCGTGAGTTTATCATCATCCGTAAATTATATCCTACATCTCATTAAGATCTATCTTACATCTTATGAACCGAGTAAATCGTAGAGATATCAAGACATCAATATCAACATTTTTATCTCAGTATTTTAGTGACAGTTTGTGTGAAAAAATAACTTTTGTTTATGTTTTGGCGCGTTCGTCCAGACAGATTAATGACAGTCTTCGTTGGGTCGTCTTTTGTCACCAGAGATTGTAACGAACATTTTAAGACTTGACTCTTGTTATTTTTTAGGAGACGCTCTTCGAATTACGAAAACAACTTTATTTAAAATTTGAGTTTTACGTTGAAAGAGGTTCGGAAACATCATTGAATAAACTTGAAGTTTGATATTTAAAAGTTCAGTTAATTTTTTTCCCAAGGGTCATTTTATTCAATATACTTTTAACAAAGATAGTTTACACGATATGATTAGTTAGTTCCTCTTTATGATTTGCATGTTTTTTTTGTCAGTCACGTTACTACGTGTACGTGTAGATGTGCATAGAACTTTGCGTCGTAAACGAGTTACACACATGTTTGTACTATTGGATTTATTTTACGTAGTACATAAAATAAAGTTATACAGACACTTAAATTTTTGCCTACCGCTGTTATTTAGGTATTTTACTGTTTGATAGCGTGTTTAAACACTTAATATTCTGACTGGAAACTTGGTTTATAGCCCTTTCGTTGCGAAAAGTTTATGACGTGTATTATTACTAGCTTATTTCCTTAGCAAAGGGTTTATGGCGTGAAAATCTATGCGGTGAATTTTTATCAATATTTGTGATGCAAACTATTATAAAAAGCGAGTGACATCACGTTTTATGCAAATCTGTGTTAAAAAAATCTTTGCTTAATAATTGAAAATTAATTAAAGATATGTAATTAGAACTATCTATTTTAATTATTCTACTTCCCTTTAATCTTAATGTTTTGTAAATTTTATTTATTTAATTTACTTTATTATAGGAATACAACTAGATGCCAGTACCTAACAAATCTTTCATTAAAAGACGTATTTTATTATAATGTTTTAAACCCATTCCTAAAACAGAACGAAAATTTAGAATATACCAAAACTTTTATTCCTCTCTAAATTTTGGCTTTTGTTCCAATATCGCAAAAGTCACGGCGTGAGGTTAGCAGCTGGTAAACTTCGAAACACAAAGAATCCATAGAGCGATAATTCAGGCGATAGTTGGCACCCTGCCAGAGGTATCAGGCAATGGCTAATACCCCGAATCCTTCGCAGTTTTCCTTCCAAAGAACTTTTGTGAGGCTTAACGATAGCATCTTCGGGAAAAGACAGCGTCGAGCGAAAATCGGGGATGGATGCGAAACAAATGAAAAGGGATTGCTTGGAAGGAAATCGTGATGGTGTTTTGTTTGTACTGAAGTTTTTTTTTAACTTACACGTGGAAGTAAGTTGCTGTGGTATATGTTTGTAAAGGCTATTAAATAATGTAGAGCTTTGGATCAATTAATAAACATTTAGATTTTTTTTCATATAGTTCAGGTGTTTATTAAATAAATATCAATTTCATTTATTTAAATTAATACTGTAAGTTTACGTATCGTTTAATTAATAGTATAGCACATAATTTATAAAATAGAACTAAATTTGTTCATTACATTTACGTAATATTAATAATAAAGTAATCCTAATTTATGAATATGCGGCTTAATCTTGCATTTACACGGAAGGTGTATAAGGATATAAATGGAGATTTTATACGAGGAGGGTATACCTTATATTTTCCTTTTGGTTATTTATATCTTGATGCCGAAGAGAGAGTTTATTAAATACTGCGTTCATACTCTTATAATATCAAATTTAGTATCTTTAAGCAAAAAATGTTCCACTTAATATAATATCAGACTTACTTAGCTTCTTAATAAAGTCCGGGTGAATATTTGAGTGAATAATATTTCTTAGAGTGAGTAATATTGTTACTCTCAATGTTAAAGTGAGATATTATATCTTGAAGATTCTGTCCACCCCGTAAACGATTTAGAGAAATGAATGTACATAGTACAACCAAATTACTATTTGCACAACTTTTTTTTATTATATTGACTATTTTGAGTCAAACCACAACTTGTGATACGTCAGGCTTTTAAGTTGGCAGCGTTCCAAGAAGTATGCCAACAAAGAGTTCCGATATTACCTCACTCCTCACTATTTTCTGCCTGGCCGAATTTGCTTTGGCGAAGTCCTGAAACCTATCTGATTAGTATACGGGATGGACATGATTGCGAATATGAATTATAGAGGTTCAAGTTGAAACCTTCAATTTCCTGAGGTCAATCTGATAATTTAGCTTCTGAGAATTTTAGTCCGTAAATTCTCAGTCGGAATAATAAATTAGTAGAAGATATAGAACAGAACTCAGGTTGTACGTTTAGATAAAATTTGGTAACGGGTAAGGTTCTCAACAACAGACTACAGAAAAAATAGTGGATTAGAATATTACGATTGATTTCTTATTAATTAGTTTTTGATTTACGTGTGCAGGGTTAATTCAACGAGCTAGTTTCATGATTATTACTAAATACATAATTGTGTAACAGAACGTCGCAATGATAGATTTTGATGCTTTAGCTTCCTTGAAGGACGAAGAAGCAATAGTCCATATATATTGATCTTATTTTATTCTATTTTATCTCCATACCAGCATGAAATTAAAATACATGTACGTAAATACACGCTTAATAGAGTCCCCCATAATCGATTAACAAAGTTTCTGAAACCCCCGCGCTTGACACTAAACAAAGAAAATTGAATAATAAGTTCTAAGTTGTAGTCCATAAAACGCTGTATTAATCTGTGTGTATAGCAAAACATGATTCAGAGCTTAAGCCCTTGGCACCGTGCCAAGTGGTATCTAAGTGCAAAATATCCAACATACTTAGTCATTCTTTGTTGAGAGGAGAATACATAACCCTAATGGAAGTATAATGTTATGCAGCAATATTGTTGTACAGTTCATTTCTTTTAACAACTTTTTCAATTATGTGAAGGGTTGGTTACAAGGAAATTTACAAGAGTATCTAAATTTAATACCAGTATTGTAAATATGATGTTTACGTTAATTCGGTTTTTTTCAGAGAATGCTACCTATATGTCGGTTAACCTTTTAGATTTTGTTTCATGATACCTTTCAGACGACTTTTCAGAATTACGAATGAAATTTCACAAAAAACCGTTTTTTTATCGAAATATACCAGGATGTTTATATATGTTGAGTATAAAGACAATAAATACTAAATATATTAAGACATTGCATTATAGTAACAGGCAATAACATGAATGTACAACAACGCACAATTATGAAATAGAATTTTACGGCATTTGAAGCGCATAACATAAATCGTTGGAAGAGCCGCTTAGGCGGACAACATTTACATATTTTGATGCTCGTAGTATTGCTGCAGTTTGTGGCTCAATAAATATGTGTCATACAAAAAGGGAATATATCCGTACTGATATAATGTTCTTATATAAATACATATAAAGAACAGAAGAGTATGTATGAGAACGTTACATCGTATACTGAGGCAGCACCTTTTCACTGCATCAATAGTTTTCATTCTTGATGTTTATTGTTTGTGTGTTTAATGTAATTTGTGCAGTGAATAAAGTTTTTTCTTTGTTTTTTTCTTTTTTTAATGGATATGAGTGATGCAAGAGAAATTTGACAGGATCGTGGCAGATTGCAATCTAGTCTCTGTCTATCCCGTTAGGGATGTAGAGGTGTGAATATATACGTAATATAGTGTAAAAACGTTTTAAGCTGCAACAACACTATGCTGTTACAAAATTTTACGACATATTTCCATTAAACAAAAAATAATATAGTGACGTGTGAATTTAATGTCATCTCAACCCCGATAAAAATTAGCTAACCGAGGAATTATTATGCCTAAGTTTCTGTTCATCTTGATATAAGTAACTTACCACTATTCATAATCCTTGAAAAGTTCTATCTTAAGCTCGACTTACATGACAAAACACAATAAATAAAATACCAGGCGCGCATAAATCGGAATAGGTCACGAAATCCATCTCCTGTTTAGAAAAGGGACTGTTAAATACAAGAATAGCGGATACCAGGCTCTCAGCAACGTCAATAGAGTGCAGTTAAGTGAAAGTATAAAATGGCCAACACGAAAGAGGCAAAATATGAGCATATGACCTCCGCGGCAGGAAATGAGTTCTCCACATTCCGGACACAAGTGCAGTGGCTACATTCATTCTCGTATTATTTCGTGAAGTACAGTTTTATGAGGTGTGAGGGACTCTTTATATTGGATATTGGGTGTCAAGTGGGTTTGAAAAATGTTTTTATGAATAGATAAGAAAAAATGTTGATTAATAAGATTTATATATGTGTAACAACTTGTGAATTATATATATTATGTTCGTGGACTAAATAATAATTATTTTCAGTAACATTCATTCAAATATAATTAAAATATAAATCATAAGCTTCTTTAATTACCCGTATTGAAAACAGAAATATAATTTAAAAATAGTCGTACCTCGTATCATATATTGTATCGCATCGATTTTACGGTGAGAGAAAACATCACCTACATATTTATCAACTCTCAAAACACATTACTAAACACACAATTTCATATACATCCGAATGCAACCGGGCTAACTGAAGCAAAAGTTCTATTTACTCGGCTTAGCGATGCAGCTGGAAATTGCATTGCATATCGGCACTGCGAACTGACGACCGTGGCGGCAAATACCCACTAAGCACGTTTAGCGTGACGCCTTTACTTAGCGAATGCTATTTCCAAGCTTTTTTTAACAAGACCGCCCTTCGAGTAAGCATGAAAAGTTGGCATACATATACATACATATACATTCACGTCCTTTAATCCCTTTTGGAATGGATAGAACCTCGGTGATATAACATCGCCTAGGTCACTTTAGTATGAATATTGAGGTTGCGATGTCAGAATGGAACTTTAGTGACAGGCTTCTGTCCCATTGCACAATAGATTCAATTTAACTCTAGTTAGTAGCCTCCTACGACATGCCGAGAAGTACGGCAGCTAGTTAGCAGTCTTTTTACGTCGCAGACTGGCACAGTACAATGTCGTGTTTGATGTATAACCAACGATACGAGAGCAGAAATTGAGCTATTCTTGGTTACACGTGTGCTATTGTTATCGTTGTATTCCATGCTTTGTGAAAAAGGTTACAGAATATATTATTTTTAGTTCAGCGTTAACTTAAGGTAAGTATTCTTTTTTGCGATAGTCCATGGTTATAGACATTATATTACCTTGAAATACCATAGTACTATAGGGTGTAAAAACCAAAATTCAACAGTGATCAGTATTTTATATGACAGTTGTTAAATTCTGTATTTTCCGCAACAGTATACCGTGTAATGGCGTTTCTTGATAATGCGCACAAATGACTATTAGCTAATAATCCTTTTTCCATTGATTCCTTTGGTTCCCCTATCTGTCCTTAAGAGCTTAACTTTCTGAACTCTATTAAAACAGTAGTATATCTTCATACATGCGAAGTGCATTCAGATTGCCAATACCCAGTTCCGCGACTAAGCCGCTAACCGGGAGCGAGATGAATCAGGAATTAATCAACAATGCCCCGGCACTGGAATACCGGATTCAGCCACATCCAGCCGCTTCCTAAGATGTTTCGTATATTTAAAGTTACTCTGTGTATTCAGCAGCTCTTAAATCTAGTAGTTTTAAATATAATTGCGTTAAGTTCACTTGTTTAATAATAAATAACTTTTATCGAGGAAATATAAATTTAATCATGATTTCGTACGATAAAAGTTAATATTCATTATTAAGGATAATATAAGGGTCGTAATTTTGGTCAATCTTATACGGAAAAGGATGTGAGTGTATTTTCTTTTTTTAAAAGAATAAATAAAGCTACGATTCTACCGTAAACGTATTAGGTATTCCACAAAATATTTTCCTATTTTAAACCCAGCCATTTAGTTCTTGCACCACGTACCTTCTAGGAAAATATTCCAAAAACAGTTTCGTAAATCCCAGATATTTCTGGATTTATATCGACTGCAGCCACATCATAAACACGTACGAGCTTCGACGCCATTATTGATTTCTTTTTGAAACGCTCTTCTTTTGTTGGGAAGGGAAATCCGATTCATGAATTCTCGCTTCAATAGCATTGGGGCAACGTATAAATACGAATTTGTAAAATACAAAGAAAAATGCACGAGAGCTGGTAGCTTGAAATTATTAGTTCGTATATTCATAACTTATAAACAATGAGTGCATATTTCCATAACTAAATGAAGATATTGCAGAAATATACAGAAAGTCGAAAAAATTACAAACATTTTAAAGGCTTCTAAATTTGCGGTATACTTCTTTAGTAATATTATTAAAGTACATTTTCCTTTCGATGCCTTTGACCAAGCAGGTTAAAAGCAAAAAGACAAAAAAAAGAAAAATTGTTCGCGACCATTAACCCTTGCGGGGTAGTCAGAGTTCAGGTGTCCATCTCCGTAATTGCGAAGGTAGTAATTCTATGGACACCTCGAACCCACGTGTTGACCAGATAGTCAGTACTCAACGTGACAGGTGGTAAGCCATGTCGCCATTTACAAGTATTGACTATTACCTGTTCGGTGAACAGGCAGGTTTTCTCACGATGTTTTCCCTCACCGTATAATTAAATTAAATTAAGCCTTTGTACCTATTTGTCTACAAAGGCAAATTGTTATGTGAAACTAGTACCAATCCACATTTTAATTAGTTATCAATAATGTCAAATCCTCTCTCTTTAGGTACTTTAAAAGTAGCGTTATTAACTGATAAGCCTCAAAAGGTTCTAACAATTAGTTCTTGCGGCTGTCGCAGTGGCAAAGGAATTAATTCAGCTGTGCATCGTCACTGCCTTGTCGGATTCAGTCGCATGATCTTGCATATTGAGGTACAGACTGAATACTAAGCTGCAACTACAGTGCGTCTATGAACGCAATTTATAAAGTTTTCTATTTATTTCAACAGAAAAAAATATTTCTATAAAAATATATCTTTTAGTCATTCGAATAAACCATTTGAAAAATTAAGAATGACATTTATTAAATTGGTGTTGGATCTGTATTTAGTTACAAACATGGCACCCGCTTTGATGTGTTTCATGATCTTTGTCTATTTACATCTTAAGGATTTGTTCGTGACGAAAAGACATGCATACATTGCAAATTTAAAAGACATGTAACGCCTACGAATAATAATTTTTTTGACATACATATTTGGACTCTTGTACATACCGCACATTTAATCCATCTAGAACCACCTACACTGTGCCACCAACATCATCCAGCGCACTGAGTGTTACTAAGTTCACTGCTTTACATTCATGAGAAATCTAACCATTGTGCACCGCGTCCCTAGAGATAACAAGGAAAGGGTTACAAGATAGAGCCAGACTAGAATAGTAAGAATTTTCAACCTAGATACTTTGATGTTATCAGGGCTTGGTAAAAGGATTTTCTGGATTACTTATTATATGATAAAGTTTTGCTAAGCTACGAGTAGATTTTATTTCTTAAGGATACATTTATGGTGATGACATTAATCTGCTAATTGAACTGCAAAATTTTGAAACAGATTTATTTTCAAAACATTTTACATGCGAAGAAATGTATTGAGAACCATTTAGTTTATAATCTTACATTTAATTTCGATAATGGCTATAGTTGAATGAATTCTACACGGCATTAGATAATTGATACGAATTTTCTATCACTTCACAAAAGCGAAAGATTCACTTAATCCAAGAGCGGGCTTAGAAACTACTCAGTGCCTATTCATCATTCAAAACTGGAATCCCTCAATCAACGTAATGAACATTTCGTGTCCTCCCCGACCAATTTGAACGAACCAGATGGGGTCGTAATGAGACGCATCCAGTGACGATTACGCTTTGCCTCACTGTATGGATGTATTAGGCGAAGTAGTAGTATGTACCTACATACACTAGATACACCGAATGGAAGCTATATACTTGGTTTTGTAATTACTGGAAGTTTACCTAATAGGTGACGGACTTACGAAAGTAGACTGTTTAAAAAAATGTGTTTACAGAATTTGTATTTTTATGGTACCTTAAACTTACTAACTCATTTTATACGTCATAACTTAACTTAAGAAGCTTAAGTTATGACACTTGTTCTATCTAATAAAGTTATGACACTTATTTTAATGATTGTGATCACTGGAATATTGGAATGTCTAAATTTAGTTAAAAAAAAAAACAAATTTAAGGAACAATACAAATACACAATTAAACCACTTAATTAAATAATTTCAGCATCTTGTTACTTGCTTATTTGAGGGCTGCTACATCCGATCCATTTTCATACAGCACGTCAGTCGTGTAATCGGATAAACTAGGCCGAGTCAGAGATCTGCCAAAACGGTTTCTCTTGTATACCCTGCAGATATCGCAAACAACTTGTGAGCATACGAGTATATGCAATTCTAAACGTACGTGATGTTGCAAATTTAGTATTGCTTTTCTAGATTTTGCTACATTTAGTGTAAAGATTTTGTGCTGAGTTATGGACTGTGCTAGCAAAATGTTTACGTTATTAGTTACAACAAATTTTATTATTGCACATCTTGCGTTTACGGTATATTTCATATATAAGGTATTAGTATATGAGGTAATATAACAAGAATTTGTATATAAGGTAAGAACTATACTCACAAAACTCCATGTTAATATTGTCATATTAATATAGTTTTGCAAATTGATACAAATACCAACATTGAAAATATAATGTCAGTTACATATTTATAAATAGTATCAAAGCAAGACTAAGTTTTTTAGTACAGAAAATAGAAGCAGCAGAATACTTTAAGACAGAAATCCCAAGGTAAGCCTTCTAAGAATTGATAGGTCTAAACTGACCGGGTTTACCTGCCATTCTATTTGTGGTAGAAAGGGATCGAATACAATGTCAATCAGAAAGGTCAGTTATTCAAGGAAGATCAAGCTTGAAGGAATACCTTAATCTTATCTATTGTAAGGATTATCACAGACGAATTTAAAATAAGTTCGTGATCTGCAAATCTTGATTAAATAAATTTTATTAAACTATATATTTTCAGTCATTTCTGTTTCAATATAGCTAGCAATCTATAAACGTAACAGCTTAAACTATCACGAATAAAACAAATACGATCTAAAACTATTCTCATTCGCCATCTTGAAAGAGAAAAGAGATTGGGGCCCCGATGCAGTTGAATAATAAGGAACTCACTGCATCACATCAGGCGAAATCTTTTTAGGTTACCGTGCTAAGGTGTTCGTGTACAGAAAATTCATGAGAGTACTTGTAAATTTATGTCAGAATATGGTTTGAGAATATTTAGATCTTTTTAAAGAAATATAGGGCTGATATTTCTTCTATTTAATTTCAATTACCTTCGCAATTGCGGAGATGGAAACTTCTGACTACCCTGAAATTGTTAATGGTCGTGAACGCGTTTGTCTTTGTTTTTCTTTATATTTTTCATTTATGTCCTTCTGTCATATATAAAGATGATATCCCATATGAATAAAATGAACTGTGAATGAAATTCACAGTGAATAACCACAACAATGTGAATACGATTCTGATTTTATCTACGTTGTCTACTTACACTTATAAATGGCCTATGTACAATATGTATATAATATACTTCGAATGCTTCAATCATAAGTAAGTAGTTTATATGTAAATTTAGACTCAACCTAAAATAGAATGAAGGTAGCATTTTAATGCTTCGCAGGTTAATGGAAATAAGCGCCTGGTTGCTAAGGAAGTATTTTTAGTAGTGATTGAATGACGTGACAACTTCTAAGCTAATCTTGTAACGGAGACTCTACTAATTATATGCTAAACGTTGAGGTAGTTGGCCTCTATATATCAGACGTGGGTGTATTGTGAAGTAAATGAATTCGTAATAATAGTTAATGGTTTGTTGATCTGACTTTTAATGACATTATCCTTTTGATGATTCGAAAGTATAGAGGATTACCGTATGTTATCAGTTGTGAATGGCAGAAAAACTTTAAATAACCTAAAAATTTTACTACCGTGTTCGAAACATTATTGTACATTACTTTATTTATATTTATTATATTATGCCACCTTTATAATATTTATAATAGACCTTCGAGATTACAGCTATATGTTATCGTCCATTAAACTACATATATTTACCTAACTTGCATAAAGCTTGGTCAGTAGATTAAACGAAAGTTATTGATAACGCCAACGTTTAGCCTCTACGTTCCTTCCTGAGTGTTGGTGATTCATGTAGATGGATTACTTACAATTTAACCACGAAGATTATTATTCAAACTAATGAAAAAGACTATTCACGTATTCCTGAAATGAACTAGTAGGTTTAGGTTTTAATTAACTGTTTAAGTTATAATTGTTTATATTGGACAGTACGTATGTTATTGTTCTAAGAAAGTCTCAAAATGCATCTAAATTTAAAAATCTAGAACTCATTTAGCAATTCGTTACTTCTGCTTCACTAAAGCTTTAAAATTACTTTTCACTTGTGTTTTATAAGATTACTGGTACGTATGAGTTAATTTAGATGTACTTGCCTTTATATTTTGTTAATTTTTTTTAATAAAAGCTAACTCTACTTTAGTTTATTTCTGAATAACAGTATTAATAATACTTTCATTTTCGTAACGGGAATAAGCCTGTAACGTGAGCCTTCCTAAGGAGAGTGATAGCGGCCTTATCGTCCCACAATGGCTCCACATTATTCTATTAATTGTATGCCACTATCTGCGACAAGGGTGGGCTGGAACAAAGGGTCGATTTATCAACTATCTATGACCTAATTAAGGAACGCCACAGAGTGGCTCTCCGTAGATGCAACTTGGGCGAAATTCAAGTTTAATGTTTGGTTGAACATAATGTAAGTAAAGACATAAGAGAACTCTCGTACACCCCATATTGGGGTAAGATTTAGTTGTCAAGAAGCAGTAATTTTGGAAAGATCATATCTGAGAATTGCGTACATACGATTACAGCAAATAACGCTGAATCCACATGTATAAATAATAATAATGGACGCCAATGTTGACTGTGATCTTTACATATCATTTTAGGTTAAAAGAAAAATGATATTATTTATAACCCTCTCTCTGATACCACTTTGATTTATATTTAAATTATATAACAAATACCACGCTCATCTATTCAGGTACATACACGTGGCACGCGAACCCTTAGAACAATAAGGGCTCACAATAAGCTAGATCTGACGTAGGTCACAGCTAAGTGTAGGGTTATTGTGATACCTCAATACCTCTATGCTTTGTGCTGGTTCAATTACTAAGTCTGCTTCTCTTGTGTAACGTGGTGTGACCCTCGTTATCGAGTGCCTGATAGAACCGCCTCCGTATTCTAAATACAATGAAGGAGAATTAATTATAGTAGACAAACCCTAACATAAACATAGACATAGATCTACAGTAGTTTCTAGTACTACTATCATACACTAATAACTACTACACTAGGTAGAAGTTCGTGAGTCTTTCTCCAATATTATTCAGTAAAAGATATTGGTTATAATGAATCGAATTTTCATTTGATTGCCATACTTAATATGGCAAGAGATGAATCGTGTCACCATATACTTTGGTTACAGTACTTTTTTATTAAAAAATGTTTTACTGTTTTCTGTACCGTTTATTTCGAAATTGGTGAGGTGTGAAACGTAATTTTATCTATTCTGTGGAAAACCGAACGTAATAAAACAGCGTCTATTTATCTTTGGAGGTTGAGCCCAGCAATTAAACGCTGTAAATGTTTACTTTTAGGATGTTAATCGGTCATTAGGAACTCGTAAAACAGACCTTAGAACAAAAGAGATTTCCTTTATTTATCGCCAGCCTCACGGCGGCATTCAAATCCCTTTTAAAAACATCGCTTTATTCCTGTTTGTATTTTGGTGACAACGTTTTCAAAATCGACAATTAGACACGGAAATTTCTAAAGTGAAATTCGCTCTGGTCCTGTCCTGGTCATAAATTTATTTTTATTTATTTAACGAGATAGATCATATACATTACATCAGGTTCAAAATAAAATATTGAATTTGATAAAGGGGTTACTTAAACACAGAAAAAAATATTCTAAGATTTAATTCCGCATTTTCTCAGTTACGTCCCGCAGAACTTAGTCGCATCTTACGAAATATTGAACAGAAAATATGCTTATAACGCATATTCACACTTGTAGTCTAAAATATATTTTCTTTTTTGATTCACAGCAACTCTCAGCATTACAACATTTTCACGGTTCTGCAATATTTGCGTATGATGTAAATAAAGAAATATAGTCTTTACCCTAGGTGTTTCGATACGTGACTAGTTTTCTAGACTGAATATTATGAATAAGAATTGCGTGCTAACAACATCTACATGTTTAGATTATGGATTCCAGAATTTTACGACCTTACCCGAAACGTAATATATTCAAAATGCTAATGTCTCAAAATGTCTGACAGAAGAATAAAAATAATATCATACAAAGTACTCTTTTTGAAATTTTGTTGAATATTATTTGAGCGTGGTAACAATATATAAGCTTAAATATATGTTTGTATTGTATTTAAAATGATTAGCTTGTGATATATTAATTCTACTTATCCAGAATAATGCAAAATCTGTACGTTGGTTATAAAATAATACGCTTCATTCTGTGTTACGTTTAACAGTTGATGATGAGTTGATACTAATAAGATTTAATTTCCATCCTTTTCATTTTATTTTTTACCACGTGTATTTATTTATTCAAGAATCATATTAGACATAAGTTAGAACAAATAATTTTTCCACTGGCAATTACCTGTGCACGATCACTGAATTTTAACGGACCAACTATAAAAACAAAGTTTTACCGGTTCGTTCCTCAGAATTAGCATTTAAATGAAATTCAGTTGCGCCACTCTTAATGTGAGTCTGTACGTTTGCTTACAAGTTTCCTTTAACTATCAAAAGCTGTGCTTAAGTGTCATTAAGCTGAATGACACAGGTGGCAGGCAGGGGGCGCGCGCTCTACCGCATTGCGTATTCAAAGTGTTCAGGATATGTACCTGAGCGGATTCAAAGTACGTGACCGGATACATGAAGTCATTATTGGATTTGTTTTACTTAGGTAAATAATTTAATGCATACCAAAATTATTATATTTAAACGTATAGTAAAGGTTAGGATTGGGTTGGGACTGACTTATATTGATTTACGTTTTTATGTTTTAGTGTGAAATTTGGTTTTTGGTATCCATGAAGCCAAATGTGATTTACAGTCGAAAGCAATAAGTTATGTTTATTTTATGTCATCCTAATAAGTTTGAACGTATCTACGTATAAGGTTTGAAAAAAAAACAACTGTTTTCATGCAAAATAAAAAGCAGTAATAAGGAAATACACTAAAATAACATTTTATTTTTAAGGAACGTAAAATAAAAGTAGATTCGAAATTTACATTATTTTCCACCTGCGCTGTACTACGAAAAGAACGTCGGTACCTCGAAGGTAATATTCGGCAGCAGGTGTCGGCAATCACAGCGAAGTTTTCGGCTGGGTAATTCGGCCTTTATCTCATTGCTACGATTCGAAACGTGTCCGACAGAATGTTGCAGAAAGGTAGGCGCGGAAATTTCGGAAAGCCTATTTATTCGTAGTCCCTAAGAAACTATTATTGTAATTTGCGTATAGAATGTACGTGAATCATATTGCCTATATGGATTATACTCGTATACTGTAGAAACATTCGTTATATGTATTTTTGTTTTGTTACCGGTAAAATAGATACTATTTATACGTAAAATTTAATTATCAATATCAATTGTGTATCTTCGTGAAAACGAGGATATGAAAACATATACTGTTTCTTATATTGTCGATGAAACATATTCAAAATGAAACATTACATATTCCCCGCGTTTAAACTCTTCCACCTCAATTTGGTGCCCATATTACAATCTCTAGTTGAAATTTACGAGTTTGTCTCGCCATGTCGCGCCCTCTGTAGTTCATAAATTACACGTTATCAGTCCTCGTAATTGGGGGAAGGCTATGTAGGACGCTACAGCAGTAATTAGGAAGTAAGCCTGACGTCATGGTGGCGAAAGCAACGTCAACTTTAAATGTGGATTTGGGGACAGAAAATTAAAGTACACGTTCAGTTGGTTGCTCAATTTATCAATTTCTTATTGATCAAATGATGATTCTTTGAAGAATGAAGAAGGATCTTTTAATTATACCTATATAATTAATATTAAGTTCATAGAACGTACCTTTCTATTTTGATATCAATTAAATGAAACTAATAAACTAGGCGTTACATTCCAACTAAAGAATGGAACTACGTATCCAGTTTATATTGGCCGTGGAAGCTAGGAGATCTATATATGTACAGGGCTCTTCATAAAGTGGTCAAAATAATAATGGAATAGAAAAGAAATAGAATATATGAAGGATTTAGAAATTGGATTGTACGGGTATAAATGAATTATGTTTCCGTATAACGTTCTTCGTATTGATGGTTTGTTGATGTTCTTTTTGAGTTTGTTTCAAACGTATAACGTTATAGTAGGCCAACATAAACAAAATTAAAACTATTAAGTTGGCAAACTTGAAAAAATCTGTTCTCTTTATGACAAAAGCCGGCTCCGGGAAGAACTTTGCAAGATCCCGCATTTAATTTTATAAGAAGAAGACGAACTTTTTCAAGAGAATATGCAATGTGAAAAATAGACGCTTATGCATCTTCATTTAAATAAAAAAATAAATTATCCTCACTTAAGATTAATATTTTGGTAATTTAAAGTGAGTCGTATTAAAAGCCGATACATACTTCTTTACTTATATATATACTTATTTGATGTCAACTATATGTACATTTGCTAGTTTACATTTTTACATAGTTTACATTTTTTAGTTCAGGTGTAATCTTGTACGCACTTCTAACTTACTTAATTTAAACTTGTCCATAAGAGGAATCATACATATAATTTTTATAGTGTACTTTTTCGTAGTAAAGATTAATTCGCATTCATAAATGAAACAAACACGTATTTAAAAGTAAAATGGAAACAATTGATACCAAATCAACGTTGTTAATTGCATCCGATTGAATTAAATGAATGAGAATCGACGTTAAATAGACTCAGTATTCGATCCCAAATTGAAAAGCGACTCGTTAATACCGTGTAAGCACTTTCATTGACTTTTCAGTTCATTTATATTGTTGTACCTGTAAATAGTACAAGTACATATACAGTTTAACTGGTTAAAGACCAACGTAGGTTACCCGTCTAAACTAAATTCTTTTTATGTTTATAAGTTCTTCGATTCACTACAATATTCCTTCAAGATTTTATAAGCATTTATACATTAAAATACCGCATTTTGTATTATAAAGCCTTTACATATACTAAATGAAAACTAATAGTTATTCAGTTTATTTGAATTACTAATTACCACTCTTTTTTTTCGTCTATCCTGGAATTATTTGCTATGTCGTTCATTTCCCGACAGGCTTTACTAAAGTCAGTGTTTAAAAAGAAGAGAAACGTACGAGATAAATACTCACTGTTTGTCTTTGTTAACATATTGTAAGCTTGTTCAGAATGTTGCAAATAAATCTCTATTAGGAGGTCGTTGCGTTTTAGTAAAGGAAGACTGAGTCGAATAAGGACTAATACCATATTTGTATAGTTTTGAAGTCGCCTTGTCGCGTTGGTATACCGCCGTATGATATATATTTTCTCATATTATGCATATGCTGTCTTTATCAATAATTTAAGCCTCAAAATTAAAATATTTGAAAAACCCATAGTTATATTACTAAGAGCAATGAATGATTATTAGTTTTTATAAATTTCAATTGTTATTTAATAAATGTAAACGATTTTTTTATATACAATTTATTATTTTAAATAATCCCAACTTTGAAGACAACGAATAATAAAATGTCACATAAACCAACTTCGCAACAAAGAGTTTTAATTAAAACTCACACGCTTATACTCATGTGACCCGTAAACTTATCTTAAAGTTGTTGAAGAAGATTAATTTGTCTGTTTAAAAGTTATAGAGTTGAGACCAGTTTGTGAACTTTGGGTGGCACTCGAGACTAATGGCGCTATACAAGCCTGTCACTCTTTCTTTGGACAAATGTGCTCTGCTTAACTATAAGGGCTCGTCTTATCGCCTGAACAAATAGTCGGTGCTTTCAAACATTGTTTAGGTTTGCGGTCTTATTGATAGAATTAGTTTTTACAGCATGTTTACTTACATTTATTTTATTTTTGTTAATAATAAAAGGGAATATTGAATGTTTATGTGTATAATTAGATTCGTATTTGTTTTATAGTATGTAAGTACAAGTAAACAGTATACTAAAGAACAATGATGTTTGATATACATAACGTCAAAGTATATAACTTTTTGCATCCCTAGTTTTTTATCAAACCGTCGATAGGAAAACAAAAGCATTAAATTTACAAAAAGTATGTCCATAGACAACCGTATTGATACCTATTAAATGTTATTTGTTACAGTTTTACTATAACAGTAAACATCGTTATCATAGACAAACATAGTTCCCGCATTCTTTTTATGATTCCTTTATGTAACGAGCAATATGGCAACAGCTCATTGTGACAATGTCCCAGTATAAAAAGCTTTTGAGTCCTCGTAAGGTTTTACTATGATATGAAATGCGATGCCTTGTTTTCAGACGAACACACATTGTATGTAATACATTTATTATTTTTATGTACGTAATTGTAGTTAATGATTTAATTGGCTCCCCACTTTATCTTAAGATATATGGTAAGAGACTTCTGGACCTTCAAATGCTCGTGTCAATACTTTATTTGACTTGAAATAAGCCGCAGTACTATTAAAAGATTTGTGGGATTACGATACTAAGTATAAGTTGTATCAATTATGTGAAATTTACATCTCTTTTCTTCAAATAAAACTAACGGAAATAACACTGATATCATACTCGTAGTAACAAAATACACAGAAATACGCGTCAGACTAAGAAATGCATACGTTCGTACGGACCGAGAATTAACTTTTCATAAAGTACTTGACTAAGATTAATTCGTTCAGCGCTAACTTCGCACGTTGGAACAGTCGACCAAGTTCGCGAGAAATTTCGGGATGAATGGTGAATAAAGCTGCAGCTAGATAGCTAATTTAGTTTTGCCTCCATGAACCTACTGCCAGTTACTAATTGCTATGGCTTTGTCGTATAACTCACAGTATTACATTCTCAAGTTCATTTTAACATAACTTTGTATGAAGATTACCAAATAATCTGAATTACTAAGGGCTAGTGAATGTCTCCAATGTTGCATATGACATCAATAGTCATTCATACTAATGATCTAGCAAGTATTATCATGTATCCGAGGTTCTGTCCACCAAGAAAGAGATAAAAGGACGTGAATGTATATGTAAATATATAAAGATACACGTTTGCTAAGCTTGTTAATATAATCGTTGTTGATTGCTTACCAAGGTTTCCAATTTTGATTACGCACTTGTACGTTTTCGGGCTTACGTTTTTATTGGTGTGCCTCAATGAAGATAAATAAAGTCCACAACAAGTGACAAGTGTTGGAAAATCTTTTAATAGGTGGATGATGTATATAAACAAAAGCCTGCGAATTCTATTAACGAACGAAAAGTTTAGGTGAACGTTTCAAATACTACAAGTCTATGTATTTGATATTATTTTAACTAATAAATACTTAATCTGTCTTATTACTTTTGTTTCACTATTCTTAGTAGATGTTGTATCCTCTGAAGCATCTACACGAATACACTCGTAATAATTTTCTGGTATCTGTACTCTTTTATCATAACCTCGTTTATGATGAAAATGGCTTCATTCGTTTCCCTTGTGACTTTTCTCATTTCCGTTTTAAATTTTACTCCTTCAGCCATTACAGATAAAAATTACAGATGGAAGATGCCACGGTTCAGATGGCACTCGTTTCTAGGTGCTATGCATTTTATAACTATACATTTTGAAGTCTGTTATGTAGATAATGGATTCTTATTTTACGTGTTTAATTTTGTATACTGATATCTATAAATGCCGTGTTTTTACATTTAATATCTCAATACTATAAACAAAGTTACGTGAATATACAAATGTTTTCCATATAAATTTTAAAATTACCTACATTAGGAACTGTCTAATAAATATATTTTTTTGGGCAAACATTGGGATTGAAATGACAAAAGACTTTGGAGAATGGTTAGCCGAAAATAGTCACTTAAAGCCACTAGCGTATTACATTTACGTATGTAAGGATTTTCAATTGCAACACAGTATCAACACCTCACTAATTTGTATCTAAATATTCACATGTTCGAATGTGTTTATACATGAATCACACCCCAAATGATTTGAATAAACAATCCGAATTACCAAGTTCTGAAAATGGAACGTTCATAAATGTCATGTAAATGTTCGCCAGATTATAAACTAACAACATTATAACACCTGTTTAAAGCTACGAGAGGGAGGGATATTTCCGACACGATATCACGAACTTTCTTATCTACTCTGTCATAAGTATCAAACGAGAATTTCGTAGCAAAATACATTTAGGATCTTAATGAACAACTTACATAGTTATAATTATATAAACGATATGACTTAAGGGTTAATTGACGAATATGATATTCAATTTAATTGATCCATTTAGCAAAATATTCTTCATCTTTTAATATATAGAAATTAGAAGAAAATATAAATACATGACGACGTTTAAGACTCGTACATAGTGGGATATATTTAGAAAGGAAGGTTTAATTCTATTTGTATAATACCAGTTGTTGTTATTGTGCAATAACAAAGCTAGGTATTTGAGATAAACCCGCTTTAACTTATAGCTACTATCTCATCTTTGATGCGAATTTCTCGTGAAACGCTCTAGAAGTTTATGCTACCAGAATGAAATTCATATTATCCGAGATTTTACAAGATTTACCTGACGGCCTGCTTTGAACCGCACTTCGTTTAATATAAGATAGTAAGATATGAAATAAGCCTTAGTTATAATAAATTGTGATGTGGGAAATCGTTATGTATCATAAAGTATACACGGGAGTTACTGGCTTTATAATGCTATACCTAAATCCATAGGTTAAAGTGTAAAAATAGATTTAGATTGTTTGGGAAAGAGAATTCTTCCTTCAATGAATAACTCAATAGGCAGTGCTAATAACCCTGTTGTTTAAATGTATTACCTTAAACGCTCCAAAGAAGGGAAGGGAAATCTATTATATAGCGTTTTTAGATATCAATTTGTCACGCACGTCTGCTTTCGCGGGACGAATTCGAACGCATTTTTTCTCGTCGTTCCAAATTACGTTTTTGCCCATTAGGCAGGGCAATTTGTAAAATAAACTGTTTTTGGGCATTTTTTCACCCTCAGCGCCTGTTTCGTAGACAGTGTATCACAAAGAGGAGAGTTTCTAACAAGAAAACAGAGAGAATCTTAATAAATCATACGAAGACACTTCGAGTCTACTTGTTTTAATTAAAATTCTTGCGACTTTTTTGAATGACAGGAAAAAGTGTCCGGAAGATACTTATGAAAGAGAATAGATAATTAAGCTTTTTTATCATGAAAAAAGCGAATCCGCATTCTTATTCATATACTTTATTTCGTTTCGATGTGCGTTAAATTACTTAACATGCTAACAACTTAGCAATACATTCAAAACAGGAGACTGTTCCATGTAAGGTTTGTTTTATAACTGAATTTATTGTAAGCTTTTAACGTCGAAGGTGGTGAAAAAGTATCGAGGCGGCCGTAAATTCCACGTCAACAAACATGTCCACAGCTGGTTTTCGGAGGATGATAAATATGCAAATAAGTAATATTTTCAAGCTGCTTCGACGGAAAGCCGAATTTGACTTCGTTGCAAGCAATACCTGCTTGGAATTCAATTCATGTTCTACGATAAAATGTGTTTTACAACTCTTATTTGGAACAAAACGTGGAACAAAATAATATGAATTATTAAATTTAAGTAATTTAGCAGACTGTGGGACTAACTTGTTGTATGTTGTTGTTGTTGTTGTACATATCATAGTTGTATTTTAGTTAGGTATAAATTAAGTTAGAGCTATAACTTACCAAGACCGGTGAACCTTAATTTTAATCCACCAATTTCATTATTCTGCTCTCTACGAATTTATATTATAATAAATAAGGCTACAAAAATATTCTACGAATAACAGCGTTCTACTAACTATTACAGATTAACTGTAATTATAACTACTCGTATATCATTAAACGTCTAGTTGATAAACGGTGAAAATAAAGTGTGAAACTCTACAAGTGACTATAAACTATGCATGATACCTAATTCTAAAAGTAAATTGGAAGTGACGTATGATCTCAGTAGAAACGGGTTGTCCATGCTTATAAATTTAGTGCTAAGTGGATTAAATATGCGTTTAGATGATACTTTATTTTAAGGGCTTGTTACGAGCAATGAATTAGTGAATTTCTATGTGTCTGATTAAACATTATAATTTAGATATAGGTATGGGGTGAGGTGTTAGATATTAAAGAAAGTTTGATTCCTTCAAAATACTTAAATTGATTTAATGAAATATGAAAAAATATTAGGCTTTTTAAATATTTCTCGAACATTTTGAAGGAATCGTTTGCAACAATTTTATGGTTTTAGTGTGCTATGTTATCTATATGAATGGGATCTATGTGATGGAAAAATTTTGATTGTCTATGCCAATTCTACTAAAAGTCCTATTAAACATGCTGTATTTGAATCAGCTTACTGTCTGTCTCCTGTGTGAGACCTGGGAATACATAGATAGATAAATTATATAATTAATTAGCCAATAAATGCGTAGTACATCTTTTATGACAAGAGAAAAGATCATTAAATATGTAATGACGGTTTTAGTTTTGTTAATCATGAAGCGAATGTTTTATTTGAGTATGAAACGTGAACACACATCGAAAATATTTACAATAGTGAATATAACGGTAAAAATCCAAACGTTGTTAGCTGGAATAACTTTAAAAAAACATACATATGGCAATAATGTACATAATAATTGTCTATGTGTACATTACTGCATTATTTCCCTGAAATATTAAGAAAAACAAAACTTCAGTAGGTGTTAGGCAGAACTGACCACCTGGTAAATTCTCGGCTCCGATCAACGTTGTTTATTTATAATGCTAATCTGAATAAACGTCCTAAAAAATATGGTTATGTCATGGTATAATAGATTAGGGATATTCAGCTGTGATACAATAAAAATGTATATGAATCTTCAGAACCCATCAAGCCTAGTTATTATAAAGCTCACAGACACTGAATATAAGTGGCACCGATACATCAGTCACCTGTCAGTCAAAAGACTGATGTATACAGAGCCACAACACGTAATAAAGCCTCCCCTTCATTAATCATGTCTCTTCAAATAATGGCTAAATACCTTTGCCTCAGCCGTACTAGACCTCTGAAGAATATGGGTCAATGATATTGAGAGCTTTTATATAGACCACAGATTAGAATTTTATGAGTTTTACGTAGATTTTCTTAACACTTACTCAGAACTGTAACATACATACATACATCACTAGAAACACAATTATTTCATTTCATTAACGAAAGCATTGAAGTAGTCGCAATTAAGTTCCAATAATTAAACAAGTTCCGTAGTTCATAAATGAGTCAGATATGCACTTTTGAGTGGTAATTAAAAACATACGGAGTAATTAACATGCGGCGTGAAACTTGCTAATGGACTTTGATTGTTTTTGGTCACGGCTGACCATACAGATAAATTGCTTTTGTTTAAGCCTTTTAAATTTCGAACGTTGATCGATACATTTGCATTCGCTTATTATGAATTAATTAACTCTTTGATATGTCGATGTCATCTTACTATTTTAATGGGGTATTATTTGCGCACAAAACAATATTGGGATACAATTTAAGATAGGATTGGGTTTGAGTTTTAGCCACAACTAGAAAAATCGTTGAGTTAAATATTTTATATATTTATGATACATGTAACTGGTAAGATAAGTTTCAGGTATTCACATAATAGCAACCATTGATCTTCAGCCTATGTATATACATATAGTACAGACAATAGATGATTTGATTACTTCCAACGTCAATACACTTACGTTAAACCAGAACACCAATACGTGAGGCAATAAGACCGAAACTCGAGACGGGGCTAAAAGCAAAATTGTTGAACATGTCAGTTTTCTCAAGCACACTTCCTGTCAAAAGAATTCCCGCCATACTTGTCACATTATCCTGACGCACGCACGTGTCAAAAAAGTACTCGTCAAGAAATTCTTAAAATCATACTTTTTACAAATAACAATAGAAAGAAGATGTCGTATTGGTTACAGCGGCGGACTGAACACGAAGTATGAAACCAATTGAATAAGTCGTACCGTAAGTTGTTATTGTATGTTATACCGTTAATCTAAGATTCCCATAAATATGTCGATAAATATGTATTTGAGATGATCAAGACATCAGGTTTTTGAAAATATTACTGTGTTAAAACTGCTAATTAACAAATAAATCCTACAGTCACTTAAATGCTAACAATTTATATACGTAACGTGTATAAATATTTATGAACTTGTGTAACTAGATGTATGTCAAATATTCTATACCTAAAGCAAAACAAACCTGTGATCCGATATAAAAACCCCAAAAACACGGGCATCACGCTCTTTTATTACATCTATAATGTAAGTAGCAGCCATGAGGAAGGCAGTCGAGAATTTCCTGAAAGCCTCATCAAGCATGCTTGTCCCCTATTGAGAGATGGTGCTTAGAAACTGTGAGGTCAGCGTTGTCCCGGATCATTTGAATGTTGTGGCCTTTACGTGGCCCTTGGGAGAGAGTCTTTATATGACCGCTTTTTGACATGAAACGGTTTTTGAAATCAGCTTTTAGGGAGGTAAGATAAGGTTTTTGTCAAGAGTAGTTCAGTTGTATGCATTAAAGGTATAGGAGAGTCAATCTTTTTATATAAATATGTATTTATTTAAAGAAGTGACATGTCTTTTTACTAAGCAAGCCAATATTTTTATTATTATTCTCATTAGAAAAAGGGAGTGTACACAAGTTATGAAGCGTATATTATACATATATTTTTTCTTAGTTATAATGGTAAATATTCCTACTAAACATTTCATCCTAAGCTTAAACCGTATGAACATATAAATCCTTACAACATTAATCTGCGCAGTACACAGAAAAGCGCGTATCATTTGATTACGTCCAAAATTATTTCATACATGAATACTGATGCGTCTTAGAGGCTCTGAACTTTGTCGATAATAGCATTAGGGCAATACATCACGGGCCCTTTGCGATGCCAGCTTTTGTATCAAAGTCGTGACTTATCGGTTTTCAGGCCTGTATTCATAGTCAACTATCAAGTGTTGGACATAAAATTTACACGTGGCGTGTTGTGACATAAAAAACTTACATGTACAGTATGTTTTTTATGTAGAGTATTTTATGGGGGGTTTCAGCCTATGGTGAGCTTTCTGAAGTGTGGTAATAAAAATAAGTACATATTTTCACATATAAAGGTCTAGAAAAGTGTTTTATGTGGTATCGTGGATTGAAATTCATATCAAACACACACACGAGAAAGAGAATTTAGATAAATATCACATCTCATTTTAAATATTTAAACATGTTTAAGTTTATTTCTCTACCCATCTAACTCATGGACAGTTTTCAAAGCCAATATAAATTGAAAGTAAACTGCATAGCCGTGTCCATAAATGTATATTTTAAGGTTAAACTATAAATCTCCGCTTGGATCTCACGTAGCCGCTTGAATAGAGCCTTAAAGTGCGGATATTGGTGGCCATTAATATTCATTAAAGCGATGTCGATTTGTGGTAAGCTAATGACTTTCTTTTAGCGTAAAATCCTGTTTAGCGAGCTAATTTCCCTATAAAAAGTTAAGTGCTTTGTTCCATTACGAGTATACATACGTATTTGATACCCTATTTTCTAGGGTAGTATAATTACACTCAGTACATGCGCGTATATCTCCACGTAAATGTCTCTATATTATAGGTGTTTACTCATAACACGACATACTTCGTATTTTGAAATTATTATACCACTAAATGCAAATTCGCAGGCTAGTTATAATTAATTTTGGCTTACTTGTTAAAAAAGTAATATCAACGTACATAGTACTATTATTTTGTTATTGATAAAAAGCATTCAGAAAAAAAAATTGCAAGTAGTACGTTAAATGTTGCAAAATTATTGACCTCATCTAATTTGAGCAATCAAAACCTTATAAATTATAACTTATTTTATCAACATTGTCATGGAGGGTGATTAACCAAGCCAAAGTCATCTCGAGCGCTGTCTCACTTCCCGAAAGAAGAAGCAGGGTGGCCCTCAGACAAAACATGTTTATGTACTATCGATTTATGCGCGTATTTTATTACTTGCGTCGGAATTTCCCCACGAAAAGGTTCTGGGTCGGATCCCAGCGCGTGTTTTTGACGGTCATCCGCGTAATAAAATTCGGGGGAAATAGGACAACAAATAGGATAAGGGTTTTCGATTACCTGCTTTAGCATTATAAAACACAAGGTTATAAATAGTGATTGGGTTTTGGTTTAGTATCTCGTTTCAACTATAAAGCTTATTTTCTAGTTTGTATTGTTTATGTTATGGTACTTTATTTTTAAGTTTTGCTTTGGCATTATGAGATTATTAAATTTAATTATTAATCGGTGAGGGTAAACATTCTGAGAAAACCTGCCTATCCTTCAGGATAGTCAGTGTCTATATACGCCGATATGATTTACTATCTATCACGTTATGTCCTGTTTACGTAAAAAGCGGGCATTGAGTGGCTCCAAATTTTTGTAGCACTCAAGTCTCCGACTGCTCGGCCACAATTAAAAAGGGTTTGTGTATACGCAAATCGTGAAACGTATATTTACGTATTACTATATAATCTTTGCTGTCGACTTATCAACACGTAAAATTAATATAACTGAAGAATAATAATCATCCTACAAAAAGCTGCAATACATACAAAAAACATTACAACAGTAACAACTCCATCGTAATAGCACATACCTTTTGTGTAACAAGCACAAACGGCTTTTCAACGACTCAGAATGGCTTTATTAAAGTATTGCACACACGGTAAGTGAAAAGTACATTCAACTGTCCGACTGAACAGCCAAGGCCGCAGTGAACGTTAATAAAAGTTGTTTCCAAAGCACTCGTAGTACAGCTGAATAGTTCGTAGCAGGAGACAGCTGTAGCATTCTCGTTTATTGGACATATCTGTCTTAGTGATATTCATTGCAGTATATCAATATGCACTGGTTACGTAAACAAACATTAATCGTAATTATTGGTTCTGTAGAGATATTGATTTGTAATTAATATCTGCATATTAAAGTTTAACCTTTTTGAAGGATTAATATTCACAGACTTTTATTTTTGTACAATATTTAACTTTTGATATAAATAAGAATCATAAAATGTATTGTTTCAAAATATGGGTCACTATTTAGTTTGACAACAAATCAAGTTATTTCAATAGTACATAATATTTCAGGAAACTAGTATAAAAAAGTGATAATAACTTATCCATTGTTACCCATTATCTAAGGGTTCAAAATAAACGATATGTCATTGGAGTATAATGACTATATTATTCTCTTTATAGCAGTTAGTTTCACGGTTGATGCCCTCTCATAACTACGGTGATACGCAAGGACTTACGCGTTTCACGGGCCGAAGGGAATAGGCTGTAAATTAACGTGAATGGGCATTTCAAAATGTTTAACACGTGCTCAAGCTTCAATACAAATAACTACAATATTGTATCATTAATTGGATGTATGTAACCCTTACACACTTTCATAGCTTATGACGTAGGACACGAGAGTGATAACAAAAGAATTTTAAGCTAGCCTCCTGGTGCCTTTGTGGCATTTTTGCATAATTTAATTCAATTTTACTTATAAACGTATATTTAGTAACTTTATACATATGATAAACAGCTAAATAAGACTAACAGCGAGGACCTTAACTCCACTAACGTTTTATGCATAATATCAGTTCAATATCACTTCATTAACAGTATGTAGTCATTCATGATGTTTTGCTGTCATCAAATTTGACACTTTTGTTAATCCACTAACAACTTTACATTATAATGAACCGAAAATGAACTACGATCGTCTTAAAACCCATAAGTAGTCTTAGGTCCCAGATTGGATAAAGAATGTCATATATCGATTCTATTTGGCCAATATTAACCATGGCCATCCTACAGCGGCCCTTACAAGTACCGATTGTCTTCTTCAAGTGGTTTCTGAGACTCTCATACGTCATCAGTTCTCGAGACCACTTAATTCTCCTTCCAGGCATCTGTCCCACTCCCTCTCGTTGGTTCTAAATCAAGGCATCCCGTTCTCTCCTTAGCCTTAATATTTCAATGGGAAAGTTGCCTGACTCTCCTATTAGGCTAGGTTTGTCTATCTTAAAGCAGTATTTAAGTAGGTTTTTATAATGTTATCCATTTTTTTCAAGGTGTAGGTGGATTTGAAAATTTCTTAAAGCTTTATACCGTATTCAAGCTATTGCGTGGACACCAATTTTGTTAGTTAGTGATGTTAGCCACGTATCGTTTAAAAAGAACTTAATTACCTTTTATCTCTTAAGACTTACTATGCTAAAATTAGCATATTAAACATCCTTTTAACTGCTAGACTAGCCTGGAAAGAGTATCGATGTCAATAAAGCGATAGTGCTTTGTCAGGACCGACACAACTGTGTATCCGTGATTTCTATCTACCCTTTTGTGGGTAAACAAGCATGGTATGCATGTATGTACCAACACAAAATTTCTTGCTTTCGTAATGCAAATCTCTATACTTTGAAGCTGCTACTAACTTGAACGAACCAGTTACCCTAGTAGACACCTAAGCAATCAACGGTAGACGAGAATAGTTAGAGATGGTAAACACTCTGTAATAACAGTGCCGTGAAAGGGTAATATATGCAGTGGGGTAATCATACTGCGACAACAATGGGTTTGTAACTCCATTGCTCAAGGAGTTAATTAAGATGACTTAGTCTGCGATTGCGGAGAGGCTTCTCAAGCTTTTAAATACAATGTGTGTGTTGTGGAGATGTGTAAGTGTATAAAGAAAACGTAAGTGTTAGAACTATAATTCATTTTGGATTAGTTATTAATTTAATTAGTTATTTAATTAGTTACTTTATTTAATTAGTTATTGTTAAGGTGCTACAATGAATTTTGTTGTATCGGGCGTTGGCTAGTTTATTGGTTTTCAGCGTTATATGTGAAGAGAGTGATATTACTATTAGGAAGAGTGAGTAAGTGTGCTAGTTTCTAAAACTTTTGTCATTTCAGGTCATAATTATGCCAACCCATTGAATGAAAACAATCGACTGTTGTATTTACAAACAAAAGGGAAAATGTTAATTACGTACATGTTCCTATTATTAAAATACAAACAGGGATATTTAATTGTATACTTTAAGGCATCAATTAGTTCTGCCGCGATAAATAAAAATAGAATTATGTTACGTATATACTTCAAATTAAAGTAAGGGATCATTAATACAATATAAGGACATCTATCAATTTATAAGCAGAATCACATAGCTATTACATAATTTTATTAACAATTTTGTTCCGGACTAATAACACGAAACACACATTTCTACAACTATCATCCATATTCATAAGCTGCGAGTATTCCGAATTTAAATTCACACTCGTTATAGTTCAGGCTAATTTTATTCAAATTAATTTAACGCTTCATTGATTATGCAACGGGAATCCTCCAATTATGGAACAAGGAAACTATGTGCTGGCCTTAGCAGTTAATTGAATAGAAAATTGTCTATTAGGTCACCCCACTGTCGGGTCTTTCGTGGAATAGCGTGTTTATTGAAACATTCCCTGTATAGTGTATAAAATGTATTATTGAGAGGCTTTTGGGTGGCCTGATTTATTGTAGAAACCACTCTCAGGATATGTATTATAAAATATTTATATTAAAATGACTTGTATACATTATGAATACAACAATTTATTCACACACATATTTAAATTTCGGCTACATAATATCTCCACAATTATCTTCAAAATAACTAACGGACAAGTGATGGCATTATGGAATGATGGTAACAAGATATTCTTTATTGCAACATGGCCGAAACGTCGGGCAACAATGGTAATAAAGTTTATAAAATATATGCGATAAGACCCGTTTTCTTCTAAAATTTATCACTCATTGTTTCATTAATTCTTTTTATTGTTATTGATTAAATGCACATAAGCAGCCCAAATATGTTTGTTATGTTTGGAAACACTTCAAACCCACATGCCACAAGAAACTCGTATCGGATTAACTCTCATGTTACTCAGACAATAAGGCTTAGCTGAGATGAGTTAATTAGTTTTGCAAATGCAATTAGCACTAGATATTCCTAATACACTGCGTCTATAGTTACAGTTTGAATGGCAGATGGAGTCATTGTTATTCAAGGCAAGATCGTTATTAAAGAAGCTCAAAAAGTTCATTATATTTTTAAATTTCAAGCTATAAATAATACGGCCCACACTAATATTGGAAAAGGTTGACGTTAGAATTGTCGATAACCGCCGAGTGTGTATGAGGAGGTGTATAAGTGTCAGTGAAGCGAAAGTGGTCTGTCAGGATCGGGACATATGGGGATCTGTAATCTCTGTCTATCCCTCTAAAGGGAATGACGCGTGATGTGTATGCATGTATGTATGTAATTAATACGAGTTTTTTAGTAAGAAAATAAGCCTGAAGTTAATGGCCTACACAATTCACATATAAGTACGTATATTGGTTTTATTCAATATCTCCAGGATTATCTAAATCTGATAGGTATATTAATATTATTATATGCATAGGGAAACAATAAGACTAGAACTAAATGTTTAAATTTGTTGTTTATTTTATTGTCGGTATACGTATCAGTACCAATGCACTAACAAAAATTAATAAAACAATATTTCGTTATCAATGCAATTTCAAGTATTTTTGAATATCGTACGAGTATCATAATATCAAGTATCAAGAACATGGATATTATGCCAAAATTGTAACCAACATTTTGATTACGATTAGCAAAGGCCTTTGTTAAGTTGAGTTTCCTAATTCTGTTTGTAGGTTACCTCTACATACACATGTTCGAAGTACAACTGAAGTTTTAGAGTTCCGTTGAAGCCTGCAAGAGATCTAGTTGCAGTGAGGTTTCCCTGTAAGTTAATTAGCTCGGTGAATGAAACAAGAGCAGATGCTTCGGCTTAGTTCAATGAGCCTAAGTTCAGCAGCATGATGAAGTATTTCATACAGACATACTGAAGTGTGGCGGTTTTAACACTTATTTATATTTAAGTGTGTACTTTAACACACTACTACTATTGTGCAGAAGTATTAGTAAGTGTAGTAAGTAGATTTTACTACTATACACTACAGATATTTGTCGCCCGTTCCGTTTAAGTCTTAAGCTAGTCCGAGATATAAAAATTATGTAAAATTAGCTTTATTTAACTTATTTGTGGCTTTTCCCGAGAGTTAAATGGAATTTATTGGGGGATGGGCTAGCAACCTGTCACTAATGTTCTATTATAATATTTATGATAAATAGTAATATATATAATATCTCTAAGTAACATTACCATTAAGTATTGATATTGAGCTTATGATAGATGATAATAGATACTTGTTGCACATTAGCAATGCGCGTAGTCTACGTGGAGGTTAATTAGTTAGGATAAACACTGGGTAGTACGTACTGATTGCCTGCTACGTAGTGCATCTGTGTCCGCAGTGTAATTATGTCGCCAATGTATAGTAAGATGTTATGTATAGTAATGAGTTAAGACATTATGATATCAAAGGTTTGGTATTTAATTTTATTTTTTATTGAAGTTAGTTTTAAATATTATTAATTGATGTTATTTAAAGATATCATCATTTAAACCTATTACGGACTAGCATTAAAATGTAGTACCTAATTGGGTATATTTTAGGAAAGAATTAAACAGGGTTCTTTACACTCTCTTTGTTTATAAGAACTCATTCTTACAGTATATCAAATATAACAAAACTTAAATGCATCAAATATAGCTGACAGATATCGATGTTAAACTTCATAGATAAACCTATTCAACATCGCAATAAATTATCACCTAGTTCTATTCGTAGTCGCATGTATCAAACTGCCTCTAGTACTACGAATGTTCATCTGAAATTAATACTCCGCTCGGAGGCTGTGCGGCCTCCAAAGTCGCTCTAACGATTGTCTCAAATGCAGTTAGTGGCTGCGGTTATTGCCTCGCCTGCCTGAACGTTTAATTTTATTATGCGGGACATCTAAGGTGAGGCTTCGACGGGAGGAAGTAATATGAGCCTCCGGATGTGCAGCCTTAATTAGGTTGTTTACAGAAATAGGCATTTGCTGTGAGCTGGAACAGAAATAGTGTACGGCCTCATTTGAAGTTTAGAACTCGGTGTTGTAAATATTTGTCTGTATTTGGAATGCTATTTTTGTGAAGAGAGAATGAAGAAGAATTAAGGATGTTAAAATTGTAGCTAATAATTATTTTGGGTTGTACTGAAATAAACTTGACTATCACTTCGTGTGATTTTTTACTAACTAAACCTTGTAGTTACAGCAAATAATTATAATTAAATTAGATTTCAGTAAATGTTCATAAATATTAAAGGATAAATACAGGTCTCTATAATCTTTTGTAACTCTCTTTCTTTAAAAAAACGCAAAAGTTTCGTTCTTGATTTATTTACGTAAACGTACAGTCCACTACTACACTACATCTAGATTCCAACATTTACTTTCCGAATGGAATTTGAGGTCGGCGTTTGCCCAGCCATAATTTATCGTTTGATCTCGCACTGGTGATTTCTTTTTGTGCCCAAAAAGTTCGCAACACAAAAGGGTAGAAAGAGTTGGTGTAAATAAGGTCCGGACCCTCGGCTGTTTTGGCCGAAATATTTATACAAACCTTCATAAATCAGTTTCTGGTGTAAGTAACGGTGAGAATGGATGCTCTAAGAATAACTATGTAAGGTTTCCTACGCTAAAACTAGATTTGGCAATCCTTTTTTGTTGCAATGTCTATGAAACCAATATTGAAAGAGTTCATATGACAAGCTAATTTAACTATAAAATAGTTAAATTATCTTTACTCGAACCTATGACTATAAAGGGGACTTGTGTAAAATATTAAATGAACAAAATAATTTTTCTTTAATAAAATTATCAAACACTAATCATTCGCTTCCTTCTATTTACAGGCAGTCATTTTAAATAACTGCCAATATCAGTGCTGTAATTTAAAATTTAAATGCAATTCAAATACGACCATTTCTAGGTTATTTAAAAGCGACCTGGTCCGTTCAAAGGTGAAAGGAACAGTCCCGAGAGAAAGCCGGCGCATAGATTTCGTCTCAGCCAATTGATTTGCATCGAGCCAATGGAAAAACAGTGTTTCCATTGTTTGAGCTTTTGGAAAGACTAGCAGTGCATTAAGTCCTTAAAACATAGTGTGATTTTCAATAGTTTACCCCTTTTAGGGTCAATAGAGTAATGTTTGTTTCCAGAGCAGAAGGAACCTTAGTGTTAAGTTTGTAACTAAGTTTTATGTAAACACAAATACAATTAAAAATGAATGTAAATTCCAACAACAAGACCTGATCTAAGTTTCCTTTTGTAGTATTATCATTAAAACTACGTAACCATTCACAACATTATAACAACAATTACAGAAGTAACAAATAACGTTAGAGGGTAAAAATAAAGCCTTAATTGTTCGCAATAGACTGGAGGTCTTGCAAGAGGCTGAAACGAGGCTCCATAACTCTCATCATTAGAGGCTTCAGCGCCAAATGTTGTTCAGTTTCAGTGCTCTTTACTGAAAGGCTGTTTTCTTATTGAGTTAATTAAGTAATTTTACGACTTCTGTTAACGATAGGAACGAGAATTGTTTGCTTAGACCTAGGGTATGATTGGTTGGTTAGGTTTTTGGTAGAATCTGTAGGTAAAAAAGGTTACTAGCAGAACTTGTTTTGATTGTTTTTATATACTTACTTGACGATATTATAAAAGATATTTACAGATGAAAGAAAACAACGAGTGAAGTATGCTACTTAATTCCGAAAACGTATTGAATAGGGAATACAAATATTTAGGACAGAAAATATCGAATATCTTTGTTTATACACAAGGGCGTTTAAACGTTACTCGAAAAACAGACGCAACCGCATGAAAACCATACTAATAAAATGAGACATCACCAGTTACGTAAACAAATCAAAAATAAACAGCAACTTCTATGAAAATCACATTAAACAATTGACGCGAGGACCAATTATTCGGGTTTATTGCCTTACAGCATCCCTTTATAGCTTTTGCGCGTATAAGAGCCAAGTTTTAAATGAAATTTCAAATTCAATTTTATTTATGTTATTTACATAGGTTATAATGGTTGACAATCAACAGTGGTAATCGTAATCTGTTCGGTTTTTTTTTCAATAATTAAGAAAAATGATCCAAAAAGATCTAAATATATAAGTATAGATTATGTACAAAGAATAAACGTAGAGTTATATATATCAACAAAGGTTTATCTGTTTCGACTTGATTAATGGTAATTATATACAAAATGCTAATACTTTACCGTACAAACTCAATAGATTAACCGAGTTGGCAGAAAAATAAAGCTCTTACATCCCACGTGGAGTCTATAAATAGCTTTATATCGTAAAGAAATGGGCGAACATCAAAGTACTCTTTATATTTTACTAATTAGGTTCGAATAAACGGTATAAGAAACTTTTATGGAATAAGTCATAAAATTGTTATCCATTACATAGGGCTGTCAGAACATCTTTCTGTACTTTTTACGAGTATGACGATTGATCCTGGCGAGCTATTTCAATGTGTTTGAAAGTCAAACATTCACTTCTGTATACTTATCGAATAAAATTGTTATTAACTACATATTTAAGATCGTAAATTATTTATGTCACTATAATGAAACGTAGACATAGAAAAATATTAGTTTCGCATTGTCATAGCACTATTTTTACCTAGTAAATCAATCGTCGAGGCAAGTAAATTCCATTAAATTTATGTGTTATTATACATTCTTTATTAAATGAATACATTACCTTCCTTATAAGGAACAACGTAGAAAGAGCATAAGCTACATGTTTGCATATGAACCCGCGATGCTCGTGTCAGGCCTGAGCTAAACACAAGTGAGTAACTCATGAACTTGTTTAAAAGCCATTAGTGCATTGTTTAGGAGTTTGTTAGTGTCCTAATAAATAACTTTGAGGCGAGTACTATGACTAAGTTGAACTTTCCCTGTTACGTGCATCATTGATTGCTACTTCCGTTTTCGAACCAATCTATATTTAATTACCCACCATTACGTAAGTAGCTCTAACGGAAGCAGATTGAATACATACGTAGTGTTGAGTTGTGATTTATTAATATTATCTAGTGTGGTTCTTGTTAAACGTCTCGTCACGTCCTGTGTTGGTCTAGATTGAATCAACGTAACCCAGTCTAATGGGGTAAACTTTTTAAGTCATCCATATGATAAGTATGTTAACAAAAATGATTGTGATCAAAACTAAAAGATTAAGATTATTGTAATCGGAAATAAAGCGGATATATATCTATGTATTATATGAATCTAAATCAACATTATCTTCTGAAAAAAATTAATTTTGTTCTTACAAGAAAGTAGAGATAAAATAATTTCAAATAGTTGCAGGACGAGAAACAATCTGCCCAGTGAGCGTGGCACGGAGCTCAACAAGGAAGCGAGAACACAGACTAAGCTCTTTCATGCACGTACAAAGGGAAGAAATTGAAAGGACTTAGTGTAAGAACCTCGTATCATGCTGCACAGTCAGCCCCGTCAGATGCACTGCGACGAATTTGCTGAGCACAGAGCTTCTCACTACGAAGCGCCAGTGATGCACACAACACAATACAACACCACGACACACAACATATCCCTCATAGTTGGAGCAAAAGACTAAAAATTACACAAAAGTCAATCAGATGAGAGCGCATTTGGAACAAAGTGAATGCGATCACACGCGTTTGTAATCCATCGTAAATTACAAGTAGTCTATTTAGGTGGCCGCTAACAATGGCGCGCTAATCGACGTACAAAGGTAAATATTTGTGTGATTCTCCGCAATGAATAGATGAGTTATGACCGAGTTCGACCAACTCGATTGTCTTTAGGCGTTTGAGTGACGGTGAATGTTTTTCATCGGGAGGAAACAAAGCACCGCCTAACTGACACCTTCATTATACGCGGCGACAGCTAACAAATACTTGCCGGATTGTTCCGGGCCCGAAACCTCAGGCCGCGGCGCCCGGGTTCATTTCGCCCATCCGTGACATTGATAATGCTCGAAACAAAGCCCGCTATGCCAAATTCGGGATTTAAATTCAGCTACCGTGCTCAATTAGTGCCGCCGAAACAGAATATACTACATTAAAGCGAACGTTAGGCCCCGCGATTTTGCGAATTTAGTTAAACTTTTGCCATAAAAGTAGAACTTAGGATTTGGAAAAGTTTAGAAGTCGAAACACTTACTGGCCATTTGCTTTATTACTGTGACAGCGTTCTTGAGCGTGTTCAGGGTGCGCCGCCTGAAATTGTTTTTCGCGGAATAGTTGTCCATGGCGATGTTCTCGCTCATGTCACGCCAACAATTCGGATTCCCCACTGACAAGCGCTGCCTCGAAATATGAAGTGAACACCGTTTGTTCTCGGCACTGCGATTAAACTGGAAGTACGAGTGAATATATAATCGACGGGCGGTCAGGGGCGGTGTCAGAACTTACTTCCCCGAACAGGGAATGCATGGAGGCACCCGTGTGCTTTTGCTATGCACATCTTTGAGTCTCGAATTTTATTTCGAGCGTAACCGAGCTCGTTTGAGCCGATGGTAGCCTAGTTAGCTTTTAATTGGGTTAAGGGCCTTACTTTTGCGAGAGCTGTTCATGTTCTCGCGTTCAGTGGTTTGGCGAGCGAGATCAGCGATAATTGGGCCGGTTTGGACCACAAAATTTTACACCGAGTGACAATATGATAATTTTGTTATGATTCTGTTCCTGTTACATAACATGAATCATTCTCTTAATATTTTTTCATGACTATAGCATGAAGAATCCAAAGACGTGCAGTATCTCCAAGTAAATCAAAAAAACTGTCTTAACAGCGTATTGTATTGTTACAGGCAAAAAATACTCAAGAAAAACCCTAACGTATTTGTATCTACTATATCTGATTTTTCCCTGGTTCTATTTACCTTTCTGAGATTAAAATCATATATATTAGGTAATCCGATACGCCATGTACTAAATTGACTATCCTCCTTTTTCGTCATGCCATCAAACTGATAAAAAAAAAACCATTACCAGTCAAATTTAATATTTCAGTCGCATTTTACAATCCACTATGACGAAAGAAACCACGTTATATACTATTCAACCCCATATTAGCAAACTATCTACTACCTTCCTTTAACTAGTACAGCTCCACAGCCGCCGTAGTCAAGGAAGATATAAAAAGCATAGTTAACCCATTAACACCTGATGAATTTAATAGCGATTCAATGTATGAGTGTTCCACAGTGAAGTGCAGAGCGCCTTATGAATGGCGGCGCTGCGTAAACACATTCTATTCTTGGAAACCGGGGCCGCATGTATAGAGGGAACTTCGATGCACTTAAGGGGTTTAAAAGTGGGATGTATGTATAAGTTAGAGTTTTAAAAGGTGCAATGTTATATGTGATTATATTGCAGATTTTGTTTTGTTTTTTATGCGGTTTATATATGTTTGTTTGGTTCATTTGAAACAATGATATTATCAAAATTTTGGTACGCTATGAGAATAAATATCCTGGACAATGACGGAAATAAAACTTTGGCTACCCCGAAAGGCATAATAGGAATGAATCTAATCTTTTTATTTTAATATTATCTACCTATTTAATACACTTAAATCAATGATAGTGTTTACAATCATAATAAAATACTATAACAATTTGATTATTGTTATACAGTATATCACAATCTAATTAAAGTATGAATGGTACACCTAAACTACACATATTTACACCAATGCCCCTGGTGCATATCAATACATACCCAATTTGGTTGAAATGTATAGTCGCTCTCATAATAGTAGTGCGCATGCAACACTATTTATTTCTGGCAAGGCCCAGACTATAAATAAACTTTTAATGTACACGCGTAATGTAATCAGCAAAGTGAATCGGTGTTGAAATTTCTCACGTTAAATATTGTGATGTGCATTCGTATGGTGCGAATTAATCGCAATAACAAAATTCTAAGTTGGAATTTACTGCCGACACCTGGGTTCGAACCATAAACCAAAGATTTACAACCTATTCTGCTATTGAGGTACACGGATATTGCTGACTGATATGGTTATAAATCTTTACATACTGAAAAACCAAGCATTCCAAAATTAGGTTCACTGCTTTTTTCCTTTTACAATAACTTCACACGATGTATACTATTCACAAGAAGCAAACAAATAGACACAATACTAGTTTTTTTTAATCTTCGAAATTAGCATTACCTGAAATATTTACCTGAATTACTTACGAAATATTTAGTGGTTACACGTATTACGATATGAATATTCAACAAAATAAGCTTTTCATATACTACATCACTTTTAACGACATGCTCACAAGAAAGACAGTTGTTTATATTATATTTCAGTCTCCAACAGCCCTAAACACGAATTAATTGATATGTTAAATTGGTCCATGTATTTCAAACGGACATTCCGCGTAAGCTCGTCCTTTTGACAGCTCTCCACAAGATTGATGACCCTAATCCGATAGTCAATTACGTGACATTCGATATGTGATTAAACACAGATTAATTCTGTCCCGATGGAGTTGTTCGTGTCTTTGTAATGGTGTTTGCTTAGGTACCGTTGGGTTCGGAAGCTTCTGTTCAAAATGTACGGATAAAGACCACATTTTGTCACAGATATGAGAATATTATTGATGGTTTAGGACTTGAAAATAACGTTTTAGTTTAGTTTATTAGTTAGTCATAACAGAAGATTAAGAAGCAGTTAGTTTTTTTCTTAGATGTTTTAATAAGCAATACGGTGCTATCCATTACTAGTAATTTTCTTATCATTATTAAAAATTTTTTGTCAACAACATTACTAAATATAACAAAATCAATGTAAGCCTGCATGAAATCGAAATTGACATGTCTCTACAAAACCTCTAAATTTATTAAAAATGTACCAGAAGCTATCAGAATAACACGCTCATATTTTATAAACATTATATAAAAATCGCGAGCCCCGTAATGTAATGTTCGCAGAAAAAGCAGTAAATTTTCATTAAACCAACTCGCGTTAGCATGTCGCAGTGACGTCAGCCAGGCTTATGCCCTCGCTCAAATGAGAGGATGGAATTTGTGCTACTATCGCTCTATATATAAATAGTAACACTATGTCCAATTAATAAATACAATAATCCCCGAAAACTACAGACAGCTATCGCTAAACACAAAGGTGTTTTTAATACAAACTGTTGTACGGAATAATAAATAAAAAAATAAAATTATATTCATGAATTTCTGCAGATAAGCAATAGAATATCAATAAGCAAATAAAAATTAAGACGAATCTCTATTTATATAAATTGATTTAAAACGTCATAATATATGTACTTATTTATCTCTTACCCTATAAGAGATAATCAAAATCTAAGTACCGCTTACGAGATAAGGTTACAAAATAATAAGATAAAACAGCTACACTTACATATTATGGACTCAATTAAAATACTCAAAATGTCGCGCAACCTCTGCTCATAGAATGTCCATTGTTCTCCGTGAAACTATGGGCACATTCAGCCCATATACTTACAGGAAAAGGCAGATTGGTCGTTATCCCACCAATTGTTCTACTCCCTAGTCGCCGCTAAAGTAGGCCGCCCAAATAAAATGGCCTCTCGCGAACATGAGAATTTATACAGCGATACTTTTGAATTAGCCTGAACGCACCGGCTGATTCATGGGGGAAACTCGACGGGATTAAAACGGTATCAATTACGCCCCATGCGTGGAATTTTGGTTTCCTTTTAGCAGTGGTTGTGCGATGAGAAAGCGGGGTTTGAATATTATTATTTAAAATATTTATGAGCATATTTTTTTATTAAAATTGTTTATTTTTTGTACCCGGATTAAAAGCATGTTACAAAGGCAATGCCCATTATTCATACCAATGTTAAAGTAAGACTTAATACAGAATTACTGTGATGGTTTGTTATGTACCACTTTACGATTTATTTAGAGACTTGACTTAATGTAGACTGACATTGACTAAATACTCGTACCTACTTGTATGACTTCCACTGTCACTTGGAACAGTTACCTAAATCTAAACCTAGTAATAATAAATAAAAGTCAACATCAACTCTACTACGATTGGATTTCTATAGTTTTCACCAAAATAATCCGAAAGGCATTTATTATTATAATATGATGATGATAAAAATATTGTGTTTGACATGCCAAGTTCTATGATTGATTTATTTTCTTATTTGAATAAATGCTTACTCATTTAATGAGCATTACTTTTGACATTTGGAATAAGGAGTAAGGCAGACAAATGATCATCATATAATCTTATTCTAAACTATAATCTTATAAATCCAATTCTATGTATGCTTCGAAACACATGGTATTAATACCTTAAATAATCGGAAATAGGTAGGACAAAAGATAAGTGTGTTGTTAATATTTAATAATAATAATAAAAAAAGGGAGTGTGTATACACAAGTCGTGAAGCGTATGCTATGTTTTATGTGTTAATATTTAAGGGCCATTTTAGTAACCTCTAATAACAATCCATTAATTTATGAAGTGAGCAATGTTCTTCCGATGTTACTTAAGCCCTACATCCTGATGGTTTCATCCTTTAATGCGGATTGATTTCAAAGCTTTGGCTGAAACGCTGCGAGCATTTGCGTATTTATGGAATATCTGATCGGTGCTTAGCTTATTGGGATTTCGATATGGAATGGGTATGCTCAAACGTATTTATTTATTAGGATCCTATTATGAATATCGTACGTTTTATGTTAATAATTACGTTTAGTTATTAATTGAATATCAGTAATTCGTATTGATTACCAATAATTACTGTTATAATGTTTTGTAGATGTAATTTTAACATGAAAAAGTTTCACAACGACTTTTTGTTTAATTACAAATATTAAGATATAAAACCCAGCAACAATATGAAACCCCCAATATCAATCAATGTTTATTGCATGTAATTGTATGTATTTCGGAATAGTCATCCAAGTCCAGCCTTCGTAGCAAATCTATCCATGAGCCGCCTACGTCCATACAAGAATTGATTAGCATTATAAATCTCCTGTTGTTTACTAACATATTTTGGGGAAACAAAGGGGGAAAACGTCGCAAGATATACACGAAAGATTTCCCAAAGGAAGACAATCGGTGTATTGTAAAAATACGTCAGTCTCATGTTTCATTAAGCGAAGGGCCGGCGATCCTTGTCACAGCTTGACCCATATTTTTCGAAGCCACATTTGGCTACTAAAAATGTAACTTAGTATAGAAATAAAAGTTTGATATATAGTGAGATGGATATAGATTTAGATGGAGTTTGCAATGTGAATGTCACTCAAAGTGGACGTCAAAATAGGAAGAATATTATTAATATAGTGTTTGTTTGCTTTAGTTAAGCACAACTGTATACATAGATACATCCACTGCGGGATAGTATAAAGCATAACTGATGTATTCTATATTAATTTAATAAAACCCAGTTAGTTAAGTAAAAAGTGACGGACGAGTTATTTCATTCTCGAAGTTTTATCCACTCCAAAACCTATGTATAAGCATATAAGTATAAATAATTTAAAATAAAGACGAACATACATAACATAACTATAGAACACAAAATAGTTAACCCTTCAGCAAGTCAACGCAGACTATTAGCTAATGCAACATTGAATTGTCAACGTACATTCAACGTGTAGTATGACCTAATTATGCGGTAGTCTAATTCCCAAAGCGATGATTGTTAAGAGCGGCAATGGTGTACTGTGTATATGTAGTTAATGTAACGACAGGCAATGCACATTGTGTATTGTATTCTCTATGTATAGTTTGTTAATTTGGAATTTGTTATCGAAATAGTAAACAATTTTTTTTTAATTTTACTATATATAAACTTACGCGATAAGTCCCGTTAATTATGAATATAAATCGAATACCTCTTAAAACTATAAAACTTTTTTAAAGATTTGGTTTTTTTATTTGAGACTCTAGCTATTTAGAGACTTCAGTTATTGTCATTAAAACCATTTACAAAATGTTTCACTCATATTTTAGCAATATATCATTTATTTAGTCGAATTGACTATTGAAATATATAAAATGCGAAGTAGTAACTACCAAACAACAGTATTACTATCTGTAGAACTGGTAGTTGAAATAAATGTAAGCACAAGATACTTTATCATATTGCTCTGCATGTGGCAAGAGCCAAGACTTATAAAATAGCTATCGGTCCACATCCTTCACAGGCTGTTTCAAATATTAGATCATACATACTTTTATCTTGAGAGTGAGGTCACGCTATGGGTCGTATAATATAAACAAACTTTCAGCACTCTATTAACTCGAAATATATCGTAAAATATGATGTGAATTATAAGTTAATAGTAACGAGGCGCGCACGACTGGCTTTTACGCTGGAATACGAGGCTCTCCCTTAAGAGTCGTAAAACACTCGCATATGACATAATGACTTTTATAGTAAGACATTATGCTTCCATATTGACAGTAAAGTAGTCCCTTTATTGCAATAAATGTGACTACTTATCTTCAGGGACGTTAGTATTGAATCGTAATTCACTTATTTAATACAATATTCCATCAGAAAAGGCCCTTAGACGAGGGTTCGCCGGCTGGAACTCTTGTCTGGAAATATTTTATTACGCACTGAAAATGTCAATGAGAGCCCTCTATTCTTTAAAAAAGGAACCAAAACTACGACATTATGCATTTGTGAAATAAGAACCACATAATATGTAATTTAGCAAAAACCATAGATACACTCATTTATTTACAAATATCGACTCTTTTTAAATTAAAATATTTATTCATGAAGTCATAAAGTTAATTGAGAATGATCTAAAATAAAATGTGAGGGCTGCACAGAATCGATAACTAGGATTATTTTGGCATTAGGTCAAGGTGAACTAGAAATTACATCGGTATGCTGTGGAATGTCTTTAAAAAGAAGAATTTAGTAGAAAATCGCAAAAGGCTCTTCAAAATTGGGCTTCAATTCCGTGACCCCTTTCTCCAAGAATATGCTAAAAGGGAATTGAACGCGGAACAAATGATACCTTTGACAAATTCATTCAATTTGGGAGACCCACATGGAGAAATGACAAATGTCGAGGTACCTCGGAATGTTTCATTTTAAGAAAAGGGTGCTTCCCGCTCTTTCCATTTTAAGTGCACGTGAAATCAAATAATGCTCTCGAGAACGTATCGAGTTGAGTGATCGTTTCGCCTACACTAAGCGATGTTTTAGGTCGAGACGAAGTATAAGTTGTGCTCATTTCACTCTCGAAAAGAAAAGGTATCATTATATGTATATTGTTGCGTTTTTATAAGAAAAGGTACGAAACTGTACGGTACGAAAGGTACGGAAAGGTTATGCTAACAATTTTAAGCCCCATATAAGTGATATATGCTTAAAAATGCGATAAATATCTATTACACCGTTAAATACACGGATGAGGTTAGAATTCTTATTTTGTTTCGTAAATAATGGCAATAAAAACAAATAAATTGCAATACCCGTTTGACCTATTGGAATTACATCAGTTTAGCCTCGTTTAAGCTACGATAACCCTCTATAAGAAAATTTAATTTGAATATCTTACCCTTTTGTTGAGAAAAAACTTAGCCTCCATGAACTGTAAGATAGGTGGGGAAACTTTCCTTTTCCTGAGTTATTTGATTAAGGAATAGTTGGCCCTGTTAGCGCCTTGTTGGAGATTAATCCGCGAAACTATTTTGGACATGGCAGCCATCAGCGGCAACTTTCCCCGAGATGCAACGCTGGGTTGCCTAATGAAATTTTAACCTTGCTATATTTGCATGTAGTTGTCCTGGCAACATTAGTTGTGCCAGAACTTTCTCTCGGAATAACGAGCTGTATAAATCTCTGCTCGTGTGTAGAATTACTGAGGTCGTTAGTGGACGAAAAGATAATAAAGTTTTGACTGTGGAAATAGGACTGTTTTTTAACTGCTCATACATTGTAAAGTCGCTTGTTGGTTGGGTCATTGGTTATGATAATACATATTTGTACAAAGTTAGGTTAGAGGCATTATTATATATAGCATAAAAATCTTCTAAGATATTTTCCAAAAAATTCTAAATGAGCCACAAGCCTTTGAGTGAGCCCAATTTTAGAACAAAAGACATTCAGTGGCAATTTCTTTCAAGTTTAAAAGCAAGTGATTGAACATCGTCCTAAATAATCACTTTATCACGTAGAAGGAATCCTTTTATAAGCTAAAGAACAGAAAATTTGGACCTAAGTATAATTTATATTTCAGCATTCAAAATTCGATCTAATTTTTTTGGAATCAACTATTTTTAAACTTAAAATATGTAGTTCACTTAATTATATATTGTATGAATAAGAATTTTATTTATGAAACCTTAATAAATATGATTATTCAGTATAAACGTAGGCTTATACATAACTCTCTTATAAAAAGAAATTAGTTGGTACTAATGAAGCATCATGTACATATATAGCATTGTACATCTAAATTAAGGCCTTTCCAACTAATCATCAAGCGTTCTGAAATGGCATAAGAATAACGAGACAATTTCCAAGTCTTTGACAGTACAAGAGGTGTGAAGTGGGAAAATTGGGTGTCTGAAAACCTCTTATCCGAGCCGCATTTATATTATTGTTCGAGAGCAACTCTTGTCAAAGAGGATGAGTTCCAAGTTGACTTAAGGTGTGTTTTGAGTGCCTGCTTCTAGGGTTTGGACTTATTACCTGACCTGCTCGGAAATGATTCTCCATTTTACGTGGAAAGGATGTTGTTGTGAAAGTGGTAAATGAAATTGGTTACTTAAGTAGTAGGGTGGAATAGATATTTTAAGACACGAAAATTTACTTAATAAGGCTTCTGAAATACTAAATTAAACACCTTGTTACGATGTAAATATATAAGTTCGAAGAGTGACTACCAAGGCCTTTGAATGATATTACTTTAGAAAGTTGATGATTGAATAATTATATATATATATATGATACACTAGATGTTGCTGTTATTCCAGATGCAGCAATAATACAAAAATCACTTATTATGCAAATTACGGGACTCTACATTTTCACGAACAATAACTTTTTTAATTGAAACCGTTCCATTCAGAGCCCTATTAAAATAATTAGTGAAAAACCGTAGCAAGAGTTGTTTCTTAACAAACAGCAACTGTGTTTGGAGTAAACTCGACTTGTTAGTCGTGCTAGTTCGGAGTGGAGTGAAACAAAGGTGCCATTGTCCACGGCGGAACTCCACTATTGCTTAGCTGCGCCGAATAAGAGACTGCCTGAGAACTTTGTATACTTTCTTACTGCGTTCAAAGTATTGTTTTATGAGGGATATAAATAAGTATATAAGACAATAATTACGTATTTATAGGACATAAAATACACAAAGAAAAAAATAATAATAATTAAATATTTATAAATAATGTATGTACGTCACAAACAATTGTAATGTTTAGTTGATGGTGGATTGGATTGGTTAACCTCAATTTACCCCGAAAGCTGAAACATTTATGGCATACAATGATCTAGATATTTTAAAAGTGTGAACGAAATATAAAGGTGACATTTCTATACTTATTTCTAATATCAGTACAAAAAGGCAATGGATTAAGAATAGTGTGCATATGCAATATGAAGAGAAAACTATGTTGCATCGTTAAGATCAGTATAAACTATATTTCCATCTATTTGTTCGGAGATATTAATATGATGTTTAATATTACACAATCAAATTGCTCTTATATTTTAATGTTTATTTAAATTCAGAGCTATTGAAATTCCTTTCTGGTAGCTTACACTTTATGTTTATCTCCATATGAGACCAGACCGACGCACTAACTTTTATAGGGCGCTATAAAACCTTTAATGTTTTGCATTAAATTAAGAATACGCACATTTGCTCACGTTCTTTATTCACAACGCAAAAGACTGCAGCAGTAGAAAATGAAGTGTTTGGTAGATACTTCTATAGAGAATATCGCCACCTATGTTAAGTGGCTATATACCGGAGAGACAAACACAAACGCATTCACGACCATTTACCCTTACGGGGTAGTCAGAGGTTCAGTTTTCCATCTCCGCAATTGCAAAGGTAGTAATTCTATGGACACCTCGAACCCACGTGTTGACCAGATAGGCAGTACTCAATGTGACAGGTGGTCAGCCATGTAGCTATTTACAAGTACTAACTATTACCTCAGTTCGACGAACAGGTAGGTTTCCTCACAATGTTTTCCCTCACCGTATAATTCGATGCATTTCGTAAATGTGTTTTTATTACGAAAATGTACATAGAAATTAATTAAAATTTATTTCCATTGGTACATGACCGGATACCGGAGATAAAGCTTTGAATAACCAAAGCATGAGCAACCTCGTGTGATAATGGTGATCATTCAAGCTAGCGAGTATCCCGAAAGGATAAATGATGATAAGTCCTATGATGTGGTTCAATATGTTAAATATTTGGGCAAAATCATATTTTCTTCAATAGTAATAAATCTATAACTTACGCATCACATTAATACTTATACATTATATCTACATTACTAACAAATTTTGGTGTTCAAATGTACGAGTTTAGTACCATGCTTTGTGTAATTATTGTAATGGTATCGGAGGGCAATGACGATAAAAATAACTTAACCGGAAACAGTAGAACAGTATCATTTTCAAATCCATTTTCTATTTTCTGTTTTGGTGTACAAAGTTTTGATACGAGCATTTCTAACGAAATGTTTGTTACGGGCATTCTAAACGAAATGTATGTATACTAGTTCACATTTCAAAGTTTTAATGTACTGTATAAATATACAGTTTTATATATTATCGGCCAATTCTCAAATACCTTGATGAAGGAGAAAAATAATAATAATATGGGTATCATTTGTATAAAATAATATATACAAGTGATACCCATATTATTATAAGTGATAAAATTTCCATCACACTGCAGACAGTGTTCTATTCGGGTTGTAGGAAGCATCGGTCGGCGAGAACTTTGAACTGCGCCGCGATGTTTGCTTGGCTAATTAAATTTTAAACCCGGCCACATTTGCATGTTGAACTTGGTCCCGAACTTTTGTTGGAAACTGAATCACGTTCAAAGTTATTTGGGGAATAACCGGGAATATTCCATGTTAGAGGATCAACGTTTAACCCTATGTGGGTCAGATGAAATAGTTTGCTATATAAAGGCTGGGATTCAATAATATATAACCAAAAAGAGGACAAATTAAGCATTATACGCGAAAATCCTTGTACATACTTATGGAAGTAAGAATAACCTTAATTTCTTTAGTTATTGAATACTGACTATCTGGTCAACAGGTGGGTTCGAGGTGGCCATAAAATTACTACCTTCGCAATTGCACCCTGAACCCCTGAACCTCTGACTACCCTGCAAGGGTTAATGGTCGTGAACGCGTTTGTTTTGTTTTCAATTACCGAAACATTGATGAAGAGTAAAAAGTTATCTAAAACAAATACATTTATTCAAATGCGATTACAGAAGAAGTTCATTCGCAAGCTACTATTAAGTCTTATTTTCTAGCTTAAACTAATTTTGAAAATAATTAGCATCCTAAAGTTGGGCTAAATATTGACTCAACGCTTAAGTGTTCAGTCTGTTAATTGCACTTTCTTAATGACTTCATTAACTTAAAAGTAGTTGAGCTTCTCTTAATCTATTTGCTCTTAACAGTTTGCAGCAAAAAATCACGAATAGCTCTTTGCTGTAGAGTTTCCCAGAAAACTGTTTATCTTGTAAATTCGACATCATAAACATTAACGATCTTATTTAATAAAAGTAAATATAAAATGACAACGTGGTGACTAAATGATGATGATGCATTGCAATGTGTTCTACGAGTATAAACAAATGTTATTTTTAGACGGTTGCAATGTCAAATACCTATACGTATGGAAGTGTGAAGTACTAAAAATAAAAAATTCTATGTAAACAAATACTGCTGATTTGTTCTATAAATTATAAAATTGACTATGGCCACTCCTCCAAAGGTAAAAAGGTTGGCATTTGTATTTGTGTATTATTATTTATTATACATGTGGAATTTGTTATTTGATATTATATAAGGCTTTTTTAGTTTTATAAATCGAAATTGAGATTTTATTTTCAACATATTTAAGTAGCTCTTAAATTTTCTAGATACTTACAGCATACCACGCACTTATCTTCCTGGCACTACCACCTAAACGTTCATACCGGTATTTTTAATTAAACAGAAAGAACTAAGCCCAAATGTTCTCCATGCAAATGTGCGAAGCCTGAAATTTAATTAACCAAGAGAAGATTGCATCTCGCACGAAACTTGTGGAATCCTGACGGGTAACCACATACGCGATTGCTGACGCCAGCCCTCAAACATCACGAGAACGTTTCAGTACGCCAACTGAATACTTAAGGCTTCCTTAATAAGCTAGCTCAACGTTGAAACATTAATATCACTTATTATAATATATTAAGTACTTTATTCTGCATATAATTTGTTTGAAGCGTTGTTTTGGAGTTTTTATTTAGGTTGTTTTTGTGTTTGTGTATGTTAAGGTTTTGTTTTCATTTGTGGATAGAGTAAAAGATAGTGAGGACTTACGACTTGAACAAGTCAAAGTCATTATTAGCTTTGATAAGATACAAGATAATAATTTTACAACAAATTAAATAAAAGAACCAGGGCTTTCCTGCTATCCATAAAAAAATTCTTTACGAAATGCAAATAATTATTTTGTCTGGAATAAATTAGGTTCTAATTTGTTCAGTCAAATGTAAAGCTTGAGTGGTTGTTTTTACAGCAAACACTTGGAATTATCTACATTTCCAAACATAAAATTTTATTGCTTAGTCCTAAATGTATTGACAGAGCCGGAATGAAACTTCAATAAAGTTACCTATGATTTTCTATTAAGTTTATAGAAATTAAAACGTATATGGAATTCTATTTTCAAAAGTTTAGTCTTACCTTTGTTAAGAACCGTCCTAACAGTTTTCCTCGTAACGCGCCAAAGTAAATGGAAGAATTTGACAAAGCACTGGCAGAACGCTGGCTTCTCTCTCGAAGACACGCCGTCTACGAATCGAACCCTTTTCTTAGAACGCCATCCCTTGATTCCCTTTGAGCACTTCCTATTTTGTACCAAATTAGACTTTAACTCAATCACTGGGGACTCTGTTCGCTCTTTTTCTATCGAGTCACTCTTTTCACTCACATTTTTTACGAGAAATTTTGCTTTACGCGGCTTCGGTTTTGGGATGGAGTTCAAGTCTCTCCCCAATTCCGTATTTGACACAACCGACACCATTTAAGGAAAAGTATTTACAATTTACCGTTTAATGAAATTATTGGCAACGTAGATCGCAAGAGTACTTGAATAGATACTGCTAACCATTTGTTTAGTTTTAATGGTCTTGTTAAATTAGCGTAGATATCTCTATGATATTGTTTCGCGCACTGAATAGAATCTAGTTGCCTGTTTGGGAGAATGCCAGATACGTATAAAGCGACAATTTCGGTGTTCACCAATAATAAATTGGGCAAAAGGTCTTGGCACGTGGTCGTGAATTAGAATGATGAGACACTTTATCAAGCAGCAATGGAGTGGATGCTCAAGCTAATTGCAGAATGAAATGATTAATCGCCTGCTTTGTTCTTGTACATAACTCGTGCAAACATATGCGAAACGAATCTCGGGACATGTGACACAAATTCTTTAGTAGCACTTTGTGAATTTCTTGACTTTTTATTATGTCGTAAAGTATGGCAGATAGTTTTATTATAAATGGTTCAGACTAGAGACTAATAAACGTAGAGATATAACAGCTAAGAAGCGAAGTGGCATTATGCCTAGTTTTAGTTGGTCATGGTATTAAACGTATAGGTAATACGTTGCATTACATTTATATCGAAAAAAATACACAATTTATTCAAATACTCCTTTATTTTTGACTACATTTCACATTCAAAAGACGGAGAATCATTATTTGTTTCAGTACCCTTACAATCTTAGTTAAGCCATAAAAATCCAGTTCGGAGTATTTCATGTCTATTTTAAGTCAGTAAGAACACTAACTAGTTGTAAATAAAAGGCTTGTATTCATTAAGATTAAGGTTCTCTGAATTAAATGTTATCTGGCCCTTTGAAGTGGATTCCATGCTTTAATTAGGACCTACTCTTGAGACAAAGCTAATTGAACTTTGGAATTTTCGAAGCCAGGTAAGGGTCAATCATGAACTTCGTTGAGGCGTGGAAAAGACAATGTTAGCGGCAGTTGCAACTCAAACATTGTCTAGAGGGATTTTTTGGTTTTATTACATACAATTCGAATAAGTCATGTAAATGTATGTAGTCTAATGTGGTCACTCATGATCTTTGATGTTTGAACAACATTAATAACACGAATTAAATAAAAGATGTATATAATCTGTGTTGTCGTGGAGGTGATATAATATTTTTAAGATTTTGAAGTTTGTGTAACCATATTTTTCCTTCCCGGTTGCTGGTCCTTCAATAGTAAACACTTGTAAGTGTAATTGAAAGTATACTATTTACTCACATGACAACGAAATGGACTTTTAGTGGTTATAAACTATTTCGTGCAAAAATAGTAAACTTAAAATAGAGCTTGTAATAAAAGTCCAGGTAATGAAACTAGCCATATTATCTATTACGTTGCGTTACTAGTTTTATGTCCATACTTAATACGTTATTTTGAGGTTGATCCATACTCTTTATAATAAAAATGAGAATTTACTACTCTCAAGATCATAATAATACCTTGTTCAGTTCTACTTTGGAATAAAACGGACATTAAACTAGTGAAACACAACTGCTGTATCATTCCTTATAATCAAAAGATATCTATTTATGATGCTGAAACTCTGGTAAGAAAGTTATGAAGTAAAAAATTGGAAGTATTTTAAACTGGCAGAGGTTATATTTGATGAGATATTTATATTAATTAGCATATATTTAAATATATATATATTCTTTATTTGAATTATTTTTGTGTGTTTGATAAGTTCAAACCACTCATTTGAGGAAATATTGATTTGAATTTTATATTATTTTTGTGTAAACATAAACTTAAAGGAAGGAAAGCCTATTTCAAAGTTATTTTAGATATCCACACTCCGGTAAACCAACTAATTTGTATACAAAAAAAATTATTGTGCATATATACATAGGAGTGAATCCATTTTCAGTTTATTTAATCCCCACTGAGATAATTCACTCAATATCGAGTAGCCAAGCATAACTGGAATCGACACGGCAAGGTATACTAGGAAGCCAAAGAGCTAATAGTTTTCCAACTAACAAGAAACTAGGTCTGAAGCGAACTTTCCCGGTAGACTGTCTTGTTGCAAGAAGAAATAAAGATATCCTGTTCCTGTTGGGGATTGAGAGTCTTAAGGAGCTGTTCTAAGAATTTCAGCTCTCTCAAAGGTGGCTGTTGAATACAATCTTGTTGGTAAGAAAAATATTATTTTTATGGTATTCCTAAGTACTTTTAACTTTTCTTAATCCTCTTTTTACATACATACATATATATATATATATATATATATATATATATATATATATATATATACTATAACTTTTCTTAATCTTCTTTTTACATTCATACATATATACACGCTTCTTCGGTCTCAACGGGATAGGAGACTATTGAACGCTACCTGAAATAATCCTGACAAAATTCCCTTGCTTCACACACATCTTGTCACATTTGCTCTTCTGTTATTCACACTGTGTTTAGGCGGGGGGCCTCGGAAAGAATGTCTCCAATTTGATCCGAATAAGTTCTTCAAAAATCCTCTTTTTTTTTCGTATTATTTCATGACGTTATTATTTAATATAATTAATATTGTTGTCATTATTCATACTGATTTTAAATTAAAGTGTAGTGATATAAAACTTTACTCCCATTTATACTGTAACCGGAACTTTTACCTTTAAACTTAATAAACTTTAAAGGTTTGTAGTTTAAGTGTTCGTATCGAAGACTCGGTACAGAATGGAGTAACCCCCGCTTTATCGGCGCTCCCTGGATTGAAGTGCAGCTGTTTTACTATCTATCCAGCGCCGAAACAATACCAAGATTAAAGTTTATCTTTACCTCGACGGTTAAAGGGGATTGAAAACTTTAAACGTCATTGAAGTTTTCGAACGTTCCGTACGTAAAACTTTTGATATCGGAAGAGATACGTCAGATGTAGGGTAAATTTTTTATTTGAAATAAAAAATATATGTAAAGAAATATATAGCAGCCAACGAATAGACCTAACTTTTAGAACGGTCAGGCATTGTGTTTAGCTATTCAATGTAGATCTGACAATTAGTAGATTTAGTTAGATAAAGTAAGCTTAATGGTAAATATACTTTACAATCCAACACTCACTTACATCAAAATCAAATTTAGACTAATCTAAACAGATGACATACGAATAGAAGAGCAAGAAATCGTCTAAGTTTTCGTTCAAAAAGTCTTGAGTAAGCATTTAAAACGACGATTCCAAAAACCTGACGTCTGTCGCTTCCATTTGAGAATGAAAATTACTTCTCAAGTGTAATCTTTTGAACGTATTATTCTCCCGAACTTGAGAAAGTCATGTCCGCAGCCAACAATTGCGATGAAAAGTGGAGATGTCAGCATCATTTATCAAGCAGACGGAGGACAATGAGTTACGAAAACTCAGTTTAAATAGCTCCAGTAATTTGCGCCTGCGAACGAGCTTCCAAAGAGCCAACTTACTCGCTGATGGCAGACTAGTATTAATTAGCTCAGTCGAATGCATTTGATACCTTTTCATTATGTTCCCAAGTTCTAGGCGTTGGTTTTAGTGGTGACAGTGTGTGAATGGTTTTGTTTTGGACAATTCGTAAGAGTACAGCTTAGAGGTTATTAAAATATTGAAATCGTTAGTCTTACTCGTATAACAGTTTTTGAAGGTTATATTTTATAGTTGTACTTTTTATTTACTTGATGTTTTAATAACAATATAATTTTTATTTCTATTATAAGTTTATAGTTTTAATTTGTTTACCCATGAGTACTGTATAATAAATAAACAAAAATATTTTATTCATTTAATAACAAATATGTGTAATTTACCACTTAATACCATTACTGTAATTGATCTTGGTTCTATACCCAATGTATTTACTTAATTTATTTTAATGACAAAGTTTGTGTATATATGCAGTGAATAAAGTGTTCTCTTTCTCTCTGTACTACGAATTTTCATGTAAAATTTTTGGAATATAATAAGATGCATACTAAATATGTCTGATTCTACTCGGAAATATCTAATAAAATCTTCACATGAACTTCGTAGTCGGTATGAAGTGTCAAAAATAGCTCAAACATTATCTCATCGTTCACGGCCGTTTTACTTAATGAAACCGATAAAAGAAGGCTTATGCGACCTGAAATCAAATTATATGGTGCCGACCTCACTCGCCACTTTACCAAATTTCCTACAAAGAACACGATTTTCGCTACCATCGAAATGTGAGCTTTTTGCTGATAAAGTGTTGTTATCGCAATTTATTTGTAAACTACAAATGTTATTTCCTTTAATGGAAAATGTTTTTATAATATTCTTCATTCATTGTATTTCAGTCGATATACCACTCAATAAATTGAACCGGTTGATTTTTAGGAATCATATGACTGCAGTTAGATTGACGTCATATTGAAAAAAGGTGATGTAAGAAGTACCTATAACCTGCATGTACATAATCTAATCATTATAGGGTACAAAATCACGACACGAGTAAACTTTGCCTATCATTCTATATAAAAGTAGTATGACATGTTATTAAGTATATTTATCCGCTTTAAGCTTGTACCCTAAGCAACGAAGAGCTATCAGATTGTGAGACTATAATACGATAACTAGACGATAAAGCTTAAGTAGGTTCATTGTTTATGATTGCCTTTATTATTTTTCGTGCTGCCGCATAACTATAAGCTCTTTATGGAATCGCTTTATTGGTAGTTACTTTATATTTGGACTATGATAGTTAATCTGTATTAGATGCCTATTAAAACAGAACTAAAAGCTAGTTAGGAAATGATAGAAATTTAATTTGCCGCACATTCCAAGTTCCGCGTCGGTTTAGATTGAAAAGTTAAAAGAAGTTTTTAACATTTAAGTAATATGCTAATCATTTTATTCATAAATATCTCACAACTTTGATTTTATTCTCCGGATTCTTTTGTACTCTCTACCCTGATAGATTATGGGTTCCTGACTGTGTTCATGTAAGTAAGGCAAAACTTTCCATGTCCCGATAACATTCTCAATCGGTATTGAGGTCAAAACTTCGTTTAACCCTTTCACGAAGTTGGATCATTAACGCGGATAACATATTGTGATTCCATATCAATATCCCTGCTCTATCATCGATCTTCGTTCACCGACTCACAGCCAATATCGTCTAAAGTCAACCAATCACTGGCAATCTCTCAGCTTTTATGCTTCACTTGCCAACTATTTCATGCCAGAGCTATTTTCTATTACCTCGGATTTGCTACCAACTTGAATTCATTGTGAATCATTTATTAAGGGTTAACAATTTAGCGAAATAGTTGCGAAAATTCCCAAAGAGATCAACATGTAATATGAAAGTGCTTATTGGATTAATACGCATAATATTAGGGTCAAGCCTATCTCAAGGTGAGTAGGTATTGTGAAGATTGAATGAGGAATGTCGGCATTGCGAATGGCTAATCGCTTTTGGCTAGATGGTTGCCCTGCGTGATAAATGGATAATCCATTACCGCTCAAAGACTCGTCTGACTGACTTTTTCCTGACCAGACAAGAGAGGGAGTTTTATATAAATCTACCTGGGTATTAGGGCTCGAACAAGGCTGTCTACAAACGGTGATGGACTAACTACCGTTTGGGCTATGTACGTGTTATTAGCATAAACGCACACGTGTGTAAAACCATTGTGTGTTGTGAAGCTCACTATTTATTATGTTGTGATATGTATGTTAAATTAATATTTCTTTGAGTTAAGTTACGTGATATCACTTTAGCTTTTAAAAGTGACATCGCTATAAGCTCCCGCCCTTAATGCAGGCTTTTATATTGCTTGGGAAACAATAAACCATTTGGACGTTATATGATAATGGACACTAAACTAAATGTATCATTACTTATTATTACAGCTATTATACCTCGTGCCCTGGTGAAGCTATTAAGATTTTATGCTCGCGTCTTAATTGTTTCAGGATAGGGACATATTTTATATAAAGCGTTTCATGCGTAGCGCAAGAAGCAGTATTTTCATCAAAAACATCTAAAATATATAGTATACAGTTACTCGTAAATTATAATTAATTTCACGATATTCGAGTTAGCATTAAGGAAACTAATAATGTCTTGATGATGTTAAATAATCGAATTGACGTAACAAAATGTTTTTGAGCGCAATAATTCTTTAATTTAATTTTTAAAACTTAAGTAGACTCAGCAGCAGGAAATAATGAAATACATTTAATTAATTACATAGAATTTGATATATATTTTGTAACGTTTAATATCCACCATAATTTCCTTCAAATCATATCATAAGTATTGTGTGCTCATGGAAGCAATCTATCAAACTCAAAGGCTGTTTGCCAACGGGGTATTCGTTTTCGCATCTCATTTTATTGAGCAAATATCGCCCCAGTATATGAAAGCGTGTACAAGGTTACCATTACAAGAGTTATGAACACTGACTTCGACTACATACGTTTAAGACTCTAGTTTCATAGTTAGGTTACGAGTTTATCAGAGTTCTAAAAGTTGCGAATAATCTTCTGCGTCAGGTATATGTGATAAGTTTGAGCGGATAGGATGATTAAATATGGGATCACAATATTGTAGTCGTCTATTTATTTATGTAATAATTAAGTAAACTTGCTTACTAGCATTTGTAAAGAAAGGTTTTTACATTTAAGACCGAAGAACATTGGGTCTTTCTCTGAGAAAACGAAATGATATTTTCCATTTCCCATTTTTTATAAAGTTTGTATCTACGTACAGTATCTGATTTCTTTCTTTATAGCTTGAGAAATTTCTTTTGGTTTCAAACTTCGTAGATTTTTAAAAGAGTAACTTTTATAAGCTAGCAATGCAAAGTAGAAAAGTTTTTTCGTTTGCAAGCTAGTTAAAGCAACTTTATAGCTTAATTAAAACTTGCATAAAACTGACGAATTGCTTGTTTATTGGGGCTAGTTTTTAAAAAATGGTCCGGAGCGGAACATGTATGTTTCTGGGTGTGAAACACGTCAGAAAGTAAGCGACAAATTCACGACAGATTTTCATTCGGTATATAAGATAAACTTGTTACTTCCTATCATTCAAAATGTCCAGATAACCAATCACTTACAATGTAAATGCATTACTCAAACTTGTGTAATATAGATAAAATATACATGTTAATTTACATACAATGAAAAATGAACAAGAACGGTGAACAATTAAAGTATGATACAGATAGTAAAGCTAAGAAAGAGTTGAAGCATAGGCAACATACCGAGTGCGAATTTGACTCCGGTCCAGGCGCTGCGCACATAGTGCAGGAGGCGCCGGTAGAAGGGGCGTCGGCGGCGGCGGCGGGGGGCCTCGGCGTCCGGCGCGGGGGACGGGGCTGCCGGCTCCCCGCTGTCGCCCCCGCGCTCCACGGTCGCCGCCGTGGCGCTACCGCCACTCGCGTCACTGTGAACGCACCCTTACCGCCTCACTCCGCATGCTTACCCGCACTGTTTCCTAGGATGCACATCACTTTTTCCCTCACAACTTTCTGTTAGTTATAATAGCACTCGCGAAAAGTTAGTTTGGGATACACAATATTAGTAACCGCACTTTTCACTCATAAAAACATGGGAGAGTCGCCCTTCTTTTTTGAAATGTTATGAGTTTCAGTGTAAACGAGGTTCTCCGCTTTAGCCGTCTAAAGCCACGTCATATCACTGCGCTAGTTTCGGCTGTTTTTTATGCGTCAAAACTTTTTCAATAAAACCCTTTGAAAGAGAGTTCTGAGGCCCGGAAATCTGCGAACAAAGAAACAACAAGGTTAGTACGGTTAGTGGGTGAGGCAGAAGCAACGAAAATTAGTTTGCTGTTAAACAAGGCAATTCGTTTTATTTGAAGACGCTTCAATTCCGTTTAGAGATGAGTTTTCCATTTACGTCGGGAGGGTCGAGAGCGTGCAGAAAGTGATTATTTCAGGTTATTTCGCTAGCTGTTGCCTTTTGATTGATATTTTGCGAATCTTCATTTGAAAGGTTATTTTCAGATTCATATTTTTGCAAGCACGAAATAGAAATATAAATTTATATCTGAATCGTAATCAAATGTTCAATGTCTATTAAATTTACTGTCCATGCATCATGGATCGGTTACATGGTTTAATTATGAGGTTGTGTAAGTTATCTTCAGGAAAGAAACATTTAGTTTTTAGTTAAAACATATAAGCAATGCAGTGACATACAAACTTACTTATAAGGTTATGATCAGCCCTTAGGGTATGACCTAGGAGATGACATTAGGGTTTGAAGGGCAGGTATAGTAGTGATATTTTCAATGTATTCTTCCATTAATCTAACATTCATCCCTTTATTTATTGCATTTACTTGTTATGAAACGCCGAGAATGAAGTTACTAACATTTAACCTTAGTACTTACAATGCAAACAATATTTTTAACTTCATTTGTGTGTATAAAACTAAGGGACAAGGGGTAAGTTGAATCTCTGGAGCGGTAGACTAGCAACCTGTCAACTAAGTTCCATATGACATCGTCACCCCAATATTTATGCTAAAAAGTTAGTTAGGAGATATTTATTGTCTCTGAGATTCTGCCCATCCCGTTGGATAATTATAGGTCGTAAATTTATATGTACTATTTATATAGTTATAGTGCTTATATACAATTGTATTGAAATATTAACCTTAAAAAACGAAAAAACTTAAGAGCTAAACTGAAACAAGAAAAACTCCGCAAGAAATTCGCTTCATTTAAACTTGCAAATCCCTTCATTCGTAAGTATGAGCATGGCCCAAGTTTAATCCTATTCAGGGAGGGCAAGTGAAAACTTGAGAATATAAACCTTAAGGCCCGATTCCTGCAGTTAGCCTTCCTGAATAAAGCCAAACGGTTGCCTCTGTTTGCCCGAGGATTTGCATTAGAATCGTCTAGAGCTGGCTCCGAGGCAAATAAAGCCTCCACGGTAAACCGGTTAGCGAACTCGGGAGTTACAATTAAAAGTCGACCGATTCAATTCAGCCGGATCGATTAGGCTAATGGATTTTTCATCACTTTTATTCCTGACTGACTTGATTATTTCCGTCTCTTTTCTTTGCTTTATTTTAAAAGGAATTCGTCTTACTAAATTGGTACATTTATAAGTGCAAAAAAGTAGCTATATAAATGTACAGCAATAAAGAACTTTTTATATTATACTAAATAGTTTTAGAGTGAAGTTTTTGCAATTATAGACAAAAAAACAAACGCATTCACGACCATTAACCCTTGCGGGGTAGTCAGAGGTTCAGGTGTCCATCTCCGCAATTGCGAAGGTAGTAATTCTATGGACACCTCGAGAACCCACGTGTTAACCAGATAGTCAGTACTCAATGTGACAGGTGGTCAGCCATGTCGCCCTTTACAAGCACTAACTATTACCTGTTCGATGAACAGGTAGGTTTCCTCACGATGTTTTCCCTCACCGTATAATTCAACGCATTTCGTAAATGTGTTTTTATTACGAAAATGTACATAGAAATTCATTAAACTTCATTTCCATTGGTACATGCTCAAACGGGATTTGAACCCTGTACCCACTGATACAGAGCCAAGCCCCAAACAACTGAGCTACGTCGAATTACTGAATTAATGAATTATAGCTTATATCAAAATTAAATTTACACAAAAATGTAAATGAATGATCTAATGTCCTATCATCTTTGACATATTTTCGGGAGTCATAGCCGAGAAATATATAGTACTTGTAGTGTCTACTCCCTAGTTTACCAGATGCACTTTTCCATGAACCCTCGAGAGACCAACTAAGCTGAGCTATAACTAAAGTAGCGTCTAAGCAAAGTTGTATTCAAAGTAAACGATGTTAAGCATTTGCGGTCTCCTGAGCAAGTTTTACAAACTGCTTTTTAACCAGAGGCGACATTTGGTATGAACGCCGCTTTACATCGCTAACACGGCAATATGTTTGCACAGGCTAAAATGCACTTTAATGTCCGAGCGGTAAGAGATAATTTGATAAAGCTACCGGGATTGTAATAAGAAAATCTTTTGCAGTGATAGGTAAATGCTGAAGCATAGAAGTAAAAGTATTTATATTTTTTTCTAGATTGACTATTTACAGATTTTTTACATGTATAGACGTTCACGTTTTTATTTATCTCGTAACATAACATCTGTTGTCATAATTGTAAGTAACAAGTTAAGTTGTCATATTGAAGATATGTTTAAAGAGTTTATTAACGTTTGATCACTCTAATATTATATCTTTTGCATTCGTTTTCAATTTCATATAAGAGCCTCTTAAAACAAGCAAAATTTATATGAAGTACATATATGAAAATAAAAATTTATACATTCCTATACGTTGAGGGAAACCCTAAGCCACAACAAGAACTAACTGCCAGGAATTTGCGTAAATGGACCCTAACGTAGAGTTTATTAAGGTTTTCCCGAATAATGCTCATCTCATTTTCATATAATCTCGTATGACGGAGACTATCTAGCAAAACAGGTCGAGTTAAAAACGAAGGATATAGCTCTCAGGGATTATTAAGTGCTTAAGTCAAATTTGCTTTAATACTGTTTCGTGAACGATATTACGCGTACATTGTTTGTTTAGGTAAAGATAATTTGTTGTTAGTAAAGAATAACGAAACGTAATGTGATGATTAATGGAATAACAGTAGACCCGAATTATTGAAAGATTATTAAAATTAAAATCAAAACTTCCTATATTTTAACAAATTTTAACAGTTAAGGGCCTTTCTTATCAAGTTTTTTCCCCGCATAACAGAGGAAAGAGAGAAGAAATGTTATCGTGTGTATTGTTGCTGGTTCTTGATAACAAGAAATGCCTAAGAGGTCAGTCCACCATACATTGTAGATTATAACCATTGTAGAATATGACAATAACTTTAAGTGATGCACCTTCAAAACTAAAGTAAGCCATAATAAACCGATTTCAATGCAAGCTCTGGTGTAAGGGAGGACTTGAGGTGCAATATTTAAGGAACTTTCTCTATTTCTATGTAAATAAGCCCTTTGTGTTCTTAAGATTAGTTTTGTCACCTGAAGTGGTCTGCGAATAGACTTTGCGACAAACAAGTGTTAAAGTTAGTTAAATGGCAATACTTCAATAACTTAAACCCAAGCAGTTTATCTATATAAATATCGTTAGTTTGTTTTTCTTAAAAATAGGAAACAAAACAATGATTATCAAATAAGGACAATACTTAATTAATCTACGGCATCTTGTAAAAACGAGATCTAATTAAGACGTATGTGTAAAGAAAAATACTAAAAAAAACACTTCCCATAATGCCTATGCAACTGAGTCGAAACGTCGAGTGAAATAAAGGTAATTTTTATCTTTATTAATTTATCGTGATACGACCCGGACCCATATAGTAAATAAAATGAGTATAAATCGTGAGTGTTTAAAAATGACTTAACGTTTCACAATCATCTAGCCTTGAGGGGTAGTCAGAGGTTCAGATATCCATCTTCTAAATTACGGAGGTAGTATTTATATGTTCACTTTGATCCAGTTTGATCCAGATCCAGTTGACCAGATACTGCTCAACGAGACAGGTGAAAATCCATGTCGTTATTTACAAGCATTGACTCTTCTACTACGGAACATATATTTCCTCACGATGTTTTCCTCTTCGTGTGATTCAGTGAATTTCGCATTTTTTTAATGTGAGACTACAACGTCGAATCTTTGTTTTTATTTTATTTTAGTTCCTTTTTTAGATTTCTTTGATGCTTCAGAAATCACATCATCGATCAATTATTCAGACAATCAGATCAATTATTAAGACATCAATCGAAGCTGTCACTTCAGTTCAAAGATGTACATACCATATCTTTCAGACTTTTAATTAAAATTTTAATTATACTTCAGGAACCATTATCATATTTGTATACAACAGTGTTAAAGATGTTTTATCGCGGCAAGGAAGTTACCATAATTTTGTTGCAGTTTAAAGTTTAACGAGCATAAGCCTCATTACTAAGTTTAAGTGAAACTGATGCAACATTATTTCTTAAATTACATGCACAATATTGGGTCTCCTTACTTTTAAAACTTAATAGAAATAGATATTAAAATAATTTTACTTTTTAAAATATTTTTAAATGCTACCAATTATTAATAAATAATAATATAAAATATGGTAATATAAAATTGCGAATTGTACTGTCAAACTTTTTCTATTCCTTATTTGTCTGTATAGAGACCAATTATTAAATACAGACAGATAAATATTCACTTTTTTGAAGAATTTCAGTATATTGTAGTAAATTATCTTTTTTAAAATCATAGATCTTATAATTCTGAAGCTTTTATTAATAAATTGTTCGTACTTACATTCGTAGTAAGCACTCATTTGGAAAAGGCTGTAGCAACCTTACTCTGAAACAAAGAGAATAATTTGGTTGTGAGATACACTTAATACAAATATTTTCCGAAGCAATGCATACAATATTACGTCACAATTATATAGTTTAGAATCTTAGAAGCTTGCAAGACCAATGTATGTAAACATTCAAGTCTTCAGCAAATATTAAGATTGGTTACATTCCTATATAAATGCTACGATATTCCAGATAGATACCGCGACATAGTTAGCTGAAATGTATTTTCCTACTGTTCAGGTTAAGTTAGGTTACAAATTGTTAATATTTATTCTGATATTATGCTTACATATTATGTCTTGTTACTTAAGGAGATCAGCAGTACTCTTCTGTATTATAAAGTACTTATATCAGTTATTCATATCTATACATTCACAAATGTAACTAAGTTACCCCAATTCAGAGCTCCAACGATCTAGTTAAAACATTCTCAAGACTATAACGATACTGTTTCTTTGACAATGCTTTCTGGATCTTGAACGCGGAGTCAAAGGCGGGGTTCAAGTGTCTTGACACAGATACATAGGCCGTTGCTAGTTGTTTGTTATGCAAACATCGCTTCTTTTGTGTGAGGAGTTAAGGTTATTTTCCAACAAGATCGATTCGTTTAAGTTCGTATTTGACTGTGATATAAATTGTTCAAATAATATACGAGTATATATGTAAATATGCTTTATAGATTAGGAACGCTATTGAAAGAATAGTTGAGATTTCTATGAATAAAATTAGCACGTAAAGAAAATCTTCATACCTTAGAAATATTTATATAAATTTATGAATTACAATAACGTGTTGTAAAGAAATAAATTCATATATTTCTTTAAACCTTAAAAGCGAAAATATCCTGACGTGTGGGTTTAAGATACATATGCTGTAGAATTACTCCTACGAACATTACACCAAATGGAATAAAAAATATTAACTAAATCATACACTGATTCCTATATTTACGATACTATGCTTTCACAACATCTATACCTTTCAATAAACTTTTTTACGTGAAACCCTCAACACACGGTTCGTCAACGCTGTGAATGCGAACTGAATTTCACCAATTACACAACGAAACAACGCGGACGCTGGTGACAATTGACGATCGCAACTAGCGAGTGAAATAACGAATTTTCAAGTGACAAGGCAAAAATAGATAGAAATTTTGTCGCCCTATTTATTTTCGGTCCTGTTTGAATAAAGTTTTTACATTTTATATCATGTGAAATTGAAGTCATAAAAACAACAGATTTAAAAGAGTCCATGTAAACATATTTCACAATAAGATTTATGCAGTCGTCTATGGTTCGTCAACAAAGTCAGCAGCTCAGTGAAAGTTGAAAATACAAATAATTATTTTCGGCTGATTATTTAGTCAGTTGTGATGCGAAACTGGCGAAATATGTTCGCTTTCGGATAAGATTTGGATCCTCAACTGAAACGAACCGAAGAACAAAGAAGAGCAGAATTGTAGCTTCGACTCCGTTTTTCTTCGGTTGTAGCGGCTGGTGGCGTTGGTGTAACCATGGCGACTGAATAACAAGTGCAAACGCCGTGGCATCAATGTTTGTACTTGAGCCGACATAACCTTAGTGGTGAATGGCTTTTAATAAAGAGTTATAAGAAAAACATTTATGCATTTAAGAATACTTAGAAAAGGAAATAACCTCGGACAAACAATATATCCTTCATCATTAATATGGCATGCAGTCTGATGTCATTTTAAACTAGATAGCTCAATTAGTATTAGTTGAGTCAATGCACAAGCCACAATCTTGTTAGGGATGCATAATGCCAATACGGTTTTGCGGAACCATTGATCTAATTGATATTGCTTTTCAATTAACTAACCGTGTTCTGTGCAACATGAGATGGGAATCTCTAGACAACTAGTAATATCTGTTCTGCTATTATGATACAAGGCTGGACAAGAAAGTAATTATGTGTGCATTGATCATGTTGCATGTAATTACTTGTAGCATAAGTCAATGTTACAATACATTACATGACACGACTAGTAAGCATAGGTAGATAGGTGATGATTAGATGTGACAGGTTTACAGCAACTTGACCAGTGTGATAGCTAAATACTCTTAATAAGGTACGTAAGTACATATTAATATGTCTTTTAACGTCTCAGACCAGCAGCCAAGGGGCAAAGCCCATATTTATATATTTCGTATTCACTAAGTTATGTGATCTTAGATACGTAAAGAAACATAATAGATTTTTAATCCTATTCTTTTGTACAGAGTTGCTTTACTTTCTGGTTCAGAATCTCTGAACTTCATAACTTCTAAGTGAATTTTTATTCAAACTATCCGAATCGTAATATCAGCAGTTAAACTTATCGGTGCCATTGCTAAACTTCAAACAAAGCATTTCTTTCACCCCTACACTTTCCGCTACCTCGTTCTATTTACGTCTTGGCAAGCCCGGGCCTACAGTAGCGTAACAAAATTGAGTAGGTATGTAACCTGGTGACGTCGGGATTTGCACTTAAGTGAAAATAAGCCGCGCGTTCCCAATTACATTGCGCAGCACAACAGCCTCCGCCATTATGGAGAGAAAATTCCGACAGAAATGTTTTCTAGGGAAGGAGCGAAAATCTTTTTCCTGCCTTTATTTTTTTGGGTGACGCGCCTCAAACGCTAATGTCCACCAGTTTAACGGGAAACGGGGGAACTGTGGCAACACTTGGATTCACGACAAGGATTTCATCGCCTTTTATTAATCTGATAGCGATGGGTTATGAAGGTACAATAGTTAAGTTTAAATGGTGCTCCGACTTGTTCCTATAATATATTTTGTAGATATTTGTAAATTGTAATTTTGAGGATGTTATTATTCATGATGTGGAGCAGTGATCCTGCGTCATTGTATTCGTATATCAAGCCGAAATTCCGATAAATAACGTTATTCCAACTGGGCATGTGCGATAGAGTTGAATGCAAATTAGATGAGTTTCGTTTGCATTTTTAAAATAAATTTAAGCCAAATTGTTACGGTACAATGGAGTAAATTAAAAGTTTAATAAATTTTACTTTAACTTTAGCAAAAGCTATGTCTTTTTATATCATAGTATAGACGATTAAAAATTTTCTAGAAAAAGCAGTTTATATTGTCAAATCTCATTATATAATCTCTTTTAATCTTTGTTATTTCAAACCATACGGCAATTATGCTAAAGGTTTCTACGTCCTAAGTAAAAACCTAAGCACTTCAAAACCCAAGCATTCTATTCACTCTTTTCCTCTTACAGCCTATACTTATACAATATCATCTTATTCCATCAACAAAGTACACAAAGTGGCTCCGTTATCGCAGTACCTAATCGTCCCAATACACTCTCGCAAATTAGTAGTTTCGATCAAATCGCAGAATAGCGTCTACGTCTGGATGGCATTTACGAGGCTGTTGAATGCGCAATTCAGTCGGCAATCTTGTTAGGAATGTATTAATGCAGATTGCCAATATGGGCACAGGACACAGTAGCCTATTGCTTGGGCCCTGATTTAGCACACGTATTTTGACCGTTCTATTGATTTTGTGGCTGTGGCGAGGTGAAGTTGGGTTGACTTAAAAGTAAAAAGGATATTCGGTTTAGATACAGTGTAATCGGTCTTAAAAATGAAGTAAATTTAGGAGAGAATACAATGGATATGGATTTTGATATAATGTGATGATTAATGAGAAAATTTAATATGTAACATAAGTATTTTAATTGTTGCAATAAAAGTTTTAGACTCTTTTTGTACTTCAAGATTTTTGCCTCTTGTTACAGGTACTTTTAAATTTGTTTACCTTCATTTCTATCTTCTCGCAACGTTAATTTAAACTGACAATCAGCCCATTTCACCCAGGGTGGAATTTAAGAAGACACTTCCGGCTTCCACCCCCGTGTTGTTAATTCACAAACCATTGCTCTGCATCTCACCTGGAGTGATTCTAACTGTTAACTTTATTGCTTTAGAACAACCATTTAGGGGCATTAGGGAAAGAAACCCAGCAACGATTGTTCTTTAAACGAGCCATGTGTTCGTAGAAACAATTGGGATAAGCTCTACTGTAGCATAATATATGTACATACTCGTACATGAGGTTCCTTTATATATTTATTTAAGGAAGCAATCATATATTTAAAAAATAATTGAATTTTTGCCTATACTAAACATAGAGTAAATTTCACGAGAGGTTTATAGGAACTTCTTTACGGTCTGCAAATAAGTATTAAACGTACTTATGTTTGTGTGTGCGTAAGTTCAAACTACGAGTATCATCCTACAATGAGAGACTCGGTATTATGATCATTTTTAGCTGTACCATGTTGGTATCCTCATCATGCAGTGAATATACGACGCTAAGCTTCAAAAACAAAGATACCAATTATCAAGTAACTCCATTTATATAAATTAGCCATGACTTATTGTATTTCGGGAAAGATTACTAGTCCTTTTCATGTTTACCTATTGAGATGCAAGTCGTTAGTACTAATAGCGGTTGGCCAAGCACATCGACTATCGGCCGATACGATACATTGAACAAGTGATTTGCAGTAAATGCCGGACATTACTTACCGATTGGCTTCGATGAAACGCAAGCAGTTAGTTTGCCACTTTGAAATGCAGTTGAGCCTTATACTAGTATGGGTCATGTTGAAAATTATCCTTGTGCTTTATTGGTAACTACAAGCCCAATGGTTTGGGTTTAATTCTTAATAAATCTGGGGACTGATCAGGTGTGAACTTAGAAGAGGTGAAATGAACTTTAAATTACACATGTTAGTGCCGAGAATGTATGAGAAGGAATATGGATGTCAATAAAGCGAAAGTGTTTCAGGATTGTAAAAAATAGGGATCCGTAATCTCTGTCTACTCCTTAGTAGGAAAATTAGCCTGGTGTGTATGTATGTGATAATCAATATTGGATATTGGGACTAGAAATGCTTCATCTATTCGTAGACATATTCAAAGATTTTAATAAACTAGCACAAACGTTTGTTTCCGGAATCACTGCCCACCTCTGTACAGGGAAACGGGTGTATAATATAATTATGAACGTTTGTAATACAAAACTTAACGTACAAATGTTGCACAAATGATCTGAATACAGCAGAATATTTTATTTTATTATATTAAGAAACAAACGATCAATATTGTACAATAATATATTACAAGGAATTTGTGCAAAACCTGAAGTTCCCCATAATTAATATCACTGTATACTAAAAGTACCTATAACATCAAAATGATATGCGTACAAATCGAATGGTGGATAGTTGAAGGTACAAGCACTCAGTTAGGAAGTATGAGAAATGGATAGCGTGCAAGCAGTGAAGTTGAGACGTGAGGTGCTTCGTAATCAATTGAGTCATCCCTGCCTAGAAGTCCATTTCAATAGAATTTATTGATTATTACCCTACAACTTGGTGAGGTCGGATTTGATTTACTACTATGCCTTTGCTGTGGTTTATGGTATAGGATGTATAGTTTACGAGCGTATAGTATGTTTCACGATACTTACATATTTACAGAGTACTTTCCTATAGTATGGTGATAAGGAATATTACTATTCATGGGAAAGACTAATATACTTATAAATTATTTATATTATTCCAAATATGTAATAACATGAAAGTGGTTTGCCAGGATCGGCGCGGGTTCTATGATCTTTGCCTACCCTCTACAGGATATTTAGCGTGATATGTATGTATGTATTTTAAATAGTGTTTAGAGTTAAACTACTTATTATTAACTATTCACGTCAAACAGGCTTTAAAAGACGCATGGATATTACTATAAATTATATAAATCTTAATTCAAATCGCTGTCATCACTTGACTACTGAAGCAAACTTTATCGAAAGCAGCAGAATTACTTTATTACGTTATCAATTGATTGAAAAATCCATCTTTACCCGCAGTTATAAACAAACTTGTTTAAGCTCTATATCTTCGCTTCATTCTTTCTATAAGTAAATTCTTGTAACCTTTAAGAATAGTAGCATACGAATGTAACAGGAACACGGCTGAGGCTCGAGTGCATTATGCCATGAGAAAAGGCATCCCACGCGTGTTCCACAGCCTTGTTCACAGACGGGTGCGTCGTAATAAATTACGGGCAGAGGCTCGTCCCTAATATATTACGGCTTAACTTCGTATTGTGGATTCTGTGATATGTGTCTAAATACTTGTAACAATATTCGCGTTGTTTCTTTTTGTATACGTGTTAGGGTACACGTGTTCAATGATACTCGTATATTGCATTTGGGCTATATGTATCTGTATTACTATCGTATTTGTGAAAGTATATTTATTAATTTAGTTTACATGTACAGCAGTTAGTTTGTTTGAATAGACTTTAAATATTCTAAGTTAATATTAGTGTTTTAAGCATTCAACTTTTATAGAGCCGATCGTGTAGGCTGTATAAAAGTTGTATGGTTTTTTGTGAATTAGTCAGTTAAGCTCTAGATAATGTAGAAGAGTAAGCGGGTCGTAAAGTATGTATAGTATTAAAGATTTCTTCTGAAATCATTGTAGAACAGTCATACATTACTTAACTAAAATAAAATTACTTCAGACTTTTCTTTAAATAATAAAGAGCAATCATTTATTTTAATACCATAGTTCCAAATGATGCCCCTAGTCTTCTTAGAAACAGCACAAACCCACAGCTGTAAATATTATCAAATCTATTTCATTACCCTTCTATGCCTTTTCATGTTGATTATACATATTTCATACTAGTATGTACATTACAAATGTGCGTACAAAAGATCATTTGGCTCCAGTAGCTAATATCCGAGTGGAATCGAAACTACAATAAGTTATTCATATGACATGTCATAAGCAAAGCGTGCATTTGAGTACCAAAGGAATGCTTAGCGAACAATCACGTCGTAGCACCACGTAATTAAGTTATGTGGAACGGTTGTAGGAAATTACTTAAGCGCGCACCTGAGAAATTGGGTTCCTTCAAGCAATGTGTTTTCGGTTGTACTATTAGTAGGTATATGTTACAGTCGTAGTGTATATGATGTCAGGAACATATATGATATTATAGATGCTTGAATAAATACTGGTATAGTTGTTATACTATTAAAGTGAGAGGTATCTCTCTATCTCCATAAAAACATTTCTATGAAATTCAAGTATCGTATGTTACATTTAATGCTAAGCCCTTATTTCAAATAGAAATAATAAGATACTAGCGCAATGACGAATATAAATAATGTACAGTTTCAACTCACACACATTTTTGATATCCTTACGCCTCCGCATAAAGACATACTTTTGTATTCGCTTTCGGTGGTTTTCCAAGTTACAGAAAAGATTTGCTTCATCTATCCAAAGATGTATTATGAAAGAGTTCTATCTAAATACAATATACAAGCTATCAGCTCTTACTCTCACAAAAGCAGAGTACTCCAATTACCTAACTACTCTAGCACTCAAGTCAATGTCCTAGGTCCAGTCTAGCTCTCAACAGTTCATAGGCCATTGGTTCGTGATTAAAGAGCTCCGAGATTTCACTTTCGTCTTACAAAGTCCTTTCAACCGTTCCCGGCTGAACTTTCTACCTGGTTGCCCCGAACTAACTTTAACTTGGCATTTCGTTTCACAGTTCACTGCAATTGGAGCCAAGTATTAACTAACAAACAAACGTGCTTTGCCGCATTGGATGATTTATTAAGTTTTTTTCTTGTTTGACAGTTATTGTATGTTATACCAGGATTGAAATCTATATAAATATATTAAACGATATTGTTTACATATAAGATATTATTAAGAAATATAGTTTGAATGATTTGTTTTGTTGAAGTGTTTTGTTTGGTTGAAGGTGTTTGTATATTAATAGAATATCCCAATCAAGAAACTCTTTGTAGAGGAGGTGAATATCTGAGTGAACATAGGCGTGAATGTGCCTTTCAAGTCAATTGTACGCAATATGATGATACACTGGCGTTGAAACCACAAACATTCGCCAAACCACATTCCATTTCTATCTCATTAAAACCGCTCGTGAACTCATGAATTCTTAAACGTGTTTTTAGACAACAATAAATTCACAATGATCCGTATTTCTTAACGTTTCCTCCCGCGAAGAATAAAGTGATGTCTGTAAGCAATTGCTCTTGCGAACAATGACAGAGAGAGGAAGGGCCCTCGGCGTTTATCTGGGAAGCCCCTCAAATACTCCTAAAATGGACCCGTATATCTCTTTCGATCTTAAGTTTTAACAACCGCGATAAACTTTATTGGTATAGATACAAGACCTCTGTTTGCTTTCCGTTGTTTCGAAACACAAAATGTTTCAAAGAATTAAACGATGAAATGTTTAGCTAGTGGATGGAACACTTTTTTCATATATTTTAAACTTATAACAATGTCATTATAAGACGAGTTATTGGGGTACACAGATCTTAAAAGTCGTTTCGTTTCGTAAAGCAATAAGAAAAGTATAGGAATATTGGTTGAATTTTGATGCAACTAAGACATATTTGAAAGAATACACTAATATCACATTTATCGTCAAATGTATCTGCTATAGGCAAACATTTACCTATTAGCCCATCGCTCTCTAATTGTCACTAAAACAACATCGTTGAAGGTGCAAAATATGCCAAGTTCAGCCATATTAAATCTGATACAACTTGTACAATATTCAGAAGAGAGTACAAGCGCCGCTCCCGTTGGCCTCGTTCAACTTTTAATTGCAATCAGCTAAGTGCTTGTGGATTATTGAATGCTAAACTTTGCTCTCCAAAAATAGAAGTGGATTTAAGGTATGCTTACCTGTCTCCGGAATTCGGGAAGGTTGTTGAAATTATAGATTTGTCTTATCGACAATAACAACAACAAAAACCACAAAACAAAGTCTTATTACGATTTTTAATCATAATATATGATTTAGTGCTTATATGTATAGTCATTGGTCAATAAACCTGAGTTCGAGTAAACATAATCTACAATTTGTGTTGAATATGATGATTATGCACATAATTTTCGTAATAAAAATACATTTACGAAATGCGTCGAATACTACGGTGAGGGAAAACATTATGATGAAACCTACCTGTTCCTGGAACAGGTAATAGTTAGTGCTTGTAAATGGCGACATGGCTTATCACTTGTCAAATTGAGTACTGGCTATCTGGTTAACACGTGGGTTCGAGGTGGCCATATAATTACTACCATCACAATCGCGGAGATGGACACCTGAACCTCTAACTACCCCGCAAGGGTTAATGGTCGTGAACGCGTTTGTCTTTTTTTGTCACTTAGGAAATAACACTGTTATTAAAATATCTTCTTATATCATTGAGCCAAGTTATTTCATATAATGCAGAGCTCAAGTGGCCGGCGTAGTGTAAACAACAAAGCCACCCGGTATAACACTGTGGTCGAGACAAGATCTTGCGAAAATTCCCAAGGGAATTAAGTGGAGTTGAATGGCCCAAGATCAGTCACCGGTGCCCTTTGTGAAGAGTTCAATGCCCAGAAACCTTTATAGGATGAATTAATGTGCAAACTCAATCAAAAGGTTAAGATTTTAGTTCAGCTTGTGGTGGAAAATTAAAACGTTTCTTCGATATGGATTAGCATTATATGGCATACTTATTTGTTTAGTTATATGCCTAAGGACAATAAATTTACTTTAATGAAAGACATATAATACAAATACATGACTGATGTAATTGATAAGAGAGTATTTATTATATTTAATTTATTGTGTCTCAATATGACTTTTATAAAATATTAAAACTGTTCATTACTAAGTTACGTATTACATATAAAAAATATAAAATATACCTTATTAAAACGTCATGAAAGTCCATTATAGCACCAACTCCATAGGAAAACTGATTAATAGGAGTTCGTTTATTATTTCCACGGCTTTGAGCAAAAATAACGAACTATTGGAACCCATCTCTCGGATTGAATCCACACGGAGCGAGCTTTCAATATCGACTACGAACGATTTGTAAAGATTTTGTACTACGAAGCGAATGAGATTGGAATTTCGCTACGATATACTCTAATCAATATATTTATTGGGGTAAATAATGCTACATGTAGGAATGACCTTCTATAGTTTGTCGTTTGTTCAAATAATTACAGACATACCTAAACATTATAGGATTTTAAACATTTTGATCTTTATTCAGGATCATAAAATATTATAAGAGTACATTCAAATATAAAGCGTAAAACAGTAACAGAAATATTTATACAACAAAAGTGGATGGATAGATGACAAGAAACATAGAAAAAAATCCAAGATTTGCTGTCTATTGAATATGAGAATTTCCATAAGCAGAATAGATGGTAGGTTAGTAGCAAGGCACATGTCAGAATCATTCATTGTGACAATCTATTTAAAACCTGGTGTAAAATTGAGTCTTAGAAATATGCAGACTTTAAAAAATCTCTCTGTCATACTTCAGGACCTAAACAGCATTTCAGATCTTAAAAGGTTTCAATACGCGTTAGTTTATCACTAGATGTCGTTGCCTGTAGACGGAGATATTGAAAAAGGAAGTCCTGTCGCCACCATTCTTATTTGGATGGGAAAATACGTCGCTGCTCTTGTCAGCATAAATGTGACATGAAATAAAACGGATACAGAAATAAACCTTTTCATCTGTCTGTTATTTTGGTTTAATTGTAAGACTCGGAAGAATGTATTCATTCGTTTGTATACAGAGTAAAATGTTGAAAAGAACCTGTTTATAAATACATATTTATATCATAGCTAATAAAAGAATTCTTCCTAAAATCTTTAAAAACCCGTATCTTACGTTATTTTATGTAATAATTTTATATGAAATGGCATAAGCTACAACTTTTTTCCTTATAGGCCATTATATAGACACCAATCCATTTTTATTTATTAGTATACATCTTAATAACATTTATCAAATCTGTATCACATATTATACGAGAAGTTCTCGTAACACATCCCACTTATGTGGCCTTTGTAGGACCAACTATTCGGCATACTAATAAGTTTAATACGAAACAGGCTTCACGTACGGTTTGGTTCCAGTTCTGCTAATACAGTTTATAACTGTTATTAAAGCACGTCCACATGAATGTCTCCGGTAATACAATATATTTCAGAAATTAAGTTAACGTATTTCTCAATAGAAGTATCTAAGTATAATGAGAGAGTCAAAAACGCAATAACATTTATCTATATTAGAGAAACCTATGATTCGAACATTACTCAAAATTTTCAGAATTGTACTATACTCTACATGAATTGACTTAGACTATAGGGTACGCTACATATAATATAAGCATAAAAATTTAAGATAGGTTGGGTTTGTAATAGATAAATAATTCATGAAATAATCAAACCGAATAAGAGCAAAATTCCTTCCAAAAACACTTTTGCATAGTCAAAGTCCTTCCCACTCCTATACAAGCACCATAACATCACTCCTAACATTTACGTAACAGTTCAATTAACCATACAAACAACATTTGGGGAAGGCTTGAAAAACGAGCTTTCGCGACGGACGTGAGAAAAATTCACACAACACGCCCTCTTGACGGCTGTAATGACACAGAGTAATGAGAAACAATGTTTCAACCGCAACCCAAAGCCGCACTGAGGAATTCAAATCACCTATGCGCATTGCAAACCAGCCTGGGACTTCCGCTAGATTTAAAAACAAAGGCTTGTGCGCTTTGCATCCGGTATGGAAAGACAGTGAGTATGAGAAATCTGCTTGAAGATAGAGTTTTAAACCAGGGTGACAGTTATAGAAGTGACTTTAGAAGTAACTATAACCGACGCGTTTGTATGAAAAGATGTATGATTGTTAGTAAAGCTAAAGTCGCTAACCGAGAACAGGTAACATTTATAAATATAAACTCTCTTCACACTTTTGTATATTATAATTATATACGTCTCATACATCACCTGTTAAGATAAGTATCTAAGTAGTAGAGTTTGGTAAAATTGGGTTTGGACTTAGTAAGTAACTTTGTAAAAATGACGGTCATCAGTCATCGGTCGGTCACGGTCATCAGACATGAACTGATGGGTTTACGAAAGTAAAAGGTATGTATGAATAATACAGACAATAAAATACCTGTATTAGGTATTAAACTCCGCACCGTTCGTACTCACCAAATCCGTATACACTACAAAGCGATCAATTAAACATAACAGAACATCCCTACGAGTTCCAACAAAGAGGAATAAGAAACAAACCACAAACAACTTAATTCAAGGACTTAACGAAATGTTTTGTGCAGGTAGGCACACTTGTGGAACAAAGTTTGATTGCTTTAGGGTTGTGTTCTTCTGTTGTTGAAGCTCCCAAGTTAATTTTCGCGAGTGGCGAATGAAAGAAACGGCTTAGTCAGCTAACTAAATTAAGCGCGAAATATTTGAATACCGCCATTGTTTTTAGTTGTATTTAATTAAAATGATGTTGACGTAGAAATCGCGGAATTGTGATTACTTTTTCCTATATTAATTTTTTTTTCCTAACACATAGATACGAGATGTTAATTTCTCTTTTCAGGTAAGGCTCATTTTCTATTCATTGTCGTTGTGCTGAAATAATTAACCACGGTAATAGCTGTTTGTTGCAATCGTTTAATAACGTTTTAATCTCACTTTCCAAACCGACAAAATTAATCATTTTCATGGGCTCAAAACCAATTTTTTTAAACATTTACTCTATATATCTTTCATAGACATTTCACATTTTTCCTCACGCCACCCACGATCAAAGATTAGATTATCGTTCCTCAACTTCGTCAACAGGGCTAGGCACGCACTCGATCGCAGCTGTTTCTTTGGGGCCTCATGAATAGTATATGTGACGGAGGCCCTAAGGGTTTGTGGCGGGGCCTGACACGAACCTTGGTTCACGTCGAGGTGTTTCCTCTCATCACTCTTCCCGCGTACAATTCAATTTGAGGCCAGATCTGATTATGCTGTTTGGTGTAAAGGTGGGTAGGTAAAAGCTTTAACCTTTAGAGTTACTGTATTAAGAAATGTGAACTTTGATCTTTAGGTTTTGTGGGTTTGACGAAATCATATTGATTCTTTAATATACCTTATGTAATATTAGACATTTTGAACTATTTACACAACACATCACGTCAATATTCTCCCTCAACCAGCTTTATATCAACATCTGACACAAATGTTGCCATGGTGATCTAACATGTATGTATACTGCTATATTAAATACACTAAAAACATTAAAACTCTATTCTATGAAATAGAATACACGTGTAAAGTGTCATTGCTATCGTATACACATAAGGAGGCCCTATGAAAACATACGAGGTCGCACAAAGGTTTGAATATGTTTATTTTGCTGTGGAATAGAAATCTCCTGAGGCTAAGTGCGGTTAGATCTCTTTGCAATAGGTTTTTCTTTAGAGATATACTCGTGTTGGTCTAAGACAGGAGCAAATTTTGTGATAATGATAATCGTTGTTATATTATATGTTGTGTCATAGAAAGTGACTACGTTATACAAAGTAACTTCAGTTTTAATTCGACAATAACCAGTAATACTTAGCTAAGACTATCCTAAACATGTTAATTATTCCTAAATCTGTCTTTTTTAATGACCAACGCCTTAGGAACTATAGTTTCATTCGTAAACCCGCGTATGTGATTGGCGCACTAAAAACCAGTTTCATTTAGCAATTGTTTACTAAGAACGATTCGGCGTTAAAGCGCTAACCACACAGCCATTATTTCTCAGCGATCACCGCAGCATTCATGCGCAGCCTTTCATACAGTGGACGAAATATTCATAAAGCATTGTGTTCAGCCATAGAAAGGGAAATCCGAATGCAATTTTCATGCATATCTGGTACCTAGCCACGGTCTGGGGCACTATTTGTATTCTGAAAACACGGGCGCATGAAATTATTTGGACTTCCATGTATGATTAGACAATGGGCTTTGAATATTAAATGAGCTGAGGCGAAGTTATCAGGATTAGTACTGATATTGAAGATTCGAGTTTTGTTTACTAATTTAAGTAAATATATATGCAGATAAAGCCTTTTAGATGATTTACCAGTTAAAATCTATGATGGTCAATAAAACCAGGTGCAATATTGAATATTACTCGTGTATAATTAATTAATACGTTCATATTTGTACATATTAATTTAACTTATTTTTTTAAATTATTGAAAAGATCAAAGATCCCAATTCATCTGATTCTGGCGGAACATATTATTCACATTCACACACCACTTACATGCTCATCAGTAAAAGAAACTTTTATTTAGAAGAAATTTCCTTACTTTACAATATGTTTCAGTAAGCAGGGGACATAAATTGGTCCCCTAAGCATTCATTTGCCTCTGTAGACCTTTAATCTTGCGTCGTTTAGCTCCTCTTAGTTGGTCAGCCTGGCATTCCACATGCTAATGAACTTGTGTTCAATCTAAGGCCTGTCACGTCCGCTTTGAGCCTTGGAAACAACGTTTGCTTGGTATTCGTATAATCGGTATGGTCGGTATATTTTGTTTATGTTTCAGTAACTAATAAATAAAGTTATTAATTAAGAATAAATAGCTTTAATTTACGGAGTTCATGGGTCCGATTTATAAACAATGAAATTAAATTAACAATAATTAAAAGTTTTTAAAGGTATTCAAGGATAGGTTTTATTAGGACGCATTTGGCTTAAGGGAATGGAATTAATATTATACATATAATACGAAAACGCATATAAGAAAATATTTTTTCATAGTTTTATATGTAATATATAATGTAAACTTGTAAAATGAATTATGGATCAAACGTGTCTTAAAACTAGTGTATTGCCACAAAAAAAACTAAAAAAAAAATCACGTCGGAAATAGAACTTCGTTGGTTTTTTCGCTCAGCTACATATAAATTGGCGCGTACGAAAGAATTCTGTAAATTCCTTGGGGATGTACAATAATTACCAAGAAAATTGCCGTGAACCACCTAAGGGCTTTTTCTGCTACTTTATTGTATTATTTGAATTAATTACTTCTTCCAAGAAATGTCTTTTCAGTTTTTCATTTGGGCTTCTTTTGGTGTTATGTATTCGCGGCTCTCATTTGTTTCTTATTAAGAAATGCAGCGTAACTAATTAAAACATCTAATGTTTAGGAATCTTATTTGTGAAACTTTTTGGTTTCATATTTCTTTACGTCATGAGATTTATTTAGGAGTACCTATAACTACCGAGTGTGTATGAGATGAAGCGAAAGTGGTCTGTCAGGATCGGGAGAAATGGAGATCCGTGATCTCTGCCTACCCCTCTACAGGGATTCAGGCGTGATCTGTATATTGCCATAATAATGCGTTTAATTGCAATTAATAATAAATAATTTCTAATTCTACTATTTAACACAAGTACAAAAGAATCCCTAACGTCATCTGTACTTCGAAAACAGAAATAAAACAAGTAAGTATCTTTGAGCTTCACGAGTGGCTAAATACCGGGATCCCGTTGGAAACACACAAGGATCATTTAACATCCCGATATCCCGTGCCCCATCTAAGGGGTTCCTCAGTAGGTGCAGCTACTTTTCATTGACCCACTTTTGTTTTCGGGATTATATGAGATTTGTACTACTTACGCTCCTCTGAATTTTGTTATACATATGTGAACTTTCCTAGTGAATTTCGTGATTGAATGAAAGAATGAAATCTTATTATTTCGATGTTACAGTATTGTTATCTTTTAACTTTTTATATACATAGTTAGAAAGAAACAAGAAACGTTGAAAGTAAGAAAAGATGAAAGTAGTTAATTCACTGCATATAAATACAACCATTACACATAATGAAATAAAATGGCGCTATTGCTTATGAAGAGGCTTTATATACATAAGTATTTATTATGGCATCACTTCTTTTATATTTTTTAGGTTTAGAACCCTATCTCATTAATGTTTAAAACAATCAAATCAATAAATAAAGTTGCTAAAACAATCTTTATACTGCGTAAACATGTATGCAAATAAATATTCACAAATCGTTGTCTTTGTTAGGGAAATCTTGCAAGAAACTAGGTACTAGACGGTAGTGAACTAATTAGCTAATGATATTATCATAACCGTGCTTCCTCTTTATTCCTTTGTTTTAGAAAACCGTGTTCTCAAGGAGCGTTTACTTATCTTTATTATAAAAACCTTCCTTATTCAAAAATGTATATAGAAGTGCAGTTCATAGTTTTAGAAGATTCTTTATTGTGATTACCTTTCTAGTTAGTAAAATTCTACTTGAAACAGTTAATTGGTCCATGTATATCATAAAATATATATCTTTTTACTCATTTTACCCCTATAAATAGAAGACGAATAATATAGTAGTAAAACATTGGTGATAGTATGAAAAAATAATATAATAGAAAAAAAAAAAATTATGAAAAAATTTATATAGTAGTAAAAAAATATTTTATTAAGCTTAACGGTAATTATACGCATCTTATTAATTATATAACCTATACGTCAGCAGCTAATTGCATCCTACTTCAGTCCCAGATCAGCACTCGTCAGAGAAAAAGCTTCGTTCACCGTAATCATGGAAACCAAATCCAATTTTACTCACTGCTTAGCTATCTGGCTCTTCAGTAGTCAAAAGATTGGATTTCGGAATAAGGAATCTATTCTTGTATGAAATTAAGGCTAATGTAAGGAATTTTCAAATTATTTGACTAAGAGATTATTTAATGTAACAAAATTTAAAATTGTGAGGTGGTATAGATTAATTTATGTAACATCATTTTAAATTATGCGTCGGAATACGACATTAAGTCTCACACCAAGGTAATTAAACGACATTAATTCCAAACTATTATTAAATTAATATAGCAAAAAGATACAAATACACACTTAACAAAAAATATAAAAAATTGGGCGTACCTATTAATCAAGGAAGTAATTAACAAAAACACAACTTACGCCATCTTGAGAGAACGCACAAATAATATCGCGTTTAAATAAATCAGGGATAAGAGGCGTTGAAAGAAACGTCTGATTTATGAGGGGGTTGCAGGAAGGTTTTGTGCTCATAAAATCCAAACGGTGCATGGGCGAGCCAATGGGCACGTTTGGCAGATTTATGAGGCCTGTCCGATTGGCGTACACACGTTTTGCATCCACATGCGCTTTTTACGTAAATAACGTAATAGACTACGAAACAATGGGGAAAATATTACCTACATATAAGCGACTAGTGTACGAAGGTATATGGGTGTCGAAGAAAGCAATAGATGAATGTATACGAGAAGGTATATAAGAAAGCTAAAGATGTTTTTAGGATCTTTATTCTCTCTAGAACCTTGCATCCGGGACTTCTATTTACCTTGTTGTAGGGAGAAGAGCGTGATGTGTATGAATGTAAGTATGTGTTTACAGTAAGTACAGGTGGTAGGAAGTAGAATGATAAATTTAATTTAGGATCAGGCTGTGATGTTAAAAGGATTAGCATGTCAGCAAATTAATATGGAAGTTTAATATTGGGGAGGTAAGAAACGAGAATATTAAATATACGTAAAGCATACGACATCAACAAATAACCACACAGTGCCTATATTATTATATATATATTTATAAATTTCTTTATTTACCCTTTCAGGTAATAATACAGAAAAAATTGCAAGTATTTTATAAGTCAGCCTTTTCATGGATTAAAGACACTACTATGCTCTGAATGTATATTTATCATGTCAATAATACATATTGGGATTGAAATAATTTTAGAAGAACTCACTGATTGTTTTGTTAACAATTTAACGTTAAAAGTTAAGCTTTTTACCGTATTTTAGGAACATAAAGTTTTATACAACACAAATAAGGCTCTTGAGAGACGTGAAACTAAGAAGCTTAGTTTCATAGAGGATATTAACTACGGGTGAAAAGCTTTTGGCGTACTTGCTACATATTTAGGCAAAATTTATAAATCCTTCACACATTTATGTATTCACAGGCTTGGTTGAACTCTAGATATACATATGTACATATGGGTTCTCCCAATGTACGATAGTAAGAGTAGTTGATTTAAAAGAAACTACTATTATATATGATTTCATAAACTATGATTCAGTATGCTATGAGTGACATAAATCTTTTGTTTTATCGGCGATGCAAATTAAGATGACTAAAGCCGTAAATTAAGATGACTAAAGGGAAAAAAGGTATGGATATATTCACTTTGTTATTTGGAAACATGTTATTACTCGAAACATCAATGAATATTCCAGTAACCCATATCAAGTCTTGTTGTCACAAATATTTTATTCGTTGACACAAATTTAGTACTGAAGCGATAGGGTCCATAAAGGGAAAAGAACACCATTTTTGTTGCGGTCATTCCACATCAGACGGGCGCTACATTGATGGATTCGTCGCTGGGAATTATAAACGTGACACACGTGGTAAATTTATGGAGATACCAAAAAGCTTTATTAACAATAACTAAAAAAATCTGGTCTGTACTTATGTTCTAAGTACGCGTGTTTACGTAGGTAGTAAATTGTTCAAAGTTATCTTAGTAATAATAAGCTTGGTTTTTCTATTTACTTTATATATATTTATTTTATATATTAATTATATAATTTAAATTAAAATTATTTCATATTTTCTTAAGCTAGTGTGACTTGCACTAAGTGCAAGGTAGAACCTACAATAGTTAGTTGAATACATCATACATACATATAAATGCACGTCCTTTAACCCCTTTCAGGGTGGACAGCACCGCAAAGATATACCATCTCCTAGGTCACTTATAAGCAAGACAACATATACGAGAGCATAGCATAATGTTGATTGTGTTTTTTTGGCAATAAGTAACTGAGTGCAAGCTGAATGTTATACAACCTACTGATATTTACAACTGTGTACACGAACAGGGGGAAAGATACAAATGAATGACAGATAGGTAACTGACAAGGCTTAAAAGCGTCGGCGTGAAAAAAACCGGTGGAATGCAAATTGTTTCAACGTCATTCGGTTGACAGGATTTTCCGGTGGCCCAAATTTGAGGAAAATTATGAATTTATGATTTACTCCGTGTTACGTTTTTGACATGTAAATTAGCTTGGTCGCGGATCTGCCAGTATTTTGTATCAGATGTAATACAATACTCTGTTTGGTAGAAAATTGACATTTTTATGTAACGTATCCACTTTTTATTTTACCTGAGTTTGTTTTCATGTACACATAAATGTACGTTCAAAAAGCTTACTTCCACAAATTGTTAATTGGACTTACTTGAATCAATTGGTTTTGATCTATTTACGAGTACTGTTAGAACTTATGATGCTCAGTGTATGACATAACTTCGAAATTCATTCATCCTTGAACACATTTCCTGACAATAAGACCAAGGAAGGTTATGGTTTAGGTAGCTTAACTATATTCGAAACACAAACTTTACAAATCCGATCTTCACCCGTCATTCTTTGGAAACAAACTTAACCAGAATAATCATACTAATAAACTTACCATTTAAAGGCACTCAATTTGCCCGTATATTTTTATTGGCCCAAACTCGATCCACTTATTCGGGGAGTGCAAATAAAGTGCGCAGGTATCCGCGTGGACTCACTTTGTCCTGAGTTAAACCGCTTGTGGCTCACCCTTGTCAAAAGTTTCGCTTATAAGCGGTGACGGTGAGAAATACCAGCTTTATATTAAAAACACCTTTTACTTATCACTTTGCGCAGATACGACAGGTGGCTTAACAACTTGGGCTTGGCTCACTTAGATTTGGGAATAGGAAGTAGCTTCTGACATGTAACAGGTCAAGGTCAGGTAAAATGTAACTATGTTGATAAAAACGAATAAGGGATATCGATAGTATTGATCGTAATTTCAGTTTTGATTGATTAATAATAATAAGAGCGTTTATTCATAGCCACAAAATAAAATCTCATTTAAACGTATTTTAATTGGTTATTGAAGTATTCTATTACTATATAAGTAGTTTATTATGTAAAGTAACCATTGATTTTATTAAAATTATTAACAGTAACAAATGGTGATAAATATTTCAAATATATGTCAACCTTCAAAAGATCGTATGCAATGCGTACGTGAATATTCAATATGGTCTAAGTGTGTATCAAATCCATAAGTTTTCATATTATTTATGGGTTTATTAACTGTTCTACTATAAATATAAAACCACCATATATTTCTAAAAATATCCAAACAAACATTTTCAATAGACTTTTTCCATAAAAACCGCAATGTTTATCTTTTTCAGTTTTGTCAGAAGAATGATAAAGTTTTGGCACATTTATTGATAAAAGTTCTCTCGTACCACCAAATGTATGAAAACTTTTTAGATAAAAACAATCTGGTAGGGGCTGTTTAGGAAATAGTTCTTAGGATTCACATATGGATTCAGAGTGATACTAGTCTGTTAGAAATTAATGTATGATTTCACAAAGATTTCATAAGCATTGCGAGTACATTCGTTTATTTAACGAAATCACGAGTTTAAGTAACGTAACTACAATCATAGCGTAATATTTCTACAATTATTTACCATATATTATTCTTAAAAGCATTTTAATCAACATATGGTATTATAACCATCAATGGCCGTGAAAGTTAAGTAACAAAAAATGATGACATAATAACAGCGTTAATACGAGTACATGCAGATGTGGCGATAAATCAAATAGTTATGTTTATTTATGGAATAATTGTCGAAGAAATTTAGGCCAAAAAGGGGAAAAAACAAAAGAACATCGCTCATAACTTCTGTTGATCGACCTCTGTGCCGCTGAAACATTGATGGATTCATTGTTGGGAAAGGTGAAAGCAAAAGCAGTGCGCAAAACAAAAAATATTTTCGTACGAAATTGCGAAGCTTTATTGGAAAAGCCAGCTGTTTTTGATTACATTTTAATAAAAAACACTCGACTCACAAGAGGATTAATAAAGGAAATTGAAAAGCTATCTTTTTGGGTGTTTATCACTTGTTTCCAATAAGTCTTAAAGAATAAGGAATTATTTAGAAATAATAATTAATGTACGGCGAGACAAACATATAATTAAATCTGTCCGTATACCATACAAGGTCAAATCCTGGCTCTCACTTCTCTAATGGGATAGCCAAAGACTGTTGATGGCCACCTTGAACGATTTTGATAATCTTTTATCTCATTTCATCCATACATTTCATGTTTCAATCCATGTACGACGCGTTATTCAACAGCAACATCAACATTATTAACGACAACCAACATTCCGAAACGCAACGCATGCCAATTCAAACAGTGTGATTGCAGTTAATCTAATTTGGACGCTTTTATAGTGACCATTCGATCGATAGTCGTTTGACCGCATCGAGTTTACTGGACACTCGGGAAGAATAGGAATAAAGCTTGGTAAATAGATCAGCTGACACGTTTTTCACACGAGGTGTTGTTGCAAATGAGAATCGTAGTTATTAATGTTAATTTACGTACATATATTTCACGTTACGGTAACGTTGAGGGAAAACATCGTGATGAAACCTACGAATGTCTTAGGTTAGTGTATGGCGATATGTTTGACCACCTATCATTTGGAGTGCAGTCTACTTAGTGAAACGCGGGCTCTGAGTCGCTCATAACTAACGTGCCATCGAAATTTCGGAGATGGGCAAGCTCGTCACGATAAAAAAAATGAGTGGGAGCACAAATCCTGTGTGTAATGTTATCATTTTATATGTCACGGTTTAAAACATGCGAATATTTGTCTGTCCGTGCTAGTTAAGGATGTTAATAGAATGCAATTCACTGTTTATCTTCCTGAATCACCGCAAAAGGTAAACAAGGAACAACGAGTTAATTTAATTCACTTAGACAAAGGGGTAGCATACGATCGATGAGATATTTTATCTTACCGATTCTATAGAGATGGGTAATACATACATACATACATATGCATATTCAAGCATCTACGTCCCCAACGGGATAGGCAAAGACTATTGATTGCCACCTGGAACAATTCTGCCAATCTCCTTTCTCTCATCTCATACATGCTCTTCTGTTCTTCACGCTACGTACTGATAATAAAATGTCTATTTAACCACTTTTCTTGTAACTCTACAGTAGTATTAAACCACATCACACGTTACCCTGCTGTGAACCGAAGTCTGAGAGCAGTGTTTATTGCTTTTGGCTGGGACCTGTAAACAGGCCGCTGACGAGCCCTGTTTGCCGAATACTAAACGCCCACTTTGATTCACTGATACGATTCGGCTCTCTCTTGTTTGCTAGGTCACTATTTAGTTTATACATTCTAGATTGCTATTGGACACTATAAATAAATATTTTGTATGAGTTGTTTGTTTTATTAATTCTACTGGCAGATATAAAAAACTAAATTAGGTATATAATGATAGTCTATGAAAGAGGATTTCATATATTATGTAGTTCTTTAGACGTTCCTTATGAAATGTCAATTTTTATCTCTTTTAAAAATTATACACGCCAGGGTCTAATATACTATACATATAAATCAAATACTAAGAACCATATTTAAGTGTATGTTCTCCTCATATTGTTACGGAATTTTACATGGCTCTTTAACAATTCATAATAAATTTTCAGAAACGTAATTTGATTCCTCAGTTACCAATTTATACAAGGGATTTTTTCATTACGTTTGGCGAACGCACACAAATCTTCCCTTACGTAAGTACATGGAAGTAAGAAAAGAGGTAATCCAACAGAATCGAATTGGATGTCGCATTCCCCAGGGACTCTTGTTCAATCGGTTAGATATCGGCTAAGCTGCATTTAATATCGCCGAGGTAAGTGCTTGGGGATTGCGTTGGGAGCGAATTTCATTAAGTTCTTGGCGAGGGAGAAATAATATTTTTCCGTATGTAACCGACTCAAATACATCTGAAGCTTGGTCAGTGTAAAAATCGGTTAACGTTTTATTATTATTTTATTCTTCATTTATGTACTCGACAGCTAAGAGAATTTAAAAATGTAACAATGGGTTAACGTTTTATTATTATTACCGTTAACGATTCTGTAATTGACCTCTAAGTATATTTAAAATGATTCGGGAAAAAGAAGCATCCCTGCACTTCCATTCTATAGGTAAAATATCATACAATATACTTAGTTAGTATCTCTAATGTAATCGCACTGTATGTCAAATCATTGCGCATGACCATTATACATATTTCTCACTATGTCACGCCACAACATAGTCTCTAAATATAAAACACAAACTCAATAAACTCATAAGATGAGTATAAACAAACTCGCAGATTGACATGTCCAACTATAGCACAATACAACAGTAGTTTTCCGTCCGCAGTTAAAAATAGTCGATTCCCTTCTTGGTTGGCTATTCTTGCTAGTTGTATCGCACCTACAATTTGTTAGTCTTTCACCGTCAGTTATTTGCTACGCTCCCGCAAAAAGGCAGCCGACAGGAGTATCAGTAAACAATTTATCTTCTCGCCCTGTGTCGGCTTGGATCGTGCAAGTTCTTGTTTACACTGTGTGGGAAAGGAAAAGTTTTTCTATTACCTTATTCTTGGAATCTTCACTAGTATTCTATCGCTCGAGTCCATGGTAAAAGGAGTCTCTCGTTTTATTGATTCTGAGATTTGTTTCCTTCCTTTTGTATTGGTCTACTGCGCTTATACCGGTAGTGATGTGAACGATAAGTTAAAATCAGTGCCTGTGAATAGCAGACTAACGATCTGTCTCGTTGGATTCAATCTATTTTGTTCTGAGTCCGGAACGAATTCCACACAAATACGTTGTGTGTAATAAACATTTTATTACCAATTGTATTTATTGAAAGAATAATCATATTAAAACAAAATATTATTGTATCAATCTGTCGTATCATCTTATCAAAATGTCTGATACTTTTTTCTTATTTGCCTTCTTAGCACAAAACAAAATAGAAAGACGCGCTCCTTAATTAAACATTCACAAATACTTTGAGAATAACGAGTTTCTGAAGAATAATTAATTAAAAGTGTACTCCAAACCTGACCTGAAATTGGTGCTCATAAACATAATCCGAGGCTTCTAAAATGACTGGGCATTTGTAACTCTTTCATTCCTGTCCCTTAAAAGGCCTTTATAGGCTGGCCCTGTTAATTAAAACGATTTATGACCCTAAATGCGTTTGAAGGTACGAATTGTGAGAATGTTTCTGCGTAGAATGAGCATTGTAATGATATGTTCACGTAATTCTTTTTCATCTGAAGAGAACCTTAACGATAAGTCCGAGGAACTATACTAACTCAATTTTATAAGTACGCAAGGGGCTGCTGCAAATAAGTTTAAAAAAAACATTTTCGGGGAAAAGCAATCGTATACTGAACTAAAATTTATTGAAAAAAGAATAATAAAAAGTCCTAAACAAACAAGCCTACCAATTCAAAGTGCATTCAAAGCAATAAAATAAATCCTCGCATGGCACATAACTGCAGTTCTAAGCCTATGTCCGCAATTGCAATGCATCAAACAAATAAGCAATCTAAAGGGCGGCATTGCTATTACGGGCAATTTACGATTGGGAAATCAATTTGGAAGCAAAATTGTGTTTCGCTGCCAACATACTGTCCGAACATTTTATTTTCAGTAGCGCCGAATATACGACTTGTAGGTTGTACGCTCATTGTTCATTTGTCTTTTTATAGTATTAAACTCGGACTGTAACAGTTTAAAACGATATCGGGATTTTCTTTTATATTGATGTTACGTACAGATACATAGTTCTTTGAAGTGAAATGGAACAGTTTAGAATATGTTAAGTGTTAAGGAAGATACTCCCTTATGACACCATACTTACGAATTCTATTTAAGTCTTTTTGAAATATCTACAGCATTATAATGAGACAATTAGAACAAAATAATGATATTAACTTAAAATATACATTTTGAGCAACTGTTATCACTCGTAAAGTCACTAACCAAAAGTTCATCAAAACTAGTAACAATTTAGACCTTTAATCTTTCATATATATTTCCAATAACCTAAGACATGTGGCACACATCCTTTAACTATTAACACATAACAGGGAATAATGAGCATAACCATCCGCACTCCTCACACAATTAACTACAAACACGCACCCTTATAAGCATCGAGATTAGCGGAGACCACTCATTTCTAGATCAAGAGCACGGCCAACACCGCACAAAGGTCAAGAGTAATATAATTATTTACTCTTCGGTGATTCGAAGCGTCAAAGAGTATTTGTTTGTATTCAACTGAGGATAAGAGGTTTACCCAGCGTTGTAAGTCTTCGGTCTCATGTCAATTTGTTGACACTTCTGAGGTTATGAAATCGTATTAGTTTATTGACCGATCTAAGCGGAATAGTTTCGGTGATGGAATGTCTGTGTTTTGAATTTGGAAGCTAGATGTTATTTATTGAATTTGCAGTACACGTTGAGTAAATGGAACAAGCTAACAGAATTGTACTAGCATGTCTAGCAACGATATTTTTAAGACAAAGGTAATTTCGGTTTTTAACCTGACATGAACAGATTCGGTAAAAAACTTTTACCTCTCAATTATTACTTCTTGATTTTACTATAGGGGTGAGTTTTAAATAGTGTTCAAGAATCATCTACAGATTTAGGAATTGAAATGGTCAGGGCCAGCGGATAACAGTGTTCTTGCTATGCTATTGTAATGTTTTAATTAAAACAGCAAGAGCGTTTGTGTTTGTTAGGATCAAACGCTAGAGCCTTAGCAACTAGCTAGTACACATTAAATATTCAAAGCAAATCCCTTATAACCAAGTCGGCTACAAACTTAATTGCACAAGGAAAACAAACAATTCGGAAACCAAACTCGGATTGAATTTCATTCTTGAACCTCTCTTGGGCGGATTGAAAACATAAATCACGGACCCAAAGTTCATTACGATGTACATAATAACGGAGATCGATGCTCGGAATCATTAAAAGTTTCAACTAGAGAAGTTATTCAACAACGCGGATGCTCATTATAGACCATTGTGAGCTTTGAGGCTGAGGAAATATGGAACGATGATGATAAAGGATTTGTTCTTTGGGAAGGGTGAAAGGGTATAAATACTTTTAATAGCTATGTACATACACAAATTTTTAGGCGGACCATTTCTTTGTTGACCTGTGGAATAATTACTGTATTTAAACGGAAAAAGTTGGCTGCTTTGTCAAATACATTCTTTTGATCCGTAGTCGTACGCTGAGTCTTTTAGTTTATGTTGTTTTTATTTATGAATTGGAAAAAGTTTTTGAAATATGTAATTAGTTTGCTTTTGCATTGCATCTATATTTAGAATTGTATCTACACTTCAATTGATGATACAAACTAGGACTGAGATTTTTAAAATAAACACACTGTTTTATAAACTCGTTGACCTTTTATTCTTATTTACTCATATAAATAAAGGCACCATAAATATGACTGCAAAAAAATGCTTCCTTACGCGTATAAATAGAACATATTGATATTTTATTTTCACGTCTTTTAACCCCTTTCGGGTCGGACAGAACCTTCGAAATAAAATAATATTTTCTAGGTCACTTTTTAGCATGAATGTCATTAGTAGTATAATAAGTAGTCAAGAATTAATTGGTGTCATGGAACATTGGTGCCAGATTGTTAGCCGATCGCCCAATAGCTTTCATTGACCCTTCATGTGAAAGATATTTTTGAGACTCTCCTTCTTCTTATTATTACACCTCTTATGCATTTTACAAGGAAACGGGACCGTCAAGTTGACCCGTGACCATGGCCATTGCAACATGGCCGAAACGTGGTTTAACAAAGGTTATACTTTGTTAGTAAAATATACGCGACAACTCCCCTTGTAAAATGAATAAATATTTTACACAATAAACTTCCGCATATGGTGTTGAACTGTCATCGAATTATTATGGATTGCTCCAACGTACAAAGTTCAATCGAATCCGCTAATGACGGTTATTTGTATGCTGATACGCAAACAACAACTTGCATTAGAATTGTTTGCAGCAGTAATGGCGTTTATGAAGCGTGTATTTGTGAAAGCCATTAACCGAGCGTGCCTCGAAACACTTCAAAGCCGTAATGTGATTGATTCGGTCATGTGGTGAACGAAACTGGCACTAGATGGTAAATGTGAGGGATGAACTTGACAAGATTTGGGACCATAATCGAAAAATAGGTTTAGTGGGCCAAATAAATGTATATATGAAACGAAAATAAATGTAGGAAACGCATATGTAATTATATCATTAGGTTTGTCCGTAGCGTCGATCGCCAATTGTTTTAGTCCTGGCTTTTGAGAACTTAATAATGAAAATAAAAAAGACACAACAACAAACAGTGCATCTTTAAAAATCTCGTAACTTGGATTCATTTTTAACGGTTCATTAGGTTGTATATTCAGTATACTACTCCAATTATGGAGAAGCTATGCTTAGATAGTATAATTAATTTTAAATACAAAATCTGAAATGGTCCAACTTATTCCAAACTACAGATAAAAAAAAAAAGTATAACAAACACACGTCGTCTATATATACAATACTACAAATACAATTATTTCTCCCTTTACACAAGAAAACGCGTGTGTTCCCAAAGTAAACCTCATTTACAAAGCCTAACAATATATACCATAAGCTCATTATTTCCTTATTAAAGATGTCACTGAAACCGCGTATTGGTATTATGGCTGCGGCTCATTTAATTAAGCCAGTAGCTTTGTGCCCATATTGTTTTCTTTTGGGACCGACGGGAATGGCTTCATAATTTTCTGTTTGTTTTTGTTTCGGTGTGATAAAGATAGCGTAGGGTCTGCAGAAAATTTACGAAACAACCTCTTTGGTCCTTCGCAAATATTTTGTAATGACTCTATTTAGATATTTTGTCTGAAAGGTATTATTAGTGTAGTTGTTTTGAAAAAGATATAAAGATAAAGTTTTTATTTTAGTTTGGCTACATTTAGCTTGACTGTGGAAGCTGATCTGCTTCAACTAATTTTTACCTCGTAGAAATAAAAACTTAGCTTGTGTTGATTAAAAGCTAGCAGCTTTTATAAATTTATATGAATGATAAGATAAAACTCCTTTCACATCTTCAAAACGTAACTGAAACTTTAATGTGCCAGTTATTAAATATTGATAGTATATTAAAGTAGATCAGTCATCATCAATACGACATCGGATTAATTCAAAACTTTTTATTTATTATATCAAGTGGAAATACTACCTATCTCAAATCTCTTTATACCTAACCAGTACTCTGTACAGCTTTACTGCATCCACAATAAACATGCGTCTCAATAAACGCTGCGTCAACCCGCAATCCACCCTAGTTGTAAATGACCCCTTGCCATCAAGATGAGTCGTAAACATGCTGATAAAAGTTGACCCAAATTTGACCGCATTTGAATATTCATATCCTAGTATTTTCCTTTGGAGTAAACCCGGTACTTAACTCTGCAAATTTGAAACAAAAGTGAATAAATTTTATATAGCAGTCGAGTTGACCTCTAGAGGCTTGTAACTTTTAATTAAAATTACAAGGCTGATTTTGTAAGATAACTTATCTTTATGTTGTTTTTTAAGGTATTTGTGTTTTAAATATACTACGGTAAAATCTGTCGATGTTATTTTTGACTACGTAATAATTCTCACTAAAAAAAAGGTGAAATGCTGCCAAGTAAGTCATGTGGGAGTGAGTTTTAATCTATTTATAACCTAAAGTACGTAATTGTGACATTTAATGTTTTGCAGCTTTCTCTTAGAACATCGCAAATCTCAAATACAATTTCTACTCAATGGCAGCAAAGTTTTAATTATTCGAAAGATCTGTCTTTGTTTCAATGAACTAAGTCGTGAGCTTCGATTCTGATTGAATTGAACTTACTGAAAACGAATGTATTTCAATAGAAAGTTTGAATTAAATCCTCTTTTGTCCATAAATATAATCAATATAGCATGTGTTATATACCTACAGAAGGGTAGGTTTTGTCCAATGTTTTCAACTCTGGTATTTTCACTTTATTGCATCGATAAAAAACATATTCATCAATTATATTATACAATATTATTATAGCTATGGATACTTATGACGTCACCCGTTTTTAGAATATCTTCTAATTGATAGTCTAATGTCTGATATTATGTTTATCAAGTTGAAAATGAGAAGGCAGTTTGAATTTTCTTCAGTGAAAGTTAAGTAGAAACTTTCCAACTATTCATCAAACATAATGTGAAATTAATTGCCAACATTCCGAAGAGAAATTGGTTGTAATTGAAATACTTGAAGCAATTCAGGCTCAATGCTAATAGAACCGCAAAATGATTTGACATAATGGATGCCAATTATTATATGACTAACTTAAGCATATAACAGCTATACTGTATAGGTCATTGGAGTATTTTCAGTGACTAATGTGACTGTGAACCAAAGATTTTCACGTGCATAGTATGTAGGAATATTTACATAACGGTGTTACATTTGACTACGAGATTAAATCATATTAATTTGAATTTCTGGTGGTAAGAATTTTGGAATATCTCTCGGTCACCTATAGCATAGTTATGACATTAATATGGACCATTAGTATCAATTTGGGAACCGAACACTTTTATTTTCTAACTCTTTCACCATAATTCTCTTTTCTCATAAGCTGTTAGTTATACATTTACATCACGCCTTATTCCCTGTAGAGGGGTAGGCAGAGATCAAGGATCCCTATCTGTCTCGATCCTGACAGACCACTTTCGCTTCATTGACACTCATACAACTTCTCATACACACTCGGCGGTTATAGGTACTCCTAACGTTACCTTTATTCATTATAGCGTCTATCTGACTGTTATATGTCTTATTAGGCCGGCCCCACCGTAACAGCCCTTCACTCATATATATTCATTTTGTCAATCTGATATCATTCATCCGCATAACATGTCCAAACCATCGAAGCATGCTCTTTTCAATCTTAGTTACAACATCTTCATTAAATGCGCAACCTTCTCTGTTAGTTATCTTTTATGATATAATTAGAACGTGTTATTGGAGATCTATAAATATCAATTTAGTCCGCAACAAAACAAGATATGGAAAATTAATCAAAACTATTCTATTCGACTCTCCCTTCTATTGACAAACATAGTTCGGGGACTTGTTTATGTTTCTGAATGTAAATTTCCAGTGGCAGTTGGACTCGTATCGAAACTTTAGCGTTTCAATTCCTAATGTGTTTTGAGATGTGTTCCGTGCGGATAATGTTTGGCCAATCAACATGTTTGGCCTACCGTGTCACTAGTTTGAAATTATTGATGCTAATAAGTAAGAGCACGGAATTTTATTTATTTGGAAGGTGAATGTAGGATATGCCCGCGCTTGTGTATGAAGGTGTTATAAAATTAGGGTCTTATTTTGAATAGACTGGGATCTAAATTTCTAAATGGAGTATTTTAGTTTCTATATAGGACTTATGAATAACTACAGACATAAATAATATAAATCTATTAAAAAACTTTTGCTTTTCGGCTTTTTATAACTGACGTTACAATAAAAAAACCAAAATGGCGCTCGTTATATTAAAACACACAAAAGTTCGATGCAGTTAAAACTGGAATTCCAATTTGATTGCAAATTTAGCAATATTCTCAGGCTCATCGAGACGGACGTGGTCATAAATATTCCACGAAAGGTTGAACCGCATTTTAAATTCGCTGCCCGCAAATGAATATTCATTCTGACGAATTTTCTTTCGGTTTACACAGCGCTACGAATTTGGTGATTCTCGTGCCATGCTGCCTGCTGCGAATTTGAAAAAGAAACATGCAACCCTGTTTCTATTAATCAAAACCATTTTGCATTTTTGTTTAAGCTGTGCTAGAATATTATTAAAAACTCCGTGAATTGATTTCGAATTATATAGATTTATTTAAAGTGAACGCACCAATAAAAGTAAAAGTATAAAAATTCTATTTACTTTTTTATTATGTCTATAAACTATTTTTTTATAGAATGATTTAATTGGTTAAAAACTTGTTTAGATTTCTAATGCAAAATTTTCATTTTATTTTAATTCTTTCAAAAATATTGTACGCATTTATTAATTTCATTTCTTAGCACATAACAAGAATTCATAGTCTCTAAACATAAAAAATAACTAATTTATGATGCACACAAATTAATTTAGCATAAAACAACCACTATATATTTTGTCTTTGAACAACGTTACACTTATGTATGTTTCTTCCTCTAATTTTACTTGCAAGTACTACTACCTGTATTTTCTGTGTCAACACCAGCACATGTTGAAAAGCTTTGCTTAACCTAATTCCTCACTACTTCTATTCAAAACGCCCGAGGCATCAAATGTAAGTACCTATTAATATTCTCTTTAGCGTAGCTCTGTTATCTATTTAAGCAGCCTTTGCATTGTAAATTCACGGGATACAACTGGAAACAAGATATTTTGTCTGAATTATATATAACAAAAGCAAGAAACTAAAACTTTACTATTGATATAAGAAATATTTCATTTAAATCAATAACAATACAATAATCAGAAGTCATAAGTATTTTGCATATTAAGGCATTCAATGCATAATAATGATAGCCTTTACTAAGTTGACACATATGTATAATGTGTCATTTTGACTGAAAAACAGAACTTTATTGTATAATTTGTCAACAAACTCAACCTACCAGTAATTATTCATACACAAAAAGTTTACCATTGAGTTATTGCTTTAGCATTTAATTAAGTATATCTGCTTATATAATGACGCTAAAATAAAGTGCGACAGCTTTAATAAGTGTTAATTATTTTAATTACTATTTATAATAATTATTTTATTAATTCTCAATAATAAATATTATTTAAATTAACGTTTATGTCGAGTTTGTTATTCGCCATTGAGTAACTCATTTCGGCAGTATTAACCAACTTGAAGTTGTAATAAACGCGTTAACATCACTGGCCTCGTGTTGGATTTAATGCAATATAATTAATGCACAGTATTGGTGCAAATGTGATTAACAATCAAATTGAGCGAATGACCCAAATTTCATTCATTCAAGCGGCGGGAATGTGAATGGTTGTACGTATAAATTGACATAAACAGTACAGGGAATTTAACTCAAAATATATGTTCATACATAAGTATACATACATATATTCACGTCCCTGCATCTTTTAATGGGATAGGCAGAGACTATTGATCATCACTTGGATTGATCCTGACAAATCTCTCTGCTTCACTCACACTCATTAACCTTCTCATACATGCACTTCTGTTCACGCTATATAAATATACATTATAATTAAGCGTATTATAAATAAAACATGTATTTCAAAAATAAAAATGTACGTGTAGGTATATCATAACAGTCACACTATACATAAAAGTTGAAATAAATTAACTTTATAAGACTTTTAAAAGTTTTTGTAGTCTTGGTCGTATAAAGTACCATCTCTGTACCAAACAAAATTTGTCTACACTAACTGTTAAATCCCATCAAATAGATGGGCATTTGAGAGCTGACGATTGAAGTGATAAAAAGACGAGGTCGTCAAAGCAATCTACGGATCAAAAAGAATCCGCTTTGTGGAATTAGCAATTCAGCCTGCAATGCTTTCTGTGCATGCCAACAGATTCGTAGTATGAGTGTGTACTACGAACAGCTATCTTATTCCTATTGGTATGCATATTGTAGATTTGACTAGATGAGAATTTCATGGAATTTTGGACAACAATAAAACGTATATATGTGTCACGTGAGTGAAAATTATGACAAACAAGACAAACGCGTTCACGACCATTAACCCTTGCGGGGTAGTTAGAGGTTCAGGTGTCCATCTCCGCCATGGTGTAAATGTTTTTAGACATGTGGATGAATCCACAACCTTCATCTATACCACTCTATAGGAACGAGCGTTATGTGTATTTACGCATAGAAAATTACTGATAAATTTTGGTTAATAGACTATTTGATATCTGAGAGTTTCTAGCTGTGATCAGGTTTCAATCCTCATTCAGGTACTGTTTTAATGGCTCATGCAACTTTAATATGTACGAAATTCTTGGAAGGATATCCCAATCAGCATAAATAATCCCTTTTAGTATTCAAGAATCAAGAGCTTTTGGGGCAACAGTTTGATATCTAAGCAGATTAGAAAAGACGCAAACATGCCAGTATAATACTTATTAACATATTCAATACTAAAAGACGTTCTTAGAAATATAATTTTATTGGCGAAAACTTCTCCGTTAACCTTACAAAACAATACAGTCATTAGATAGGAAAATAATTTGTCTCAGACTGTTCAACTCTACTTATAATGCAAATTATTTATTTATAGAACGTCCTATAAAAAATTAAAAATGAAACAAAAGTAAGTAATTTATATTATCCAAAAACAATACGCCAAATAGTGTAATGTACATATTGACATAAAAGTACCCAAATAAGCCTGTAAATTTACTGCCTAACCATATTGTTGCCACCTAGGAAATAATGAGAGCAGGTCATAAAACGGCGGCACCTCGCAGCTTACCCAGTAACCCGCCTGTCTCGGATGTCACAGTCATTTGAGACTCCTCGGAGAGAACCAAGATTTATGGGATAGGAAAGAAGTGGCTGTCCCTATTTGCGCCGACATATCCCGCAAAGAAATATGGGTCTTGAAATGCGTCATCTGTTTCTAGGACTCGGGTGGAATCTAGTTTGGAACATGTGGCTTTGTTTTTAGGGTGTGTTGGATGTGTGGTTTAGGTTGGATTGAGATGTGTTAGAATTGTAACAAGAGTATAATATAGAAATATAATAGTTTAGTCTACATTAAAAGAAGAAGTATGACTAAAAATAGCCTAACACAGGTTATCCAGTCTGTGTTTTTGTTTGATTTACGAATTGTAATATTTCATGGAATAGAAGAGAAATAGAGGAAGAATAGTAGAATTTTTTAATTATCATTTAAATCTATACATACATTCCTTTATATTAAACACTTCAATTGAACGTTATGAAGTTAAAAGAGGATTTATTTTTTTAAATAACATAGAAACAATATGTCTCTTCAGAAACTATTACACAAATGTAGAATAGAAATTGAAAACAACCACAGCCATTTTTCACCTGTTTCTGTCACAGAGCGAATGATATATTACCATTTATAATGAATAGACGCAATTTTCATCGTAGCAGCATTTCACAGATCCATTATCATTAAACCAATAAATTTCGTCGATAACTCCAACAAAATGCGCCAAGAATTTCAATTCATTAAAATGTCGCGGCTGGTTACGTTTCAGTGGAGTTCGAAAGGTATTGATTAGAATAGCCTGCTTGTAAACGAAAGCCTCTGTCTTAATTGTTTGTATACAAAATACAATCTATTGTAATACTATTTGTACCCTTTTTTTATGTCAGTTAACCATTTGGAATTAAATATAATCCAAACATTTGAAAGGTATGATAATAAATCTTTATAATTTTAAATATTATAATTTTATATATTATTTTTTATACTTATATCATTGAGCACCAAATCCATTTTTACTAGAAAGTTAAAGTCCAGCTTAAAGTCGTGTTCTAAATTACCTTATATAAGCTCTGATAATTAGTTTTCCCGCTGATCAAAGAGCTTTCTGTTTCCATATCCTACTACCCGAGGTACATTCTACTATAAAAAATAATCTCCTCTCTGTTCGCTTATTATTGCTAAGCTACTTCCACTCTATTAGTCTTATATAACTGTGTTCTACTTTAAATTTTTCAGTTTTTTATTACATTTTACTTCTACATTCTCTTTTCCTTAACCCTTTATAATCTGACGCATATAGTATACCAGTGATACCAGTTATACGTGTTCGTATATTGGAAGTTATCAGAAAATAGTATCGAAAAAAATTCTCTCCCATATACGGAACAGTAAGACGGATATGAAAAAATCTGTTTGAAAAATTCGTGCTTTTAAACCGCACAAAGCTTTTCATGGCCATTTCCTTGCAATGGATGATGATAAATGACGGTCGAAACGGCCAAAGGGTGAGCTCAAGGGACATATGAAAAGAATTCCATGTATGCCTACTAAATTAAGTGAAAATGTGGCACGAGGAAAGATAACGATGTCGACTGTGAATCACAAGTTCGTTACGGGATTAACCATGTTTCTGTTAGTATAGAACTGATTAAGTTATTATAAAATTAACTTGTTTATTATATTATAGCTAAGTTCATTATTTTATTATTTTTCAGTTTATTATATTATAGTATCACTAAGCCTACCATTCATTCATTCATGTATAAATTTACGGATGAGGTGAATTTGTATATTACGAGTAATTCGTGTTTTGTTGGATGCATTCGATAAATGTAAGGAAAAAGTACAAAAAATATATCGCTTATATAACGTAAATTCATAGAACGTCGGTTCATATTTCCCTCTGATAGTACTGAGCAGAGGAAAATAGGAACTGAGTGTGTTTCTGAGAACTCAGATCTCACTGTATCGGTGTAGTAAAATAATTGATTACGGAAAACCCATTATGTGGTTAGGTATAAGTCCGAAAAGGACCTATAACTATACCAATAGGTACCCATTAATTTGTTAAATTAATAAGAATATTTAGAAAAACGGTCATACGTTCAACGTGTTCTACGTATACTTCAATGTATATGAAATCAGTTGAGGTTTCTCAAAAGCACCGCACTTATGAATGAATGAGCCTCCGTGAGAACGGGTCGGGCGCCATTATAACTAATTCGGATCAGATAAGGATCGGAGAAGGTTCGACGTTTTCAGTTCTCCGAACAAATTGCTATTTTGTTACCGAAATGGCAATGAATTGAAATCTTTTGCGTCTAATTTTGTTGCCTCCTTGTGCGTATATTCCGATTCGTTGGTTTTTATCGATGTTCTCGCTCTTAACGATGTGAAAGCTAAGAAAGTGCTGGATTAGTTGGCGGATTTTCTTTATTAATTGACTGGTTTAGGTGAAGCTTTCTAATAGAGATTTGGGTTAGTTACATTCGCTTTGTCTTGAAGGTGAAGGCACTTTTGGCATTAACACACTGGTGTACTTAGGCGAAAGTGTAACGTGATAGTTTTAGCCTTTTTAAAAACTTTAAACAATTCGTGACACCTACATTTATCGATGGTATAAAGTCAGCAATTTAGTACTTGATAAATATATTGCCTTAGATATTAAGATATTCTAGTAATAATTCCTACAATTGCAGCCCTAACCTCTATAACCTGGCGAAACCTCATTCCTGAATACCAATTGTACCGCAGTGTTTCCTCTCCATAGATACAATCCAATGCTGAGGTAGCGGATGATAAATCTTAAGCGGACATTTTCATTGGCACCGCAATAAATTACATTAACGAAGGTGCTACGTGGGCGCTCGTGGACAGAAGATGTTTGCGGAGATAGCGGCCTCTCCACTAATCCTTTAGTCAATATCGGTTTTGGATAGGCCTGCCTATAGTTAATAGTATATCTACATACTATGGAGAAGGAACTTATTAAAATAATAATGATATTTTGCCCATACTCTATAAGTTTGCCGCGTAACGTCACGCAACATAATTTTTGATAGCTTAACCTCATGTGTATGTAAACTTCTGTTAAGTCTTCAACTTTACGATCCATTTACAGATACACTAGTTACACTGGTAGTACTAGAGATAAACGATACATTATAGTGTATCAATGTTAATGACTATATGACAAGTTGATAATAATTACCATATATTACGAAGAAAATCTTACGCGCCACGGTTTTGAAACATGTGAAAATTATTATATGTCGATTCTATCACGACCCCATTTAATAAAAGTGACCTTGCCGATATTACGTTTCTTTAAAATAATATCAACGAAAGGGATAAAAACATACAAATGTATGTTTGTTTGTATATTACAACAAAATATATGTATGTGTGTATTTTATCTACAAAGACCATTAGGTCCCATTTTTCTCCTGATGCCAGTCCAAGGAGGATATAAATCGAGTGTCAGGAGGCTAATTGAAGGTGAGCGTCCTTGTGCGACAACAATAAATAAGGCAAAGACAATTTCTTCCACATCAATAAAGGCTGTCAGGGGTGATGTTGTTAATTTGCCATCAATGTAAGTAAAAAAGTTATTAATGAGATGATACACGTGTAATGTTTTTGGCGTGTAGTTACACATATAACTAGGTAGTTCTAAAGTGAATGGTGCTAAATAATTATGCTTTCAATTACTGGTTTTCGTTATGTAACGATAATATATAACTTATTCTCGGTACACGTAAAATTTTGCTATAATATTATAACATAACTTTATAACTTATAGACATTTTATAATAATAACGCAAAATAAGTAAAAAACGACACGAACCCAAACATTGTAAATAAAACGAGTATCGCTGTATGATTGCAATTATAATAAATATTAAATACAGTCTCGTAATCATAGCATTACAAAGGCAAGATCTAAGGCCGGTCGGAGTTTTATTCATTGCTTAAAGGGGTTATAAACTCAAAAGTTAATTAATCCAGAGAATACGCTTATTCATTAAGCTTGAAACATTTCTATGTAATTAGACTCGGTTCAATATAGAGATAATCTACAGAAATGAAGGTTTTAGTCATAGAGACAGGGTGGATATTTCTAATTTCAAATTTAACATTAAATAATCATGATTAAAATTAATAGTTTCTATGGTTAGCCTGTTTAGTTTTATTATAGGGTATAATATTATACTTGAGTCTAGATACTTACCACTGAGTGAGAGCAGAAATCTGTAAATAAAAAAAGATAATTAAATATTGAAAGTTATCACATCTATTCTAATTTAGAACTTTTCATTATGATAACGATGTAATGAAAAGTTCCAAATGATTTGTATATATGTTGGTATAAATAATATTACAAGATTAAGGAAAATCCACTGTTGTTGAGGAAATCAACGTGGTGATATTGACAAATATCGTCAATAGCCTACGATTCAATCAAAAGGAATAACAGTCACTAGCTAATATAATAAAGTTATGTTAGAGAAACTATAAACAAAAAGAGCGACGATCCTTTTATATCTTTAAGCACTGAGATAACATTCACATCTCAAAGTAAAAAAGTTGGCATTCCACTCACAGAACGTTATTGGGTCACGTACACAGAGCCTCATACATACAGCCTGAGTCACAGGCTACGGATAGTTAACCATCGCGATTAATAAAATGGAGATAAAAAAGAATTTATTTGTTTATGTTTTTCATCTTAAAAATTCAATCAGTCACGCAAGGTCCTCGTGTCACGTAATTGATGACTTTTTGCACGACTTCTAACGATGGTATAAGCTAATCATATTAAATAGTATCAAATAGAATAGTAAATAAGATCAAAAAGCCTAAGATAATATACTATTAATCAAAAATAAAAAAGGGGAGTGAAGCTCGTGTGAAAACTAACGTTAGAAATATTTTTTTAGTTTTACTACTTGAAATTTAAATACGGTTCATCGGATAAGTTGGTTTTGATAAATTAAATATGTCTTAGCTAGCATCGATCTATTATTTACGTTTCATATTTATATCGAGATAGGATTGAAAATAAAATAAGTCATCAAATGTGTAAGAACAGCACTTGCCATCGCCTGTGCGCAGACAAAGCTAACTCGCGATCTTTGGAACCAAATGCAAAAGTATTGTCATTTAAATAAATAATCCATTATTCCTTTGTCCTGAGAGGTTGATAGAGGGATATTCGATTCTGGAATCAGCTCTTATGAATTTCAAAATAAGAGCCATATTGGCTTGCCATGAATACTCGCATAAGCATTGTAATGAAATGGGAATACTCAGAAACGATTATAAATTTTCATGAAGTTGCTGAAACGTTCCTGCATTAGTTTGGGACGTACATTGAACGATAACTAGCTGCTTTTCTGATTATATGCCCATTATGACGACTAAAGGATTAGAGAAAATGGAATATGATAATAAAAAGTGACCTAGAAGATTGTGTGCGAAATTCTGTACACCCCAAGAGGGATAAAAGGAAGTAAGTAGATATATATATCCGTAGTTCAAACGTATCCGTAGTAGCTTACAGCGAGGGAAAGAAAAACATTGGTTTACTCGGAGGATATCCTTCAAACTAGTAGCTTGGAGGCTTGCCAAATTGATATTATAGCCTCTGCGAACATAATACGCCTACTATTTTACGAAGCCTACAAGATTTTTGACCAGCAAATATCTTGCTTTCACATCACGTTCAAATTCAACCAAATATTTTTCGAATTTCGTCCTCCCTATTGAATTTGGTTTTTAATATAAATATATCCCAAAGTCTTATTTTTCTCTCAAAGTCTTATTTAATTCTATATTTAATGTAATTCATCCCTACAAGACAACTTCCATCCCTACAAGATATTACCTTCTAAATTCACAAATTAAACCGGCCAACTTAAATACTATCTCAAATAGGACAAAAGCATTACGTTCTGAGCCGTTTGCTGTAACAGGGTTAACCCTCGTGCCATTCGTTAAGAGTACCTGGCCCCGTAATAATGAGAGGGCCTCAGTCTATTAAAGGGGTTAGCTCCTACCTTGAGAAATGCACCCAATTACTAAGCCAGTACGTAGATGTTTAATATTGGACTACGGTTGTACAGAGGTAGGTAGGGTCGAAGTGTTCTGTATATATTGTATTTGACGACTTCTGTGGCGCGATTGGTTAACCTCCTGAAACGTGAGGTTCGATTGCCGGTGGACGCAGAGTTAGTTACGCTTTTCGTCTACTTCGTATTTATTATGACTAGTTTATTTCATAGATGTGGATGTTATTTAATATGTAAAATTAATTTGTAAGGAACCATAAGCATTAATTATTTTGGTCAATCGCATGCAACGATACCGCGATTCCAGATTAGAATTTCTATGTTATTATGTAATGTTTCATTTTTGAGATATCTTAAATTGTTTGAGATTTAAAATCAAAACCAAGTACGACATACAAGAAAAATTAAAAACTAAAATGCCATGATATAATTTAAAATCATAAATAATCACTTTTGCTAATTTAATGAGTCAGGATTTTGCCCCGGTGTACAGAATAGTGAACGTTTTATCATATTAAGTTGGGCACGTTGAAATTACATCGCATATGACTGAAATGCTCGCAGTTCATATAGCGATCAAATTAACATAAATTTACAATGAAATCGCTAAGCGAAACATAAATTTAGAACAAATCCGCGATTTAAACAGTCATAAATCACTTGGTGGTTTGCTTTGTAAACAAATTGTTTTGTTAATGTGATGCCGACGAGCTTACGGCGACGGTAAATGATCGTATCTATTCATAGGTAAGTATGATAGGTATGAATTGTGTTTTGTGTTTAAGAGAGAGAGAGATAAAATATGTAAATTAGGAAGTAGTAAAAGAAGTACATATTAATGAGTGTTCGAATGGAAAATGTCGCGCAAACTCTCTCAATAAATAAATTCTACGAAATTAATTCGGTAACACATTTATATTTATTTCTATAACCGTATTTTTAAAAGTTTGTAAATATAAAACGTAACAAATACCTTGAATCTATTGCTTTTCAATTTTATTTAAGAAGCCGCTACACTTTTCAATTTAAATCGCTATTACGTTACACGGAATCCTTTCCTCGAAATTCCGCATTGACGCGCATCTCAAATGGAATCCGCTAATTCACCAAAAAGGTATTTAATAAAACGAACCAACGGTTTCCACTGAATAATGCTGACTGATTGGTATTGGGTTCGTTCCTTTGATTTATTACGTATTTGGTTACCATTTCCCCATTTACTTGGAAGCTCGGGTCTTTTCGGTTTATTATTAAGACCACAAAGTCTTGTTGTTTTGGAGAAGCTCTAGTATATACAGGGTGGCGCATTCAAAACGGTCAGTACGGGAAAGTCTGAAACTATAAGAGATACGAAGATTTGTTCTTAGGAACCATGTCACCGATTTTGATAAAAAGAAAAACTGCATTCATACTTTATTTGAAAAAACAACTGTATCCAGTACGGGAATCGAACCTGGTTGCTTTGAAAAAATAAATTGTCCCATTTCACTTTTTCTTTTTAAATATCGATTGTGTAGGTAATATCGATTGTTAGGATTAATGCAATGCTAATGCCACATGATATGGTGTATGTAACAAGTAAGGAAGTACAAAACTACAAACAGCCATAGAGACAATTTTACATGTCTGTTGAATATTGTTACGGTGTATGTAAACTACTATGATAAACTAAAGTATGCCAAAACAATGCATTTTATTCATTTTCGACACCATGTTTCATAGAGACATTTACAGCTTAAGACCTACACAATCGATATTTAAAAAGAAAAAGTGAAATGGGACAATTTATTTTTTCAAAGCAACCAGGTTCGATTCCCGTACTGGATACAGTTGTTTTTTCAAATAAAGTATGAATGCAGTTTTTCTTTTTATCAAAATCGGTGACATGGTTCCTAAGAACAAATCTTCGTATCTCTTATAGTTTCAAACTTCCCCATACTGACCGTTTTGAATGCGCCACCCTGTATATTTAAATTACTAATCCTGTACTAGGCTGGGTCATAAATACTGCGGATGATAGTGGCTTTTAATAATTCAGAAATTTTATATTATTTACTACTTACATTACGTAAGCCATAAACTTCAATTATCCATAATTCTAAATTTACATATTGCCTTAACAGAAAGTTATCCATTATTGCTTTAATTATTAACAAAATAAACAACAAATATAACAATTGAAAATGTGAAACAATTAAAATTTTGCATAAACAATTTTCTATTTATGCATAACAGTCCCAGCGATTGCTTTTAATTAAAATTTAATCAAATGCAATATCTCCCTTATTGTAGAATACAAAAAGTGAGTGTTAACAGAAATACGAGAGCAATATCAATAAAATCTGCGCTGGATACGGTTACGAAATAAAATTAAACAATTATGGAAATAATGCGGATGAAACTGGGATGAAATGCAAATTCTCTGTGTAACGTTCCAACTATCACATGAGTTAGTTAGCTAACATTCCTGATTTTTATAAAATTCATATGTACCTCACTGCCCATTATTTAGGTAATTGGGTGAACATTAAAAGACATACTGCTATATGTTTCGCTACTAAATGTATAACCTCTAATTGACGAACAGACAGTATCTAAACAAGTATGATACTAATTCAGATAAATCACTTTACATAAGATTTACTAACGTTTAGCTTTTCTGCATAATATGTTCTTTGCATAAAATAATTTCAGTCATAATTTAGATATGTATGCCAAATTCGACACAAGCTTCCGACATAGCCACAAAAAGACAAGAAGTTAACAGCTCCTACTCAAAGATAGAGTAAAAGTTTCTTTGGCTTGTGGTAAATGTTGAGCACTGCGGATGTTGTCAATCCACGCTTGGGCATTGAACTGCTGAAGTGTTGAGTTCTGCAGCACGTGCCTCGGTTCCTAAGTGAACGTTCACGTGCAACTATGAGTGGGATTCTGCAGTGAGATGTTGAATGCAGACCTGCAGAGTACGGTGAAAATATATGTAGAAGACAGGAGTAAAGATGAGGTTGTTTATATAAAATATAACAACTGTTAAAAACATTAATAATATGGTCGTTCTAACTTGAACTGTTTTTGCCTTCATGTAGTTGTTGTGTGGCATGTTGCAGAAGCTAAGTTATGACTATGGTCATCATTAAATTAAGTCAAATATTTTAAATAGAACGTTTTCTTTAGGGTTACTGTCTCATTAGTTCAAACCACATGCACTAAAAAAGAAGTTAATGTACCCTTTTAACCAGCTTAAAACTGCACATCTCTTCGCAACCTTACATAAATTCCCTGCCCTATAAAACGGATGATTTCAATATTGATTCGAGGCCTGACTTGAGCATTGCAGTGCCCATCAATTACGGTGATAGCGGCGAGTGGCTGAGCGATCGCTCTGCGGCGCACGTGATCTGCCTCTGCTCCAAGATTGCTACTGGTAACTGCAAACGGACCATTTTTAATATGGTACTCTATGAAGTACAAGTTATCTCACGTGGTACAATCAAAGGATACGAAATTTAATAAAAAACCTTCATATATGATGAGTTAGAGGGCATGGTTAAGATCATAGAGAATCAGGCCAAGTATTTAGAAAAAAATATTTCATCGTATTTCTGTTGTTGTTTAAGAGATGCAACATATTAAATTTAATATTATGATGTTACGAGTACATATCGCATCTCTGTTGAGCGCTGGTTGGTAAAAATGGCTTCAATGAGGCTTAAATTACAAGTAACTATAAAGGCCAGGAATAATTATCTTAAAATGTATTGTCCAAAATTATTTGACCAAATTAATCAAATTTTATTCGTCTCAAACGCCTATAGGCCAAGAAGTAGTAGCGTTATAGGACAATAAAAATACAACCCTGATAAAGTCTAATATTCGACAACAAGTATGAAAAGAAACGAATCTCCATTTTTGCACAGACCACCACTGTTTTGTTAAAATGAGAACTAAAGGCGTGGACCAAATTTATTCATTAGAGATCGTCTAGCCTCCGTTGCGAAATGCGCTGAATCTCAGACATTAATGTTACCAAAGCTAGCTGCGTTAAGCGAGCTTACAAAATAGCTCTATATTCTAATTACAGGCGCCTCGGATTAGTGCACTCCAAGTTTTTAAAGCGACCTCTTAACAAAGGGTGTTTTGAGTTTTGAATTCGATTTTCGTAGCTGTACTGTACATTTGAACAAATAAGAGGTTTTTGGTTCAGCTGTATTCAGATTTGTTAGATTTTGAATATATTCTCATCCTTTATTCCCTTTCGCGTGGATAGAACGCAGTTTAGTGACACATAGCCTTAACTATACCATAACCCTATGGATTCTCGATAAGGACATTCCAAGACCTTTTCAGACAGACAGGTAGCCAAACATTTATTCTACGTCCCAGTTAAGTGCTTGCATTTAGATTAAGCTGATATTAAATGTGTTATAAAATTTTATAGTATATTATTAAGACTAATGGAAAATCAAACAGGTCGTAGCCATATAATAGCTTCATATTAAATATGATCATCTAATAAACCTGCTCCTAGTATTCCAAGTATCACTTCATCCCACCAGTTTTACTAGCAACATGATGAACTAAATAGTATTATGATTTAGTGCTCGTAACCGCGGTTTACTACATTTTAATGTGTAGCGTAGCCAACTAATTAGTTTGCGGTAATTTGCCAGGGCATATACAATCTAACCAAAAGCCTTTGAAACTGAATATCTAGATTATTGGTTGAGCTAGGCGTGACAATTGTGTGCCGTAGATTTAGTATTGTGGTGAGAAAATTAACTTGACTTCTATGTACGTATATATTATAATCAAACCTGCTAGATTTTTTTTACAGTAGTTTTGGGATACGAACCTTCTAATTAAATCTGATTTCGGGAATTTTAAAAATGTATGCTTTGTTGTCTGTGCCTATTCCGTTAGGGACGTAGAGGCTTGAATATATGTATATATGATGAAGATAAAATGAATGTGTGTTAAGATAAAGAACACGAGATATTTTCCACCCAAAACGCCTTGGCAGGTGTTGAAAATCATTAATATTTTCACCCCTGCAATTATGTATGAGTATATACTTTTTATTCACTGTTAATGATATACATATTATTCTAATAATAATGAATTCTTTGATATCCTCAGCTTGGTTGTTGGCTTTTTTATATCCATCTACCGAGCATAAGTATTGTTTTGTTTCTTGGCAACGATACATCTTTAAGAGCTGATAGACTATTAAAGGTATGATAAATTAGTCATTTGGAAAGACGACAGAAACTATTAGTTATGTACATAATATCTCAGGAACAAGACCCCGAGTGGTTCTTATCTTTAATTATTCTGCTATAATGGCCTACCTTTTGTATGAATGTGGAAATCACTTGGTTTTCGCTATTAGAGTGAAGGAAATAAGTGGCAGTTATAATATTAGGTCCAGCTAATATTTGTTGGACGATTTTGTACGTGATGTGTCTAAATAGATCTGTCTGTTTTCTAGTTTCTGTAGTATAAAACGCAAAAAAATATATACTGATTTTTTTATGGTAGTAGGACTTAAATACGAGTATAAAGCGAACGATCGTCTTCTTTCACGGGACTTTGTAGAAGGTCACCAAGCGACTCGTGAAGTAAAAGACATTTATTGAGAGTATATAAACGAGCTGATAGCTAAATGTAAGTGGGGATAAATTATGCCTCAGAGCTCTGCCCTCTTCCAATTGATAAAAGGACCCCTAAAACCCTCTTTAATTCTCAAGCATTGATCCTAACGTCAACCCAATGAACCGAACGGTCGTCTTATAATTGAATTAATCGATATTTGCTAATCCATCTTGACTTGGTTCCTTTGCGCGTTCTGTTAAGGAACCAGCATTTCAGGAACTCACTTAAAGCGCCTTGGAGGAAATTTGTCGCATATTTTCCTCGTGTTTGCACCTCATTCGATTCTGGACTTTATCCTCTGGGGCACAGTGTTACTTATTGCAAAGCTCCTAAGCCGCTTCTGTTTTCCTGCTTGGTTCCGGGCGACGGTGACACTAGTATTTCTCTTCATGAGAACTTTTTCCTTTGCAAGTGCTTCTTTTGTGAACTAGTATAAAAGTGATAGAGGTTTTAAGCCTGTAAGTTTTGTACACCCTTTAAATGTATCTACTTTTATATATTTTGTTATTTTTGGTACCTTGATGTACATTATGTATTCCGAATGCCTCTCTATGTACCCCATCGTAGAATAATCGCATATACACGATCTTCTACAGTTAATTATATAAGTTATGCTTACTTTTGGTAATGATTGTTAAGAATTAAATTAATTTAGAATCTGTTTGTGAAGAAGTGTAATTACACATGATCTCTCCCTGACTTTAAAATGTTGATAATTTTTATAGACATAATCCATTTTTCTAAATATATATTTATTGTTAAAAAGTTATTGTATGAATTCTTTATTATTTCATATTATTGTGTTAATGCCAGTATCTTAATAAAGGTATATTATTATTAAATGAGAAATGCCAAAATCGAACGTTTATGTAATTCAAAATTCTATATCTAAGTTGGTTCAATACTACTTCTGAAGATTTTTACACTGTAGGAAACAATTGCAATGTGCATAACCGTACAGCAACGTATTGTTTCGTTCATGAATTGAGTATCCCTTGAATTCATAAATCTGTTCGGTGATTTTTAACTTACTATCAGTTGCTTGATGGTTTCATTATGAATTGTTCTTAACTCTTTGTGATCCTATCATCTAATAGATTATATTTGAAAATCGGAGATAATTAATTCAAGTACCAGCAATGGTCACAACACTATTAGAAATGGTTATAAAATGCTAATTTGCAGAAGAAAACGGTGACAAAAAGAATTATATTCCTTTGAAAATAAATCGCAATAAAAATGAGGATTTTCTATCGCAACTAATCAATGTTCGATAAAATCATAATATCTTCACCCCAATTATGAAAAAGTCACTGCTTTCACGGTTCATAAGTTTTATTTTCAATCAAAACCCCACCTAATCTACTGATCGTCGCTTCCCTGATCCTTCTCGAATAAAAAGGCATTTTATTAAGGCTTCGCAGGTGACGCGTTGTTAATCCCTAGGGATTAGAGACAAACTGCGGGAGGGCTCATAATGTCTTGGGACGCAATTACGATATTGCTTTTTGCGATGTGTTTTTTGCCTGAAGCCCCATTTTAAATTATGTGTCACTGGAAAAACTGTGGTACATTTTATGAGACAGTTTTTGAAATGTGGAGTATATAACTTATTGCATGGTCTCAATCTAAATCATAACTTGTTTGACATATAACTTATTTCTTTTGAAGTAAAATAGTTAGTTATAACTTTATATTCTATAAATATAAAAGTGAAGCAAATACTTCAATTTGAAGGAATGAGTATATCTAAAATGAAACTTTAGCTGTTTATTACAACGACTATTAAACTGAAAATGTAGCTAGTTCTACGGATACTTCGAGTCTTTAACGATCATCAATGCTATCAAATAGCTGCTTCTTGGTTCTAGTATTCATTTCATATAGGATAGTCAGCTGACATCTCGAAACTAGAGGTATTAATCAATCCCTATATAATTTTAAAAATATAGAGTATTTCTAAGCATTTTTCGTATTAAATATCAAATTACCTTTTAATAACAATTTCCAACAAACCTGAACTCTAATACCTACGACTACGTTACATCAATACCAAATGTAACCCGACACTTTAGAGGGATAACAATAGAGGCTCGGGTTCTCGGAACACCCTCTGATACCCCAAGCCAGTCACTGTGACTAGTATTAATTACACGTCTACGAGCACGTATGAAGGGAAGATCAATATAAAATAAACAGGCAAGTAGGGCATCGGGTGACGTTGAACCGCGATGACCCCGGATTCCTTCACATCACAAAAGGGAAGACAACTGAGCTATAGGCAATGGGTATGCGGTGTAATAGCGTACTAGTCAATGAACTGTGCCGTTTGATTTCTGTTTGTTTTAAAGGTGTGTTTGTTATGGTGTTGTGATTGGTTTTTGTTTTGTAAGAGAAAATATATCATGAAATTGTTGGAAACGAATTGGAGATGTTCTTTAAAAGCTGGTGTTCGTAATGGAAGGAATATGAGCATGCTTGAGAAGGGTAAATGATGTGAGGTGTGGTGATATATTGTTTAAGGTGGCGAATGATTCAGGATGGATGAAGAGGCATCGATTAACACTTTTTCCGATACCATGAAAATATGCTACGTTTATCTCGTAATACGCTGAGAATACGACGTTTACCAAAAGTTGAGCATTTGTTATTTATTACGGTTACCCTTTATCGATTTATATATCTATAGAAAGGAGGTGTATTTGTTTTTGTAAATACTTAGAGGAATTAGTTGTTTTACGAGAGGCTCAATATGTGCGCATGTATCAATCACAATGTTGTCACGTGACCTTTTTAGCAGGAACGCGCAAATCAATCTTCCGGCTGAATATCACCCTTATCCAAGTCGTGCTAAAAATAGAAAAGAGGAAAACCGCCCAAGGTCAAATTAATGAGGGCACGGCGACTGAACATTTCGCCAACGGATTAATTCATACAAATCTAAAGATTGAGTTACAAGATGACATTGGTCTTAAGGAAAACCCCTTGGCGATCGATCGGGCCGGTCCTTAGATTATGGGAGAGGACCGGAATCGCGGGAAGGAGCGCGATTTTCCTTGTTACTATGACTTTGTTACATAAGCCTGTCCTATCGACACGCAAGGTTGTTTTGTTTTTGCAGTTTTTCTAGGTCTTGGCAAAATAACATAAATTCGAGTATAAAGATACACATAAGTACCAATACTACAACCTATATGTATATATGCAACCCGCTTGTTATTCTATTTTTAATAGAGATTGCGATCTTTCACGGAACCTTATTTATCGCGATTTAAATATAAATAATAAATACGTTTATTTTATATACACATGAACACAGTACAACTGGAACAAAAGATCCTCTTCATCTAGGTGTATCTCACAAACAACTATAATTTCTTTCATCCGTAAACCACATATGTATATATATCGCCACTGTCAAACCTTTAAGGTAGTAAGAATTCGAGTGGTCTGCTTAAGTCCTAACTAGCAATCACAATCTAGATTTCTCCTTGAATCTTGTTTCAAGATATAGCTTCTAGAGACCTGCTACAGTAGCGGAGGCTCGCCTTTGTCACGCGAAAGGACCGTCAGCACTTTCCTGAAAGAATTGATAAGCGACCAAAGTTCAGTTGAAGTGCTGTCTTGTGAATATTTAAGCAATCATTAAGTGGAAAAAGAAACTTAGAAGTTTGGAGCGTTTTAAATATTCAACGAAATATGGAAGGTCAGCGTGAATTAGGAGGAAGTGGATCCAAGTCCTACTATATTTATACAATATATTGGTTACTATATTTTGATATTAAGTACATATATGTGTACCTGCAGTATAAATATTTTGAATATGATGCTGAAGTTATTACATTACAATTGTCAGAATATAAGTAGAAAAAAATAAGTGGTATGATTCTATGATTCAGAAGAAAATCGTAAGTCTTGAAATCATTTGGTTTTTGACAACACGATAATACTGCCAACAAAAATTTACTGGTGCTATTTGATAAGAGACTGGCTATAACCGCAATATTCAATAAGAGACATATTTATTAATTCTTATTAATGAAAATCAGAAACGAAAAATTTCACTGTAATGTTAAATAAATCTTTCGACAAGTGCTTGTTCTAGTCGACCTACTCTTCATAAATTTGTAAGAAATTATTAAATCTTAAGTTCAAAAACCCTGAAGGAGGAAAATTTTCGGTACTTTTACGAGGGGAATATTAAATTTTATAATGCTTGAATTGCTCTTTTCGAGTTTGAGGCATTCATCCGAATGTAACCAACTTTTTTAAACAGTTATACAATATTAAACAGCTGTAATTATTACGGTATTTAATATTCCAGTTTACTTAAAAATTCACCATATAACTTCAAGCAAAATTTCCATTAGAACAACTTCAATGAAAGCCTTTCGCAGGCCCAAAAGATAAAACACACAATCTATACAGCTTCCTTCTTCAGAGGCGTGACATACTGAAACTCATTTAAAGCGGGGACATCATTAAAACTCACCCTTTTAAATCAGCGGGTCGATCTCTATTCGAAAACGCTGTAAAACAACCACCAAACCATCAATCAACGATGGCCCACAACACTAGCACGAGGTTTTATTTAATTGTGACACAATGAGATTAGGTACACCGTTATCAGTATTAGTAGCATGAACATGTTGTTTTGTTGTGTCCACGGGAATCGGGGCCGCGACCGGACGTGCGTCGTCTTCGGAGGCTAGAGCGGTACTGGCGTGATCGCTGGGATGCTGACTGGCGGTTGCTTGGTAACCACGCCCCTGGCCAAGCGCAACCTAATTTTCATACAGCCTCCTCGAGACACCTCAGCTGTTTGATGACGCCGCTCAAAGTACAGGGTGACGTTTGAGCGATAATAGCGTTATTTAGTTTTCTAATATTTTTGTAGTGGTTTTTTGGTACTACGAGTTTGTCAGAATGTATAGTAAAGTTTTTTTTATGTAGAGATTAATAAAATTATATTCAGTAGTAGTATATTTGTAGTTAAGTTAGTGATAGTTGTTAAAGTAAAAGTTACAATATATCTTATATATCTTAATTTAATTTCTTCCCTTTTGTACTTTGTGACATATGTATATACTCATAGAAATAAATAAAAAATGTTACGTATGCTTTTGAGAATAGCCTGAAAAAACATTGATACATTAGTTTGTTCTTGTACCCAATAGCCTTTCATCTATTTATATTCCTTTTAATTACAATTTAAGAACAGATTTCTTGCCTAAATTAGATATTCGACCTAACTAAACGATCGCTGTACAGGGGGAAAAGAACAAGATAAGCAGTCAGCGAAGTTCTCATCTTTTGGTAAAGTAATGTCAAAATTAGACAAGATGGATAACACTCTTCCGCAGCACCGACGCGGTCCAAATGAGAATTTGATTGATTGCCCCGAAAAATAGGCTGCGGACCAAATAGACAAGGCAATTGTTACAAGGCTGTAGTATATAACAATTTCACTATCTAAAATAAAATTTTAGTAGCAATGTTGTGGGGTTGGAGGTTTTTTTGCTGTATATCAGATTTTAGATGTGTTATTATTTTGTATCTCTTCCTCGAATGTCAATAAAGACTGAAATTAAATTGAATACTGGTTAATAAAAATGACAAGTAATAAAAATGGTTAGATATCATAATTCTAAGGAGTCATATTCTTTATAAAATTTACAATAATGTTAATAATTAACTGACTGCTTATAAATTGCGTCTTATTTCCAAACAAATTAATTTAAAGTAAAAAACCATGATGCCAAATTATGGGCAAAAGAAACTTCTTGTAAGTTAATTGGTCCCATCTATTTGAAAATTATACTTCGCTGAGATAGGCTGGAAGCCAATAGCGGTCTACGGCATATCTCGTTAACATTAGGCTAAATTGTAATCATATTTATTGTTAAGGACGCAATGTTATTATCATAAAAATAATACTTATTGTTAAAAAAGGTATCTACAACTAATCCATGAATAAAAGGACGAGTAGTTATATTTAGAAGTACGTATATATCAGTGTAATAACATTATAATTGGTTAGGTTCACCAACGTATACCAATGGTATTATCCTTAGTCTAGATCTTAAGTTTCGGTTTTACAAAATTCTGTAAAGAATATTAGCCGTTAGCAATTATTTCGGTTCTCTGCAAACACTAAAAACGGTGAAGATTATTTATAATAAAGAAAATAAACGTATAATTTATAGACTATATATACACATTCCGCCCTTTTCCCTGTAGAGCGGTAGGCAGAGATCGCGAATCCCGTTCTTTCCCGATCCTGACAAACCTCTCTTTTACACTCATACACAATCGGCGGTTCGTACTTCTAATGTTACATTTTTCAATATTGCGTCGTCTCACTGTTCTATTCAAAAAAGATAATACTTTTATTTACAGATCCCGTTCCAGTTAAACGTGTTGACACATTTTTCATTTAATTACAAGCCAATCAGAGTTCCTAATCGCTCTTGTTGACGCGAGCACTAACAAGTTGACAAATTGTGCCGCTAATAGGTCCCCCGGGTGGTTTGATCAAAGCCAAATATTGTTTCGATTCGTATTTGATTGCGATAGTAATTAATTTGCTCTAACAAATCACATTAGGCTAATTTGACAAGTTTAATAAATGGTACAGGACAAATGTATGTTAGCAAGTGAGCGTTAATCTACATTTTTACATTATTATTACACATTTTACTGAGTTTCACTTAAAATTAGAAGAAATTGCACAATTTTAAACATATTTTGTTACAGTAATTGGTAATCAATGATAAGCAAGCACATAATACATTCTTTTGTTTTTTTACAATCACGGCGCTCTATTTGTCCCACTCATATCTAATTTATTATTTTATATTATATTAATGAAAAATTATGTGCCAGCATCAAGCACAACTTTATTAATCTTGCATAGTATGTGTAAATCTCACGAAAGTATTATGACCATGCAAACTAAATATATGACTACGAACAACAACAGCTACGGTCGTTAAACAAACGAAGTTTTACAACTTGAACAATACGTGAAACTGCCAAAAATAATGTGTTGGCTAGATATACAGGCATGAGTTTTACTTCATATGTCATGAGTATGAACGCGCATGTACCAAAACGCCTTTATAATGTCACCTTTATTACAATGATACAAAGTTCAGATTCGGTTACAAAGTGCGCGGGATCGTTTACGTAGCAACAAGTGGTTACATATCGTCTTTGCATTGTGTGTATTGAGATGAGAAGGAAATGGAACTTTTTGGGTAAAAGGTTCAGATATTTGTAACTTTATAATTTTGACGACCTCCGTGGCGCGATCGGTTAGTCGCCAGAACGCTAATCGTGAGGTCCCGGGTTCGATTCCCGGTGGAGGCAGAGTTAAGAACTGTTGTCTTGTTGTTATTATATATACATACTATATATGATTTATCCGATTATAATAAGTTGACTAGTAACCTTAACACAAATGAACTTACCAAAGGGCTTGTTCAATTGGTGTAATAATGTCCAAATATTATTATTATAATTGCAAATGGTGTAAATGACTTTGAATTCGTAGTAGTTTAGGTTCCATAGTAAAATGCTCTAACAACCAGTACGAAACATTACACTTTCATCTATTTTTTCAATGTATATCAAAGTGCAAGAAAAAGATGACAAGTAGAATATATAAGTATAATCACGTCCTTAAATCCCATTCGGTGGGGACAGAACCTCGGAGACATGAAAACAGCTCCTTATAATATTGGCATTGTGATTTAATAAGGACAATTAGTGACAGGTTATTAGCCCATCGCCCAATAGATTCCATTGCCCCTACTCTCTTGGTGACATTCTACGACGTGTCGGGAAGAACTGCTGTTAGTTAGCATTATTTTTACTTTCAAGGCTAGTACGGAACTTATTAAGGTTTTTTTTAATATGCTTCTCTACGCTACTAGTTTAAGACTTTTTCTTTGTATATTCTCCTTGTTTGACAGGATGTGACTATCTATAGTTTACTATTGCACGACTACGTTGAGAAAAACAATAGTAATTCTACTTTTATCACTTCTTATTTCCGGGTGTTTCCGAAAGAAGTTCCAAGGCTTCCCAACATGTGACGCAATCGGTCAGAGAGAAATAATGAAGCACGTGACACCGTCTTGCAGACGAATTCTCTGCACTGCGGAGCGCGAACCCACCTGATTCTCCTATAAGGTAAATAAATAATTATTTATGTACATACAAAACTGCTCTTGAATACAATACACGTATTATATCATTATTTGATATATTAAGTAGATATTAATTCCTGTGAATATATTTGTTGATAAATTTATTATTCAGATAGATACACACTTAATCTTTTATCGCTGTAGGGGGATATAAAACTAAAAGGATTATACGTAGTTTTCATTAGCCTTCCAAATACGTAAAATACTTTATTATTTTAAATTACTCACACTGATTTTTTTAATTTAAGATCATATACGTTGATTTCATTTACATTAAAATGTTAAAATACATAAATGCATACACATCGCCTGATTCCCTGTAGAGGGGTAAGTACAGATCAAGGATCTCCCTCCGTCCCGATCCTGACAAACCACTTTCGCTTTATTGACATTCATATATCTCTTCATACACACTCAGCGGTAAAAGGTACTTCTAACGTCACGCTTTTGGAATATGGCGTCTATCTGATTACCACATGTCCTACTGGGTCATTTAGTGACCATAAACAACATAGAAATGTGGGCACAGGTTCATGCGCCATCTTTTATTTTCAAGTAACCATTTAGGAGAATCCGTCTCTATTTTTATGAAGCAACTGTGGCGTGCAGTAGAATCAACCCATCTCTGTGATTTAAAGTGAACTATGATCTGCTGTAACACGTTTGTGTAACTGCGCAGAAACGTGAGCTGTGAAAGAATCGCCCACTTTTATTGTCTTCTCAATTAGGTTCCTTGGAGCATTAAAACCTTAGTCGTTTTTGGTATAATATGAATTAAGTTTAAGAATGTTTTGTGTAGGTTTTGCTGCAATACCTATTAGAAGACCAATCACTATTTTTACATACAAATATAAAAACACATAAAGAAGGTATTTATTACTCATACATATTATACATCTCTTTTACTAGCCTTGAAGTCGTGGCAGTCTGATTTAGAAAGTATAAAGTTTAAAAGATTTTAGCTACAATAATCATTTGGTATAAATATTTCCCTATTTAAATTACTTTTCATGGCACCGGGTACCATGCATTGTTAACGTGAATTAATTACCAAACTTACCTCTTTCATAAACAAAAACGAAAAACGTCTTTTGTTTTCCACTTTCAAAAACGTTTATACATATTATTTCCAGAGCTCCCTTCTAAACTACTGGTCATTCACATTTGCATTTGCATCACGAACGATATCATCTAAATGGCTCACAAGACTGCAATTATGCTGGACGTATGGCAGTCTTGAATGTGCTGGAATACGTATTGTCTGCTTAGCATATGAGCAATTCATTTTATATTGTGTGGCTTAATACTTAAGTAGTGAAGTACTTATAATATATTTTCGTCGGGTTTAGTTAAAGTTATATGCAATTATAAAAATTCTTACTATATAGTCAATAAGACAATATCCGGTTATTTTTTATCTACTACAGAAATAAGGAAGGAAGGCGATAGCTCCAGGATGTTGAACATAGAATCAGCCTCAACCCATAGAAGGACCAGAAGATCTACAAAGTCCATCAGATCTACAAAGTCCATCAGATCAACCAGCAAAAGTGAAAAAGGTCTAGGCGGTAAAAGAGTAACCAGACTTGTTGAGTCTGACATTCATCAAGAGGAAGATATGAGAGAATTTGTATTTTTCAACACTCAATGGACTTTGGACTACTCAAGACTAAGATACGAGATAAAGTATCTATCAGATCAAGTAAATGAAGACTTTATGAAAATAGAGTACGAATTATGTAAAGAAATTCAGATGAGGTGGATGATGCTTACACCACCTATATTGTCCCAAAAGGTTGCACATTATTTAACAAACTCTCATTATAATGTAGCATGGTTTGAACAAGGATTGTTCAAGATTCAGGAGACCAATCCGTCCGAGGCTAGCTGGAAACTACCAAACCCTATCGTAATTGAAAATGGAATGTAGCGCCGAAGAAAGTAAAGTAAAGTAAGTAAGTTAGTTAAAGTTAACCGCTATCTAAAAAGAATACCAACGTACTAAAAATACATTTATACACAAACTCACATGATGATATTTGTAGTTACATTAATTCAATCTTTTATTAAAATATACGCGTACTGCTTACATTGAATGTGATTCAAACATATTACAATGTGTTGCACCTATCGACTATATATGAAACCAGTAAGGAAGACATGTGAAAAATAACAAGATACTTGATTTTATTACACAAAAGACAAACAAACGCTTCCAAGACCATTAACCCTTGCGGGGTAATTACAGTTTTGATTGAGCATCTCCACTATTGGCGAGAGAAATTCAGAAAACTTAATTACCATTGGTACAATCTACGAGGTTCGTTAATATTGTACTCACTAATACAGAGTCAAGACAACAACGATTGTGTTACGCCGAATCAAAAAGTTAAGAAGTTGGAAATATTTAATTAACAATGATACCGAAACATTAAAAACATAAGGCAGCATGATATAAATATTTTGCATAGCTCCAGAGACAATAAATAGCAGAAGTTACAGAAATATGTAACATGAAAACTTGGGCATACTTTGTTCTCCGAGGGAAAGTTTTTGTTAACAAAGTCAGTGTAGTCTGTGCTCAAGATGTTAAAATATTGCTTTTATGATGCCTACGCAACTCTAATTTTACGCAACTTTACAAGTTGAACTTGTAATTGTAATTTATGCGCCAACTTCGAACAACAGGACAGAGAACATTTGCTTCGAGTTAACACTGTCAGTAAAATATGTATGTAATAAGAATTATGTGGATTTTTAATATGTTAAACTATAATGGCAAAATATATTGACCATCTGGCAACGTTTTTCTCAAGTTGTATTATATAGGACATTTATTTATTTCACTTGCATTTTATAATCCTTACACGTTTGCACTCAATGTGATAATGCAACTAATTATATAGCAAAAAAGTTATATCAATTAATTAAATTCAAAAACAAAATACAACAAAAAGACAAATGCGTTCACGACCATTAACCCTTGCGGGGTAGTCAGAAGTTCAGGTGTCCATCTACGCAATTGCAATTGTAATTCTATGGCTACATCAAACCCACGTGTTGATCAGATAATCAGTACTCAATGTGACAGGTGTTAAGTCATGTCATCATTTACAAGCACTAACTATTACCTGTCCGGGGAACTTCATTTCCATTGGTACATGCTCAAGCGGGATTTGATTCCTATATCCACTGATACTGAGTCAAGCCCCAAACAACTGAGATACGTCCAAATACAACTGAGCTACGTCGAATATAATAATTAGAAATAATAATATCCTTAAAATAATTTATATGTATATTATGTTATTATAGGACTAGTAAGGACATGCGTATGTGTAAAATATTGTCTGCGATAACAAAAACTAGTTTGACCTTAACTTGTGTTTGTTTTGTCCCTAGAGAAAAACAGACACGCTTTGAATTATTCATGTTATTTTACTGTCCAATGACGAACAATCCCTGTTGATAAACAAACAAAACTTTGGTAGAGGTGTGACAACCTCTACAATGTATGAAATAATCTTAAAAACATGTCAAGTTACGAGTATCTAACACTAAATTATAATAAAAAAGCATAAACATAAGCTTCACGACTTGTGTATACTCACTCCATTTTTTATTGTGGTGGAGTAGTCATATGCTTATTATTATTATTAGTCATATACAGGGTGGCGCATTCAAAACGGTCAGTATGGGAAATTCTGAAACTATAAGAGATACGAAGATTTGTTCTTAGGAACCATGTCACCGATTTAGATAAAAATAAAAACTGCATTCATACTTTCTTTGAAAAAACAACTGTATCCAGTACGGGAATCAAACCCAGTTGCTTCCAAAAAATAAACTTGTCTTTTTCACTTTTTCTTTTTAAATATCGATTGTGTAGGTCTTAAGCTGTAAATGTCTCTATGGAACATTGTGTCGAAAATGAATAAAATGCATTGTTTTGGCATACTTTAGTTTATCATTTTTCATCACATCATTTACATACACCGTTACAATATTCAACAAGTTCAGTCATGTAAAATTGTCTCTATGGCTGTTTGTTGTTTTGTACTTCTCTACTTGTTACAAACACCATATCATGTGGCATTAGCATTGCATTAATCCTTTTTCTTTTTTTTGTTAACTACAGTAATCAAACATTCACAATCTATTGAAAAGTCCACTTAAAGTGCAGTGTTAAACCATATTAGATAATTTCTTGTGGGGTTACGTTAAGAATGAATTTTACAAAACAAGCTTGATACCTTTGAAGACCTAAAAGTAGCAGTAGAGTCAATTTTAACTCAAGTTCACCACATGAAAATACAAAATTCAATAGTAAGATCACACATGAAAATAACGGTGGTCACTTAGAACACCTACTATGATAAATTAAAGTATGCCAAAACAATGCATTTTATTCATTTTGGACATCATGTTTCATAGAGACATTTACAGCTTAAGACCTACACAATCGATATTTAAAAAGAAAAATTGAAAAAGGCAAGTTTATTTTTTTTATGCAACCGGGTTCGATTCCCGTACTGGTTACAGTTGTTTTTTCAAAGAAAGTATGAATGCAGTTTTTATTTTTATCAAAATCGGTGACATGGTTCCTAAGAACAAATCTTCGTATCTCTTATAGTTTCAGACTTTCCCATACTGACCGTTTTGAATGCGCCACCCTGTATATATGCCAATCTCCGAAATTAGGTATGAGCCGACCAAAGTCGGCGTTTCACTAATCTAACCTGACGACCTCCGTGACGCGGTTGGTTAACCACCTGAACGCTAGTCGTGAGGTCCCGGGTTCGATTCCCGGTGGAGGCACAGCTAAGAACTACGCTGTTCTGCTTCCCAGTCTGGTCGTTGATTTTATATGCTATATATATGTATTTGTCTATATATAATGTATATATATATATTTCTTAAATATACGTTGACTAGTACCTTAACACAAGTCTTAAATGTAACTTAGCAAGGGGCTAATTTGATTGGTGTAATAATGTTAAAATGTTATTATTATATTCGCTAGATAGACAGCACCCAAAGTAATCTGCTATACACACACATAATCTACTACACACTACCAGTGAACCATATAAAGTCACTGGCTATTACCTATGCTCACAATGTTTATTTTTTTGTTTGTTTTAGATTACAATTACAGGACAGTTTTTATTTTCGTGACTTTGTGTAAGGATATAAATATAGCGTTCTCAGTCTCTTATGTAATGTGTGACTACGCATTATCCATTTCAAGGAAATGTGAGCTGAACCATTCGTAGTGAAAACATTGACCACACTTCCGAAATAACTTTGAAATTATCTTTTGGTCCTTTCGTTAAATTGTGCGTTAAATTTGGGTCTTCTGCTTAGAGAATCAAGGGATAAAAGCCTCCATAGTTTGCTCAAAGTTACTGTTTAAGGCGAGAGATAATATTGCTAATGAACTTAGTAGCTAAGTTTGGAAACTTTCTGATTTAATAATTGTCTAACATTACAAGAAGAAATTTTATTATTTTACCTATCTTGTCTTGTAAATATGTACTCGTAATCCTACAAAATGATGAATGCTTGTGTAAAATTGACATACAAACATTCATATTCCTTATCCTTCAACCTTTTGAACTTTACCGCAAAACAAAGAATTAAAAATCATGATAGAAAATACTTAAAAACATAGTGTCTTAACAACGATTTCAGAAGTTGGTTTAGGTGAATAAGTGCAACGTATGCTATTAATCAATAAATAATTCATTCATATTTCGCTTTATGTGGTTTTGTTGGCTATATATTGGTTTCAGTTTAATTTTGCCATTTTCACTATATCAAATAAAATCGAATACTTATATTAAAAGCTGACGCAATCACCGTCAATACATTTTACTATCAGAGCTTACAGTTTTCAAACACTAAGCAACATTGTGTGCGGTTCAACCACGCTCCTAAACGTTTACTGTCTTGAATTTTACGATTTTAATAAATCGCAAACTTAACCCTTGCCAATTTTAGTAGACATTTAAACATCCAATACTTCAGTTTACAACCTCCTTACGTTTCACGAGTCTTTGTGAAACGTTTAATAAATTTTCAACGACATAAATGTTGCACGATGTATGGTTATAATATTTTTACAATTTAAATCATATATCATCGCATAAAACGGTATATAATAATCTTTTGAAAAGTTGAAAATATCTTACACAACCTTGTATTATTGATGTTGTAAAAATATTATTGGACCAGTGATACATTTGTACTAATCAAAAAATAATGAATATTTCGATTGAGACTACATATTTACATACATTCGAGCCATTATGTCCCTAACGACGACGACGATTCTGACAAATCTCTCGTGCTTCGCTAACACGTATTAATCTTCTCATACATCCTCTCTGTTCTTCACGCTGCAAACACCCGTCTCAAGAAGACTGTCCATGTAATTAAATCCATTTTGATTTAATTTTACACTTGCTAAGAATGGAATCTCTCTGTTATTCATAAAGAAAAAGTTTTTTTTTATTTGCCTATTTTCAGGTTTTAGGAATACTTTACGAATATAGGTATCACATAAAATAGGTCAAAATAAGCCCAATGTCAGCTCCAAGCTTACTAGCTTGGAACTGCGATGCAGGTATAGTCACCAGATGTGCCTATCTGCTGTACAGCTAATATTACGGCACGAGTATTTCATGGAAAATATACTTTTAGTTCGAGTAAAAGCATTGGTGATGAGGCCGCGCAAACAATGATCGTCATTATCGCTCACAAGCTTCATTTATAATGAATAAAGATTGCCAAAAGCACTGTTTGTGTTGATGCGAATTAATGAAGCGTGGCAGTAATTATGAATGTAAAATGAATTTATTATTATGAAAGCATACTCACATGGCGTAAGTAAAATCAAAAATTGTAGATTTATAAATAATTATACAAAAGATACTAAAATAAATGAAATATAATGAGTAATTAATATATACAATTAACAGCATTACATACGTAAATTTTTCAAACAATATTTTTATTTATAATCGTGAATATACGAAAACCCTCAATCCAATGCCCATATTGAACATAAACTTGAAACGGTAACTACTACTCGTTCGTGAACAGTCTCGGACTGAAATCTGCGGGTCATTACATCGAAGCTCAAAGACAATGAACGCCGCATGTCCCTAATTCGTCTTTTGATCTTGGAATGAAACCGGATACTGACAGTTGCCAGTCATAACTAAATTGTACAGCTTTAATTGAAACCCAAAAGCGTCAATCATTAAGGAATTCGAGCACGAATCCCCGAATCCCTGCGAAGGGAAGTGTATTCGTGTCTGGGTTAGGAAATGGCGGCTCAATATTCGTATCGTGTACCTATATTAATTAAAGGAAAACAAATAGTGCGTTGCGGATGGGAAGAAACCGGGTTTTGTGTCAGGATATTGAGGATTCGCAAGTTTAATTTGATATGTTCTGCTATATTTAATATTTTTTAAACATTTAAATAAGGTAAAAGAATATTCTATCTAAAATCTTTTATAACTATGCAAGGTAACATTGTGTACGCTCCCTAAGTTGTTCAAATTGTAGTCCTTATGTTAATGATACTACAATTAATTTCAGTAACATATTAGTAATCTTAACAGGTACTTTTATACCTTATACTATTCTGTTTAGGTGACACATGTTACATCATACTTTATTGTATTTTTTGTTTTCTTTCCTTTCTTAGTCTTTCTTAGAAATGATTACTACAATTCCAGAACCGACGACATCAGGCCCGAAAAATCCAGAAATAAAGTTGCTCTACTTGGAAAAATACCGATGAATTGCAATGTCTCTAGTTCATTGATCATATGAATTATTCAAGGCACACAACTATTTTCGTGTGCCTACCGAAGGCGACGAAAATACACGTTCGGCCAAATATGACAAAGTTAGTATTTGGTTTGGAAATCAAGCCTTCTGGAAAGTTCCTCATATAGGTTATTTCATTTGTAGGCAGATATTTTTTTTTTATTCCGAGCTAGTCTAGGCTTGTTTCTCGTGACATACGTAGTCCTGAAAAGGACTATCATCCTTCAAGGATATTCCTGAAAAGGACAATCGTCCTACAAACGTAGTCCTGAAAAGCACAATTATTCTTTAAGGATATTCCTGAAAAGGACTATAGTCTTTAAAACGTAGTCCTGAAAATGACTATCGTTCTTCAAGGATATTCCTAAAAAGGAATATCGTCCTTCCAACGTAGTCCTGAAATGGACCATCATCCTTCAAGGATATTCCTGAAAAGGACTATCATCCCTCAAAGATATTCCTGAAAAGGACTATAGTCTTTAGAACGTAGTCCTGAAAATGACTATCGTCCTTCAAGGATATTCCTGAAAAGTACTATCCTCCTTCAAACGTAGTCCTGAAATAGACTATCATCCTTCAAGGGTATTCCTGAAAAGGACTATCATCCTTCAAACGTAGCCCTGAAAAGGTTTATCGTCCTTCAAGGATATTCCTGAAAAGGACTATCATCCTTCAAACGTAGCCCTGAAAAGGTTTATCGTCCTTCAAGGATATTCCTGAAAAGGACTATCATCCCTCAAACGTGGTCCTGAAATGGACCATCATCCTTCAAGGATATTCCTGAAAAGGACTATCGCCCTTCAAGGATATTTCTGAAAAGGACTATCATCCTTTAAGCATATTCCTGAAAAGGACTATAGTCTTTAGAACGTAGTCCTGAAAAGGATTATCGTCCTTCAAGGATTTTCCTGAAAAGGACTATACTCCTTCAAACGTAGTCCTGAAAAGGACCATCATCCTTCAAGGATATTCCTGAAAAGGACTATCGTCCTTCAAGGATATTCCTGAAAAGGACTGTCATCCTTCAAGCATATTCCTGAAAAGGACTATCATCCTTCAAGGATATTCCTGAAAAGGACTATCATCTTTCAAGGATATTCCTGAAAAGGACTATCATTTTTCAAACGTAGTCCTGAAAAGGACCATCATCCTTCAAGAATATTCCTGAAAAGGACTATCGTCCGTCAAGGATATTCCTGAAAAGGAATATCGTCCTTCCAACGTAGTCCTGAAATGGAATATCATCCTTCAAGGATATTCCTGAAAAGGACTATCATCCTTCAAGAATTTTCCTGAAAAGGACTTTCGTCCATTAAACGTAGGCCTGAAAAGGACTATCGTCCTTTAAGGATATTCCTGAAAAGGACTATCATCCTTCAAAGATATTCCTGAAAAAGACTATAGTCTTTAAAACGTAGTCCTGAAAATGACTATCGTCCTTCAAGGATATTCCTGAAAAGGACTATCCTCCTTCAAACGTAGTCCTGAAATAGACTATCATCCTTCAAGGATATTCCTGAAAAGGACTATCATCCTTCAAACGTAGTCCTGAAAAGGACTATCGTCGTTCAAGGATATTCCTGAAAAGGACTATCGTCCTTCAAACGTAGTCCGGAAAAGGACTATCATCCCTCAAACGTTGTCCTGAAAAGGACATACATATATACATAGTCATTTTCAGGAATATCCTTGAAGGATGATGGTTCTTTTCAGGACTACGTTTGAAGGACGATAGTCTTTTTCAGGACAACGTTTGAAAGATGATAGTCCTTTTCACGAATATCCTTGAAGGATGATAGTCCTTTTCACGAACATCCTTGAAGGATGATAGTCCTTTTCAGGAATATCCTTGAAGGATGATTGTCCTTTTCAGGACTACGTTTGAAGGATGATAGTCCTTTTCAGGACTACGTTTAAAGGACAATAGTCATTTTCAGGAATATCTTTGAAGGACGATAGTAGTAGTTTAAGGTTTAATAGTGTAATCTATAGGGCGAAAGGCGGTAGCAAAACAGGCGGTTGATTATATGTAAATATTAGTTAATGCAGATATAGATACATACTTTATTTTTTCAATGTGATGACAAACAATTTACACTTAGGGACGCCAAATTATTGGGATATTTTTTGTCCTTACAATGACCTTTTATTTTTCTATATTCCTTTTATAGCTTAGAAATAAGTATATCTCTAAATATGAAATTGTTCTATTTTGTGCAGAGGCGATGGCTCGTAAAGCAAACATTTATTCCAGTTGATGAAATGTATCCAAACAACGGGACCAAAATCTTGAACGAACGGGAAATGAGATGCTGGACAGACCAGCCTTTGAGTTTAGATGTGTCAGGAGGGAAATACTGGGTAAATTAAACAGCATAACTACCAGATTTATATAAACACCTCAACTTTACTGTAGTTTGTTAAAGCCATTCGAATTAAAGAAACACTCCTGACTCCAATGGAATCAAAATCTATATTTATTTATATTTTATTATTCAGCTAATGTTTCTATCAGGTCTATCGAACCCCTTTACGAAATCATGAGTTAAGTAGAAATCACGGAATCTATTTTTCGTAAAAAATGTGAAGCCTTATCTTACTAATCGAAAATCTAGTCTATTCGACTGTTACACTATAAATGCATTTTCTGTATGAAATGAGCTCTTTACTCAAAGTAGCAAAGTTGGTTTTCGCTTATTACATACATTGTTAATGCGGCCGTGGAGCAATTTGTTCCCGCCGTAATGCAAGACATCAAAAGCTGCATGTTTGACGTTGTTCGGGAAAAGTTGTATGAGCTCCGTTTGTTGTTTGCAAACACACGAGTATGTATGTTTATAGTAAACGGAGTCAAACTAGTATTACGCGTGTAGACCTGAAAATTATTGATATATTATGGTGCTATTATTAGATGGAAACTATTGGACTATGGACTAGTAACCTGTCACAAATGTTCCCAATATAGAAACTAAAATGTGACTTTGGGATATTATCAAGTCTCCAAAGTTCTTTTGACAAAAAACGTAAATAAAACACATTAGTTAATATAAGAAATATATTAAAAATATGTCTTGATATTTCTCATGAAACAAATAATTTCTCAACACAATGAAAGCTGTAAAAAAAGTTTACTTGAATATTATATATACAGCAACATACTTACACACTCGTACATACATGTTACGTCCGTTACCCAATACAGCGCTTGTAATACTACTGCTATTCTTTCCAAACATACATATCACATAATAACATGCACGACTATTTGTGATTATTACCACAAAACAAACTGTCATTTTTATTTACTCTTTCCCTTACCAGTAATTACTCTAGGTCTCCTAAACGCTTATTAATTGATAGGCAACGTTTAGGGTAAGCGACAGGGACATTTTTCACGGCTAACAACGTATTTTCTCTAAGGGTTGAAGGGGCCTATTCTGTAGTGGCCATTAGTGTGAATTAAATGGACTTAGGAATTATGGATTCCCACAAATGTGTTCGCAATACAAAATATAATATTCTGATATAAATATATAATGTAATTAATTTTAATGCAATTTTAATATTGTCTCGGATTACTACTTCTAATTTTCTAACCTACTTCTACTACTACCTACAAAATAGTCCCCGATGAAAAGGAAAGCGGCTACTTAACATTATTATGTCTACGTTCCAGTTAGTCAAATATTTAAAGAACATCAAAGGCTTCACAACTTGTGTACACACGCTCTCTTTTTAATTTTTGCGGACCAGTAAGAGGCTTGAGTGGCCATTTCCAAAATAAATTAAAAAAAAAACTAAACTCTATTTAAATATGTTTTTTAGTAACTATTCCGCTCCTCGCCACTCCGCCACAAGTGTAAATGGGCGTCTACATTCACCGCTGACTTATGATTGATTGTTTAGCACTTTGTAACTGAAGCCTTTGAATTGCAGCCCCACTTCATTATTGTGCCCCGCACAGCTAGTCAGCAGCAAGAGGAAAATCTCACAAAGCAGTTATGTAAGTTTTCAGAAACATATACACTCTAGGTCTATAATTTATACTAACAAGGCATCAAATCAAATTCGTACTAAAATATTTTTTTTAAATGAAAATTAAATGTACAGTTTATTTATTGAAATTTGACTTTCACGTACAGTTGTCTGAGATTGGTTGACTCTTAATATTAAATTTGTACCGAATGCCATAGATAATACCTTGAGGGTTGGCTTAAAATCATTGCTATATAATAATTACCGGTATTGAATAGTAAAAAAAATATTTCTTGAAATGTTTGTCACCAAAAAAAGAATTAGGATTATTTACTTAATTGCAAATCAAGCGTCTATTTTACACTATTATAAAAGCATATAATGACCACTATTTCTCTTATTACGTTAAAGTATGACGTCTTATACACATAATTACTATGCTATAGTTAACCTAAAGACCTCCTCTTTAATTTGTTCCCGTTTACAGTAATTAAGCAACGTCAGCAGAGGGTTAGTGTTGCCAGGGACAATGAGCAAAAACGACCACAAATTTTACATGTACAACCCTAATCAGAATGAGGAAATCAGGAAGCGGGACATGTTTGGGATGAAGGATGGCTTTAAAGGTTAACTCATTATCCTTTACTCTGTGATGCGTTTATAGTAAACTAGTTTTAATGTGACGTTTAATCGCACGTTTGTAAACTCAACTAGGATGAAATAGTCTTGCAAATAAGCGTGATTCACATTTCATTACTAACTTACTACTTCCGCAACTTTGACTAACCTGCCAGGGTTATTGGTTGTGAAAGCCTTTGTTTTTGTGTTAGATTGATTATAGATTACACTTGTTTAGATCTAACTAGTTATTACAAAAACTGTGCATGTTTAGAACCGTATCTTGATTTATCTTCTTATATAACACATTAATTATTCAATCAGTACGAAGATACTTAAAAATAATATACTATCATCTAGGTTTCTCCCTATAATACTTTTCTTTCCATAGACTATGACGCCAAAGATTTATACGGCCCAAAAATCACGGACAAAGATGGTGAATTGCTGGACAAGCATGATAGCTTTTATATTACGACTAAGAGCCTGCTCGTACTCTTTCAAATAATGGGCGTGATGCCTATCATGCGAGTACCTAAAAGTAAGTATGTATACCACAGGTCATAGGTTTAGAATACTTAGATATAAGGGATCTTTACTGTGATTGCATAGGACCATAAGGTCATTCAAAACTTACATCAAACCAGATGGTCAGTACTCGACGAGGTAGTGGTGAGTCCCTTATTGTTTATAAACAGTAATCTGTCTAGAGTAAATTAGGCAATCTGCCTAGGTTTTTTATTTCAGGATAATTTAGTGTTTTCTGTGCCGCTTTTTTAAAGATAGGGTTGTTGTGTTTTACATGACTGTAAACTTTTTATAACATACATATATTCACGCCTCTACGTCCCCAAAGAATTAGGCAGAGACTATCGATCAATATGAAAACAAAACAGTTATTTTATTGATACACATTTGTGAATATATGATTGGATACAAATAATAATGAACTTTAAACCAACCTGTCTAGTCGTTCCAAACTTTTCTCTTTCAGACGCTAAAACTACCAAACGGACAACTTACAACTGGATATCAAAGGCCACTATTTGGGCATACATTGTGTGGAGCCTTGAAAGCATAATCGTAGTCAAAGGTAAAATGAAACAATATTCAATGCAAACATGTACATACACATATACATTTACGCCCTTAAATCCTTTTCGGGGTGGCAGAACTTTGGATATATAATTTTTCTAGGTCACTTTTTGACGACATCCGTGGCGCGACCGGCTAGACACCTGAACGCTAATTCGTGAGGTTCCGGGTTCGATTCCCGGTGGAGGCAGAGTTGAGAACTACCCTTTTCTACTGTTTTTCAGTCTGGTCGTTAATTATATTTGCTATATATGTATTTATCTATATATAATACGTATACATTTCTTAAATATACGTCGACTAGTACCCTTAACACAAGTCTTAAATGTTCTTACCAAGGGGCTAGTTCAATTGGTGTAATAATGTCTAAATATTATTATTATTATTATTACTTTTTAACATGAATATCGGGGTTGTGAATATTCAATTGAATATTATGGTAAGTGTGTGAGACTTAACAATAAAGTAACTATTATTTGCACAGCATATAGTTTTTTTTCTGTTTATGGATAATTTTATTAAAATCCAAATTATAAAAGCCGCATCATAGAGGTTTTGTAAGGAAGTACGCACTACGAAGCATATTCTAACACATTTAAGTCCACTATATTAAAGCCCACATCACGCACAAGCTGGACAGTGTAGTTAGAATCCAGCTAATAGGGGACAAAGCAAATGAAAGCTGTCTGCAGTGAAATTGTCGTAACTTAGTTGTGGCTAAGTCGCGTTTCGCTACGGATTTGGGTTCGTAGCACACTAGGATGGGCTTTGAAATGGTTGTAAAAATAAATAATTAGGTATTAATTATATATATTATAATTATAATATATTATAATTAGGTATGAATTATCACTTCGATGAATATTAAAGAAGTTTAAAATTTCTTTGTGTTTGGACAAAAATAATGGGGTAAAAATAATTAATCAAGGATTTTTGAGTTAAAAAAATATTTTTTTAATCATGTGTAAGACGAAGGCTGAGAAGAAACCTTTTTGAGCATATTTTCAATAATATTTTACTTCAAAAACAAAAAAAACAAACGCATTCACGACCATTAACCCTTGCGGGGTAGTCAGAGGTTCAGGTGACCATCTCCGCAATTGCGAAGGTAGTAATTCTATGGACACCTTGAACCCACGTGTTAACCAGATAGTCAGTACTCAATGTGACAGGTGGTCAGCCATGTCGCCATTTACAAGCACTAACTATTACCTGTTCGACGAACAGGTAGGTTTCCTCACGATGTTTTCCCTCACCGTATAATTCGATGCATTTCGTAAATGTGTTTTTATTACGAAAATGTACATAGAAATTCCTTAAAATTCATTTCCATTGGTACATGCTCAAGCGGGATTTGAACCCTGTACCCACTAATACAGAGCCAAGCCCCAAACAACTGAGCTACGTCGAATTCAAATATTTTACTTCAATGCTAATTTTTTTGTCTCGTACGTATCTGAGTTTTTAATAAACTATTTATTTTAAATAATGCTTAACTGACGGACAATTCTTTTAGTTTGTATCATAAATAAATAATCATAAATTTTACTTAACTATTTTAAATGTACGAATGTGTATTACAGTGTAAGGCCTACCTTACACATGTTAATAAGAAGTTACATTGTTCCACAAACGTAAACACTGTTACAGTTAGCGTGGGCAAGTCTATTGTCGTTTAATAACTTCAATACTCAGAACACACTCTGGGTTACGGTTTGACGAGCTTTTTATACTTGTTCGGACACAAGTATATGAGATTCAGTTCTGCATATGAACAGTGCGTATTTTTAGAGGATTAAACATTTATTCAAATAGTTATGTTATTCTATTATACTTTAATAGGAGAAAAGATAAATTATGATAAACTTTGAAATCAGCAGCAGCAACATAAGCACTGTCGTCTGATTAATAAAAAATAACAAACAATAAAAATGGGCTTTTAACTTTATAATTTTTTCACTATTGAAAATTGATTGAGGTTTTTCAACCCCGAAACTGATTTAATTATATTATTACTACTGAACTATAGTTATTAGTTAGAATGGTTATATTTTTATTATATTAGTTAGTTATAAATTAGTTCATTTGTGTTTGAAGTTTAATATTCGTTTCTTTATTAGATAGGCTTTATACTAAACGTTCATTTCTATATAAAAAACCACATTTGATTCAATCAATCTTGTCTATTCCCAGTCGGCAAGGAGCGTTTCGAGAACTTTCAGAAAAGTTCCAACAAACGATTCGACGAGGTCATTTACAACGTGATATTCCTGAGCATATTGATTCCTCATTTCCTGCTTCCCATCGCCTCATGGAGACACGGGCCACAGGTCGCCATATTCAAGAATATGTGGACTCACTACCAGGTAGAAATGATTCCATAATATACAATAATGCCATACCTTTCTTTATTGCATGCTCTTGTAGATCAATGTACATCTAAGAAATGTGATGATTAAAATGTCTGATATTATTGCAAAAGTTCTGAATTGTAGTTGAAAAAAACGTTCTTCGTATGAATTACAAACCATTAATGAACTCTGTGTGTAGTTAAAAAAGAGTCTGTTTTCTTCGTATGCTTTACATACCATTCATTAACTCTGTATGTGAGTATGACTCATATTTAGGATATTATTTTTTAATGCCAAATAAAAGCGAACGTGCTTTGTCGAGACTCAGGAATAACATGGGGCCATAATGTTTACTTCTCCATGTTTATTTAATTAAAATGAATAAATTTGCTTTAGAGGGTTTAACCACCCCTACAGTAAGCAGTAGACGAAAAAACGTAAATATATGTATATCGTCAAGTTTACCCTTTCCAGCTCAAGTACTTAAAGATAACAGGCACTCCCATAGTGTTCCCCAACCTGTATTGGCTGACTTGGGGTCTCTGCGCCTTCTCCTGGGGCCTAAGTTTCGCCGTGATACTGTCCCAGCACTACTTGCAAGACGACTTCGAGCTGTGGCATTCCTTCGCTTACTACCATATCATAGCCATGCTGGATGGCTTTTGTTCTCTATGGTAAGTTCTATATATACATACATACACATCACGCCTGATTACCTGAAGAGAGGTAGGTACAGGTCACGTATCCCAATTTGATTCTATATATACCTACTTATATAATATTTGGGACACTGTAACACGAATTGAACTAGGCCCTTGATAAGTTCAATTAAGGCGTATGGTAAGAGTACTAGTTAAACGTATGTTTTAGAAATATATACTTATATATACCTATAAGTATACTATTATACCATAACAAGTGTACATATAGTATGTGTGTATACTTATAGGTTGATAAGTACATATATGGCATATGTAATTAACAACCAGACTTAAAAGCAGAAATAAGGGTAGTTTCTTAACTTTGTCTCCACCGGGAATCGGACCCGGGAGCTCGTGATTACGTTGAGGTAGTTAACGTTTGGTTCTTATATGCCGTTTATATTCTCATATTTGTACTACAATCTATTTTAAATAAGATATCGTGCCGAATATACCCTATATTCAATAAAAGTAAATACTTATACATTGGCACTTATCTGAGTATGTGGTAAAAAGTGTTACCTTAGAATAATACGGCTCAATTGCAAAGATAGATTTATATATCACTAATTAACTTTAATTATAAATTATTATTTCTGGTTTACGATCGTGATATAGCATGTATATATGCTTACATAATGTTCGAACGTAACAATACCTAGTGACAACCTACCCACCGATGTTCTATTCACTCCTAGTCTTAATTGTCTTTATAATATCTCTCGAAGAAAGGTAGCTAGTTACCGACCTTTTCACGTCCCAGACAGCCATGCTCTCAAGCTATAATGCATAATTATCACGAACATTAAAGCTCAAATGAGCAGCTCATACACAACATATTTCAGCGCCGTTTAATAAAATTACGAATCATAAATCATAGCGTGAGGCAGCCTAATTACTTTAAGGCTTCTCCAATCCTAATTTAATTGCAGAAATAACCTTTGGGAGCAAGAGCGTAATTAAAAGTTGATTCAGCTCTTAAATATAAATTATGCCAAAGTATATAAATTATACCGTTCGGCTACTTTGAAGTAATCCTCAATGGAAAGGGACGGGGGAAATTGGCTTTTCTTTAGTAGCTGTCCGGATTGGAAGAAATAGGGATTTGTTATCTCTACCTACCCTGCATAGGAATTCGAACGTATCATGTTTGCATCTCATACTTATTTGATAGTTAGTAGTAGCTGTTGTTGTTCAGTATTGCCAAAATCTCTATGGTAACTAACTTTTCTTCTGAACAGGTAATGATGATAATGATAGGAATAATAATACATAAAAGTTTTTTACTTGTGACTATAGATGGGAGTAGTGTATACATGTTTATATCATTTAAATTTTTATTTATTTATCCCTAGGTACATAAATTGTAATGCTTTCGGAACAGCCTCCAAAGGCTTAGCCACTAACCTGCACAAGGCTTTGGAAGCAGAGCATCCGGCCGTCAAGCTGGCACAGTACCGCCATCTCTGGGTGGACCTATCGCATATGATGCAGCAACTTGGTAAGAATACGAAAAAAGATACAAAGAGCTTCTATAACTTGTAACTTATATTGTACTTATTATACACATACTTGTAACGTATAACTTGTAAATGTAAACTTAAAAAAAACCTTAATACTATGCTAACAAATTAATTTCTTATAATATACTAAACAGAAGAAAATAATTAGTATGTTAATTTGTAGAATATAAATAAAAACTATATGAAAACATATAAGACGTTAGGAATACCTTTAAACGCCGAGTGTGTATAAGAAGATGTATGAGTTTCAAAGAAGCGATGGTGGTCTGTCAGGATCCGGACAAATGGGGATCCATGATCCTACCCCTCTACAGGGAATCAGGCGTGATGTGTATGTATGTATATGAAAGATTGCCATTTGTAGTAAGCCTATTACTACGTCAAACGTAAGAGCCTCAAGGTAAATATCCACCTTTTCATATTATCTCAAAGCTATACCTTAAAACCCTATCATTCCTTTAACAGGTCGAGCATATTCCAACATGTATGGCATATACTGCATGGTAATCTTCTTCACGACCACCATATCTTTATACGGAGTACTATCAGAAGTGCTAGAACATGGACTGAGCTACAAGGAAATCGGCCTATTTGTCATCGTGGGCTATTGTATGACTCTACTATTCATTATTTGTAATGAGGCCTACCATGCTTCTAGAAAGGTAGGGGTCAATATGTGTTAGATGTAGTAAATTGTGGGTTAAGGATGAATGTGGAATGCCACAGCTGGTTTCTGTCTTTCATGGTTCATGTCTTTAGAGATAGGAATGGGTTAAATTTTATTAGAGTATCGACGATAATGCTAAAGATGAGTGAAAACAATATCTTAAAAGTGCTGCTTAGTTCATAGTATTTTAAAAGGGAGTTAGACTGTAGTAACATGATACATAAACATAAATGTGCTGGAGAAAGAATTTGCCTGCATAAAAATCTTATAAAACTTGGTAACGTTTGCATATCTTCATGACAAGATGCATAATTCTTACGATTTTTTCTTATTCTTGTAATATAAGTGATTTTTTTCTTTAATAAGTCATTCACGACTAAAGTTATGTCTGCTCAAGTACAAACACTGATGCCACGGTGTTTGCACTTCTTTTTATTCCGTCGCCATGGTTACACCAACGACGAAACGAACGAACGAAATTGACGACTGTAATATAAGTGTTATTGATGAACAATTTTGGTGTATTTTTCACTACACTAACCTGTACGTCAAATATACCTGGTGTAATACCTGACACTCCTTTGCTACCTCTTACCATGGACCTTGTACGTGGACTAATAAGGACGTGATGTATATAAAAGTGCAAACAGCCGGATTAGGTGCAGGAACTTTTGCAGGAAAAAGTAGACAGTCGTGATAAAGGTAGGGTGGGAAGGAACTAGCCAATTACCAGCGTAATCCCTATATCAACTTGGAGCAAGCGAGCTTGTTAATACAACTTCTAAAAACACAGGGTTGTCACGGAAAATTATTAAGAGAAGAGATCCACCTAATATAGATAAGGTGGTTATTTAGTTCGGTGGCAGAATTTGGCGTATGAAAATATGTTTAGAAAGAGAAAACATAATTGTATCGTGTGATCGAACTAAAAATTAGATGTAAAGAAGACTATGTAGCATCTTAACATAATTATATCAACTTACTTTGAGTTAAGTTTTATTTTTCTGTCCTTAATTTTCTTTCGGAGTGGACAGAACATCGAAATATTCGGTTTTTCATTTCTTATTCTTCAATTCTTATTTAACATAAATAAAAGGCTTTATGAAAATATAATAATTATATAGCCATAAAAAACTTCAAACGTGGTAAAAGTATATATTGCTCCTTAATATTTTTTTTCGGTTGTTATTCATATTAATACATAATCGGACTATAAAGACTGTTGGACTATTGTCGGAATATTCACCACTTCATTTCCGCCACTTAGTTCAATCAATAAGCCTATATTCATTCTGTTTCCAGGAAATTTAAAATTTAAACCTGTTTACTTACAATTTGCAGGTCGGCCACGAGTTTCAGGCGCGACTACTAAACGTGAACCTTGGTGCCATAGACCGCACTTCCCAGAGAGAGGTCGAGATGTTTTTGGTGGCGATCGCCAAGAATCCACCAATCATGAACCTGGATGGTTTCACTAATATTAACAGGGAACTTTTCACCGCGGTAAGTGGACTTGTGTTATACGGGAAAGTGAATCTTGAAAATGTATGTGAGGTCATAATTTAGAAAGGAAATGTGAGGTAAATAATAAATGAAGAACTAAAGTTATGTTCAGCTCTAGTAAGCATCAAATATTATTTCGAGCTGTGGTTGTTGCGGAAGAGATTGTATCCATTCCAACAGAATGCATTGTATAAATACTACTTTTTTTTTTGTATGACATATCTGCTGTCCCAAAACAAAACCTAATAAGAGCCATTTTGTTTACAAATCCGTTTTCTTAGATCTTTCTTAATTTATTCTAAAACTGCGTCTAATGCAATAAGACTCGCTGCTCTAACGTACTCATTAATAAAGGTTATTTATTGCATTTATAACTTCATACTTTTGACTTTAGGACAGGCACATAATTGAGTTTGTTTTGCTACTCCTATAAAATTTTCTAAAGGGCTCTTACTAGTTTTTGGTTTGGGAAAGCCGCGATATTTATGTCCCTTTTATTCAGTGTACATTTTAATAATGATTTTATAAATGCGGCTTCCTTATTTTCCTACATTCCAGAACATAAGCTTCATGTCGACCTACCTGATAGTGCTGATGCAGTTCAAGCTGACCCTCCTCCGGCAAAGCACTAGGAAGATGATCAGGAACTTCGCCAACGCCATCCTGAACGTCAATGTTACTGACAGTGATAATGAGGATTATGAATAGAAGAAAGTTATATGGCTGGTTGGCTTAACACTTGATATCGACTAGATCATGACTTTTAATAAATGTTTAAAAATAAAGTTGTGTAATGTGTCACTTTACTAATCCACAGATAATACTGTAGTGTAAGTATGAAAAAATGAATCAGCAAATATAAATATTATAAAGAAACACCGAATAATAATATAATTTTATAGTTATAAATTAAACTTTCCGGAGATATTATGTGAATATACTGTGTTATACCATGTAGGTACCAGATAGAAATGCGATAATATATGTATGATTCCTTTGCATTTTTCACCCTTTTTATAAACCTCTAAGTAGTTCTCCAATATAAGTTTGTGAGTGAGTCTTTAGTTCTATCTAATCCTTCCTTACTGCGTTAATTCAGTATAAGATTTTGAACATTTCCCAGCATGAAAGCGTCGAAATTTTGTTTAGAAGCATTTGCAGTGAGCACTAACCAACTGGGGAACTTTAAGGGAGTTTTGCTAAACATTTTTAAATTCTAAATTACTTTCGGACGCGCCGGCAGTTTTCTTAAACTGAATGACTCGCTTTTAGAGCAGGAAAATAAATTTACGGACTCAAATACTGTTGGTTGCTACGTGATTTGGGTGGAATTAAATGTTGGGAACACCGTGAGGAAATTTGGTTTACTCACTGGTGTAGTAAAAGTGAGAAGTTTCGAACAATTATGGATTTGCTATTTGTGGTAATATGTCCTCGTGGTTATGATGATGAGTGTTACACGCCTGTCATTATTTTAAAAGGGTTAAATTTTAATATATTTTTTGCTGTTTTGTTATATCAGTATTGTTGGACCACTGCAGTCCAAGTCCAGATCATGGTCACAGGTCAGTTGACAAATTGTCCTTTTAAGATACCCGAAATATAATGTAATATATATTATTGAAGTCTATGTCTACTACCTATTTACCAAAAACTCACTATAAATACATAAAAAGACATTATGAAAATGCTGTCTTATTTAAGAAAATCGTCGTTGCGCCTGGAAAAACCGATAAACATTTTTTTAACAAAATTGACCTTTTTACACTTTTATAGTAAACTCGACACGCCCGTCATGCCTGTGAAACCCGTTTTTTGATATCTCAAAAGAATAAGAAAATACCTTTTTCCGCTATGTATCGTTCAAACAAAAATCCGCGTATTAAACCGCTTTGTGTTTTAAGTAACACAAAGCGGTTTTTCCATTTCGACCTCTGCGAAGTACTTACACGCTGCGTTGCGCGCGCGGTTGCACATAGCGGAATATCAATCTTGCGCCGGGTATGATTTGGTTTGTTTTGGTCATGAAATAATTAATATTTTGAATAGCAATCTTACGTAATAAGTGATAAAAACATGTTGCACCTGTATGACACAAAGCAGAAGTAAGTATGTTGATCATAATAAGCATTTAAGTTTAAATAATAAAACATAACTTAAAACCACATGGGTATTTCATCAGTTGGTTCTGTTGTACTCACTTAATGTGATTTTAATAGATAAAACTGGGTCTAGGTAGATTGATACGTACCTACACATTATCTATATTGTACCCAATGCATTTTGGATGGAAAATAGCTCTGTGTTCGTACTTACGAATAACCACTCTATCCCTTTACCATAAAACAATATAGGTCCGCAATGAAACATAAAGTAATGATAAATTAACGAAATAGGTGCCACTTAGGTCATCTTAGGTCCCATGAGTTTAACCGTCCGCTGTGTCTTGCCTTCGTGGACTACGAGAAGGCCTTCGACTCGGTCGAGATCTGGCCTGTTCTGGAATCACTGCAACGATGCCAGATCTATTGGCGATATGTGCAGGTGCTGAGGAGCCTATGTAATATGACAACGATATCTGTTCAAGTTCAAAACCAAAAGACGAGTCCTATACAGATGCTCAGAGGAGTGAGACAGGGGGGTGTTATCTCCCGAAAACTGTTCTCAAACACACTGGAGGACGTCTTCAAAACCCTGGATTGGACTGGGATGGGTATCAATGTCTATGGTAGATGCCTCACGCACCTTCGTTTCGCTGATGACATAGTCTTAATGGCGGAGTCGCTGCAGGATTTGCAGAGAATACTGTACAGTTTAAACACTGCCTCAAGGTCAGTCGGTCTCCGGATGAACGTGGACAAGACTAAGGTCATGTTCAATGAACTTGTGGTCCCGGAGCCGATTACGATCAGATGAGAGAGGCTCGAAGCTGTCCAGGAATATGTCTACCTGGGTCAAGTATTGCAGTTGGATAGGGGTAGTTTCCAGCAGGAGATTTCCAGAAGAGTGCAGCTTGGCTGGGCAGTATTTGGTAAGTTGCGTCACATCTTCTCGTCGCCACTACCGCAATGTCTGAAAACCAGGGTTTATGACCAGTGTGTCCTACCCGTAATGACATACGGGGCCAAGACGTGGAACATGACAATCGGGCTAGCCCATTGACTACATGTCGCTCAGCGAGCTATGGAGCGTTCAATGCTGGGTATCTCGTTAAGGGACAGAGTCCTTAACGAGACTATCCGGCAAAGAACCAAAGTGAGTGACATAGTCTATCGCTGTTGTAAGCTGAAGTCATGTTCCACGTCTTGGCCCCGTATGTCATTACGGGTAGGACACACTGGTTATAAACCCTGGTTTTCAGACACTGCGGTAGTGGCGACGAGAAGATGTGACGCAACTTACCAAATACTGCCAAGCCAAGCTGCACTCTTCTGGAAATCTCCTGCTGGAAACTATCCCTATCCAACTGCAATACTTGACCCAGGTAGACATATTCCTGGACAGCTTCGAGCGTCTCTCATCTGATCGTAATCGGCTCCGGGACCACAAATTCATTGAACATGATCTTAGTCTTGTCCAAGTTCATCCGGAAACCGATCGACCGTGAGGCAGGGTTCAAACTGTGCAGCATTCTCTGCAAATCCGGCAGCGACTCCGCCATTAAGACTATGTCATCAGCGAAACGAAGGTGCGTGAGGCATCTACCATAGACATTGATACCCATCCCAGTCCAATCCAGAGTTTTGAAGACGTCCTCCAGTGTGTTTGAGAACAGTTTTGGGGAGATAACACCCCCCTGTCTCACTCCTCTGAGCAACTGTATAGGACTCGTCTTTTGGTTTTGAACTTGAACAGATATCGTTGTCATACTATATTGGCTCCTCAGCACCTGCACATACCGCCAATCGATCTGGCATCGCTGCAGTGATTCCAGAACAGCCCAGATCTCGACCGAGTCGAAGGCCTTCTCGTAGTCCACGAAGGCAAGGCACGGCGACCGTTTATACTCATGGGACTTCTGTATAACCTCCCGCACCGTGTGAATGTGGTTTTCGGTGGTGTGGTCTATAGCCTTTTTGAAATCCGGCCTACTCCGGGGGCTGGATTTGTAAGCACCCTCGAAAATAACTTGTAAACATGGCTTAGGTGCGCGATTGGTCTATAATTCTTCAATGGGGCCCTGTCTCCCTTTTTGAGAAACCACACTCCCACTTCACGCCCTCGAGGTAGTCCCATTGGCTATGACGGAATTAAACAAATCCTCAAGCATCTCCAGGAGTAGAGGTCCTCCCGCCCTGAGAAGCTCAGGGGTGATTCCGTCTTCGCCGGGGACCTTCCCATCACTAAGTTGTCCGAGAGCAACAAAAGAGAAACGACAAACGCGTTCCCGACCTTTCACGACCCTTGCGGTAGTTAGAGGTTCAGGTATTCATCTCCGCAATCGCGGAGGTAGTAATTCTATGGCTACCTCGAATCCAGGTGGTGACCAGACAGTTAGTACTCAATGTGACAGGTAGTAACCCATAAAGTCTCCAGTTTACAAGCACTATTACCTGTTCAGGGAACAGATAGGTTTCCTCACGATGTTTTCCCTCACCGTAGTATTCGATGCATTTAATCCATTGTTACGGTGTACAAGCAGGTTTTGAACCCTGTACCCTTTGATACAGACTCAAGTCTTCGGACTAATCCAAACTAAGAAAAAATGATATCAACAAAATGTTAAAGCAAACTATAGTGACAGAGCAAACAATGCTAAGAAACCATTGTAATCCGCTTCAGTAAATAAATGGCTAAACGAACTTGCGAAGGTCCCAAGTCATTATAGTCGTTCAAGTAGTTCACGGATTTACGTAGATGATGCCCTACTGTCCTATTCTAAAATGCATAAAGAGTATTTAAAATGGTGCCAGGAAAAAGATTTACCGTCCGTCCAAAGTTTTTTTTTATATAAATATGCTATCCTTTTATCTTTGGTTTTTTTTCATTACCGCTTAGTTTAAACTACAGATATCTGTAAAACGAATATTACTGTGATTAATTTTACTTATACGTACGTTAAATTACTAGCTAACTTAACACTACATCATTTCATTACCTTGATTTTGTAATTTTATTCATGGGATAGGGAAAAAGTGGAGAAAAGGGCATATACTAAAGATATCATATACCCTAAGGTGTCATATCCCGTATCTATAAGGTTAATTCGGAGTATGGAGATGACGATCAGCGACGTTTTCGAAGGTGAGTCCTGATGTAAAAGAGAATTTCGGAGCTACCGTTATAGGGGAAAAGCCGCTATGTGTCAGAGTAGGATCATTACATTTCCTAATTCAGCATTATAAAGTCACTGGAAAAACCGCTTTGTAATGAAAAATCACATAGCGGATTTTTACGACCCAAAAATAAACAGTTATGTGTCAAAATTAAAGAAAAAAAATTCTGAGTCCTAAAATAAAGTCATATAACGAACAAATTATATTACAACAGATCCATATTACCTTATTTTAATTTTGTGCATACTCAGTTTTTGACTTAAGGGTCTTAGTTACAAAAAAAACAGTTTTTTGTCTCTCCTGAAAAGTTACGATTTTGTGTTTATCGGTTTTTCCAGGCGCAACGACGAAATAGAGTTGGCTTGATAACCTGTAATACGGTTCCTTATGTTTGATTCAGAGAAAAAAATGATTGATCAAACATACAATACAAACAAAACGCATTCACGACCATTAATCCTTGCGGGGTAGTCAGAGGTTCAGGTGTCCATCTCCGCAATTGCGAAGGTAGTAATTCTATGGACACCTCGAACCCACGTGTTAACCAGATAGTCAGTACTCAATGTGACAGGTGGTCAGTCATGTCGCCATTTACAAGCACTAACTATTATCTGTTCGACGAACAGGTAGGTTTCCTCACGATGTTTTCCCTCACCGTATAATTCGATGTATTTCGTAAATGTGTTTTTATTACGAAAATGTACATAGAAATTCATTAAAATTCATTTCCATTGATACATGCTCAAGTGGGATTTGAACCCTGTACCCACTGATACAGAGCCAGCCCCAAACAACTGAGCTACGTCGAATTTTTATTAACATACAATCTACTTGGCAAAATAACTTACCAGCCATATATCCCATTGCAACTCGAACACTGGAACTAAAATACCTGGGTACTATGTTTGACATTCATTTTTGGTAAATCAAGGTAACTGGCGCGCCGCGGGAAGCTAAATTAAGCTTGGAAGGCGATGTTAATCCTGAGGAACATAAGCTCAACTCGAAGGATTTTACATAGAAGGGCAAGAAAAACTCAAATATAAAGATATTCACTCAAAATTAACAAGTAAAAACCGTTAATTAGAATTGCAAGATAATCGCATGCGCATCAGAAAATGGCAGATATACAATTTTTATTAGTGTGACCATAGTAAAAACAAAATATTTCTCAAACACGTCACACATCCTAAATATTAATTGATATTAATTAAAACAAGACAATTTTACATACAAATATCACGGTAAATCTAACTAAAAACGTGACCAAAATAAGCGGCGGGGAAGGGGGCCGGTTCTGCAAGCCTCAAGTTGGAAAGTGAAAGTTGGATCTCTTGGACGAGACCTTGGACCTTATGAGGTTAAGACGAGAAACTCCACAGACATCTCCTTCGCAAACAGCTAAGCTAAACAAACGGATAAAGAAGGCAATACGACGTGACCAACGTAAGGCTAATGCTCTGCTCATAAAAGAGTTGATCGAGCAGAACCGAGAGATGCGCATTATCGCCCGAAAACTGGGACGTGGAGACTTGGTAACAGCGTCATCTTCTCCGGAAGAAATCCGAAATGTTGGGGCAGAGGTGTGGCTGTTTTGTTCTGTAAGAAGGGAGATAGAACCCTCTTGAAGAACTACAGGCCGATAACACTTCTGAGCCACATCTGTAAGCTGTTCTCAAGGGTCATCTGCAGTAGAAACTCAGCTAGGATATATAGCTTTCAGCCACCAGAATAGGTCGGCTTTCGACGGGGTTTTAGTACCATAGACCACATCCACACGCTGAGACAAGTTATAAGATTCTTGACTGAAGTGAATACAGCAAGACTTGTTTATTTTAGTTATTTACGTCATGTCATATGGGCGTCTTTTTGTGAAGCAAATCTGCCGATATTCATTCGATATTTGAGCTGCAGAAAAGAGCTGTTCGTTTTATCTACTGTATGGGTCCTCGGGAGTCTTTGAGGGATGTGTTTAAAGAAAATAAATATATTAACTGTGGCTTCGCAATAAATTTATGATACTTTGGTGTATGTTAAGAAAAAAATGGATAATCTCAGACTTGTGAGAGACATGCATAATTGTAATACACGAAAATTAACAATATTTAATTCTAATCTCCATGACTATTTTTGCATGAGAAAATGGTTTTTTTTTTTACTTTCAATAAGAGATATTTATGATCCTTATGTTGAATTATAAAGAATTTCATTTTATTCAAGAACCAGATAGGAAATCAGAATTAAAGCTTCTTTCTTATCCCTTTTATTAACGAGAATCGAACTTCTAGGACCTCGCGGTTACCGTTCAAGGTGGTTAACTATTCACAAAACACATATACGAGTACATACACGCCCTGCAACCCCTTCAGACAGGTGATGAGCCCACCACCCGTGTCATAAAAAGTAGGGTTTAATGGAACTTGGCTACCAAAGCTACTAACGCTCCATAAATAGGTACGAGATACATAGAAATTCACTTCAAAAAGGCGTGAACGTATTTCCAATTGTTAGTAGTTAGTTATTAAGGATGAGGAAAAATGAAAGTTGACGTGTCTTTGGGAACAAAGCCACGACATTGAAATGTAGAAAACATTGCCATACATCATGCATACAAACACATATTCACGCCTCTACGCCCCCAAGGGGGTTGGCAGAGACTATCTATCGCCACCTGGAACGATCACACCCCTTAACCTTCTCATACGTGCCCCTCTTTGCCTACAAACGCCTTGAGAAGAACTGCTGGACGCAAGCCTTCTCAAGGGTACGCCACAAAGCGCATCACTACTAGGCAGCAGCGTCACTGGTGCGAAAAGCTACGTTCTGCGCTCACCAACCCGCCTGCCACGGTGGCGAGTAAGGTCACCCTATGGAAAAACACGTACGTTACACCAGAGGAACCCAACCAAAAGCAATCTCACTTAACTTACCTTAGTTTTCTTGGCTCCTTGAAGCTCTTTAACCTCTTTGCTCTTGATCCGGTAAATGAGCAAATCGAAAGCCTCCTTGTCATACAAAGTGCGATATATACCTGCCAAGCAACAAATCTATAGTATGATTTCGTGAAGGGGTACGGTAGACTCGATCAAAAACATTCTACATACTGATTAACTGATTGATTATACATCCTGGTTTTTATTCTCTCAGCGTTTGGCCCCAAGGCCTCGGCCTGTAGCTAAGTGGCAACGTCATGCTGAGTCGAAAAAAAAAAGCAGAATGACACATATATATATATTGATTTGTATTGCCTTAGCGTAAAGCCACTTGGCTAGCGGCGCATATCTGTCTGAGTACCTTTGTACTGCGAGTTGAGGTAGAACCAGGAGCCGAAAGTCTCGTTCACCAGGTAGACGGTGTTGTCCATGACGTGGGTAACGGCCTCCTTCTTCCTCTGCTGGCTGTGGAAGAAGAGCGGCACCAGCCACAGCTGCTCCGGCGCCTCCGGCGGCTGCCTTTCCTCCGGCCTCTCGAAATACCGGCGCTGGGCATAAGCAAACACAAACAGTGACAACGCTAATGTTGTCTGTACGGATAGGTTCCGATATAACAATGGACGCCATTTATAAACTACACGCCGAAGCTCCATTTCCGCTAGTAGTGATCTGCTTACAATATTACATTATAATTAGCGAATAATAGTCATTAATAGAAATTGTTTTGATATAATTATGTATTTGCTTTGCAAACAGCGACGTAGTTCAGCGGTTGGGCTTCGGCCCTGAACCAGCAGGTGCGACCACCGCCCGAGCGCCTAATAATCAGATAGGTTCGATATGGTTCTAATTTAAAAATCATCAATCAACAAAATCATTCAGTTTCGTAGATTAACGTTTGAACCTCCGACTACTCCGCTAGAGTCATTGGCGTGTGCTATACGTGTCTTTTCACCTGATAGATCATGGTGACGTTCCAGTGGTACAGGACCACGGCCCTGAGCAGAGGGTACCCTGGCTGCTCCAGCCAGCTGCACAACATCAGGGTGAAGTTCTTCACGTTGGTGGTGCGGTAGAGGTTCTTCTCCTGCGCCGTGCGCTCTAGCTCACGAGCCACGTCGTTGACGTCCACGCTTGTGTATGACCTGCGAAGCGCTCATGTATTAGTCAAAGGAACCATTGAGAAAGAGGATTACCGTAACTACAGACAAGAGCGTCGCCTTTTCCCTCCTCGCTACGCCACGATACTCCTCGCATGTCTGCTCATGCATTTGGGTGAGATATCGCTTTTGCGCAACGAGACCTGGCGTATCAACACGGCCACAGCCGATATACACCGTTTATATGCTCAAAAGATGTTTTTTTGATTTTGGGCTTAGTTAGTCAGTGTTACGAAACTTCTGCTTTACATCCGGGAGGTCCTAGCCTAGGGTAATGGAGTACCCACCCGTACATCATGTGATTGTTGCATGAGCGAACGCTACCTACTTGGTCATCTTGATAAAGAGCTTCTTGATTGTGTCCTTGTCCATCAGCATTGCCAGCATATGGTAGAAGGCGGCGCCCTTGTAGAAGGTGATGGGGCCGCGCGCGTTGACGCGGGCGTCTTCAGGCGACGCGTAGTCGTGGCGCATGGCGCGCGTATACCGCATTGAGTCGTGGTACAGCGCAGCGCCGACGTACGACGTCAGGAAAAACTCGTAGGCAGCAGCGGCCTCCAGCGGTCCGCCCCTAGTGGAATTTTGTGGTCTCTGCAATTAAAGCGTGCATTTACCGCCGTTTTTAGAGATCTTTTTTGTATAAAACAGATATTGATGGCAGATTTTCCAGTTAATCCATTTAACGCCAAAATTAAACTACTACTAACTAGCCTTGCCTTTTCTTTAAAACATTGATTTTACTACTATTTAGGATGCCTAAAAACGTAAAAGTATAAGACAACTACAATACACGAATTTGGGCTTTCTAGAGGGGGGAAAGTACAGCGGCCTAACGCATGTGAAGAAAGGCCCAGCAGGATGATGGCCGAGATACTTGACCATAGATTCAATGATAGAAATATGCTCCATAACAATCTACAGCAGGAAGTTCTTATAACATACGAAAAACAACCATGAGAATATCAAGTAATGCCTGAATCTTGAACATTTCGTCTGTCGTAATAGCAACTTGGTCATTGTTTGCCGGGTATTCTTTTCTATATCATGGCATACCTACTTGTCTGGACATAAACTTTGACGCCATTGAACATCTTTATCTTCATTATGAGATCAATAACTGTCTTCTCTGGATAAGTTATGACATCCAACAGTATCAATAAAAGTAGAAACTTTTTTGATTGGCATATGATTCTGTATTAATCGAGACGATGACAACACTAAATATCTATTTTTTCCGGATATTTATAGAGATTCTTTAATTGTTTTTTTGCCGCGCTCTGTTGGTGGATCTTCAATCGTGGCAGAGTGCGTTGGTGAACATTTAAGATGGCTGGCATACTGGTCGAACTGATATTTGATGGCGACTTCTCTCTGCCTTTTTAACTAATTTTTCCAACCTCATTCGGCATAGCTCTGTAATTAAGCGTAGCTCAGTTGTTGTAACAAACTTTCTGAGAACACCTAAAGATGTAATCCCGTACCTAACATCGGGTGTGTATAAGATGGATTGCAGCTGCAGTTTACATATTACAAAAACACAAACATACACATCACGCCTGATTCCCTGTAGAGGGGCAGGCAGGGATCACGGATCCCCATTTATCCCGATCCTGACAGACCACTTTCGCTTCATTGACATTCCTACATCTTCTCATACACTCTCGGCGGTTATAGGTACAACTAACGTCACCTTTTTCCAATATAGCGTCTATCTGACTGTTATATGTCTTATTAGGCCGGCCCCTACGTAACCGCCCTTCCACTTCACTCATATATATTCCTTTTGTCAATCTGCTATCATTCATCCGCACAATATCTCCAAACCATCGAAGCATGCTCTTTTTAATCTTAGTCACTACATCTTCTTTCAAACCGCAACCTTCCCTTATTATACTATTTTTAATTCTAGCATTCAATGTCACTCTTAACATGCTTCTCAGTGACCGCATTTCGACGGCATTGATTTCATTGATCCTTTCAGTCCTCTCTCTTGCTTCTAAGTTCATTCACCCGCGATCTCTTTCACTGTCTTTTTCAATTCTTTAAATAGTGACATTAACCGTTCATAATCCCTAACCATCGCATCGGATTCTTTCACTGCTTTATTGTTGGCCTTACTTACCAATAAATCCAGCCATGCTTTTCTTTTAACAACCTGTCTCAGACGGTGTAGTCATAGTTTCAGGTGATTAATAACAAACGGGACTTCGTCACTCTGCCCGTGACCATGGCTGCTGCAACGTAGCCGAAACGTCGGGTTAGTAAAAGTAACTTTATTATAAAAAAACTTACGCGATAAGTCCCGTATATTATTAATCATCATGAGTTTAAATCGCAAATCTCTTAAAACTAGAGTTTCAGGTGTCCATCTCCGCAATTGCGAAGGTTGTAATAATATTGGCCACCTCGAACCCACGTGTTGAGCAGGTAGTCAGTACTCAATGTGACAGGTAATAAGCCGTGTCGCCATTTACAAGCGCTGACTATTACCTGTTCGGGGAACAGATAGGTTTCCTCACGATGTTTTCCCTCACCGTTGTTATTCGACGTAAATGTATTTTCATTACGAAAATGTACATAGAAATTTATTAACCAAGAATGAAAACATACCACTGGTTGTACAATACGGCGCTATTTTATGGATAGTCTTAATAATTGAGTAGAAATTGATAATTTAGAAATTACAAGCTTAATGAAATGCCATACCCGACTTTAAAATAAGAGTAAACAAATGCAATTTCAAACTTCAATTATTTAGATAAAAAAGGTTTTTGTGTTCGTCGGTGTAGTGTAAAGGCAGAGTATAGAAAGGAATAGCATGAACGGCCAAGTTGCATACAGGTGATGGGGAAAATGGAAATTGAAGAAGGATTGCATGTGTTCAAGAGAGCAGTGGTTGAGTGTGTTGAGAATATTCGTGGAGACCATAAAATGAAGAATAGATAACGATTCGATACGAAAATGCGTCATCGAGCTTTATATACACTTAGACGTTTATCGGGGGCTCTAAAAGTATTCAATTCATTTAATGTTTAAAGAGACGATCAAATACTCAGTGGGACGTCTATTCATAGCGCCAGTTGTGTTTTAACTGTTTGTGATATTTATTTAGAGTGAAGTGAGGTGTAGGTGGGGATAAGTATACCTAAAGACATTGGGTTGCGTGGCTTGTGGATCGCCTACCCTCTTCGCAGCACCACAAAAACTTGTACTGACGTCCTAGGTGAAGAGGCGGTCCGTCGTGTTAGCGCGAAATTTAAATTGCCCTGCTGGGGAGATTATTGAAAATAATTAAAATTGTTTTGGATTTTCAACATGGGACAGTGCAGGGCATGCGATGCGGGAACATCAAGCAAGTTTTGCAACATGCCAGAGTTATTACTAGTGGGTGAAGTGTGAAGGCTGTGTGAGGGTCACCAGGCGCAGGGGAGACGACACGCCGGTGCGGACCTTGCATGACGTTGCCATGTCGTGCGCTGACGACGACGGAGGACATGCGGCTGCCGGGGACTCCAAGAATGCTTCCGCTTCCGTGCGCGACATCGCCCAACTGCTGGACGCAAAGTTGCATGAAAAATTGGAACGACTTGCGGCCGGTTTTAGAGCTGAGCTGCAGGCCACCACCACCTCCTTCCACGAGAAGTTGAAGAACCTGAGGGTGACCGTCACTGCCGTGATCCAAAGGATGGCCCAATTGGAATAGGGAAACGCGGAGCTCAAAAGGATGTGGAGTGCGGCAACTGGATCCGGTGACCTGCTTGACGCCGTTGTGCAGTTTCGAGCCGACCTCGACGAGCGGGACCAGCAGCTTCTCGCCACTGATGTAGAGATCTCTGGCGTTCCTGAAGCGGAGAGCGAATCGTAACAGAATATCGCTATCGCTGGGGCTGTAAAGCTGGGATTCACCGTCGAAGAGCGCGACTTGGTGACGTGCGTGCGAGTGGCGACTGGCCCGGCGTGACGTGAGGGATCTGTTCCTCCGGCACGCTCGTGTGCGTCGCGATGCTACCACGGCGGACATCGGTGGCCTGCCCACACATAAGTCCGTTCGAATTTTTGCGAATGAATGACTAACAAAGCTGAACCGCAGCATGCTGGGCCGGGCTCTCGAGACGGCGCGCGTTCGTGGATGGTGATTTGTGTGCTCTAGTGACGGACGTGTTCTAGTGAGACAAGTGGATGGTTTCCAGACATTCCACCTCCGCTCGGGCAGTGGTTTTGACCGGGCTTTAGGAGTCTTACCGCCGGCGATGCCGTGAATTTGTTTCTGGTGTACGAGTGCATTGTGTTGTTTACAATGTCTGCCGTCTACTGTATTTTTTCTGATTGTATTGGTTGTGCTTTTACGGCGTTGTCCTACTTTATTGTATTTTACCTGTGTCTGTGAATCCATGTATTTCCCAATCACACATATTAAATACACTAGTATAGTTACTCATTATTTATTTACTTATCCTATGTTTTTATCATGCATTTATTATTTTCCTTACTTGGTATTTTAAGTACATAGTATAGGTAATATTTTGTTGTGTTTCCGCTGAGGCTCTCTCGTTTGTGCTGTACATAGATATACGTTTGACATAAGACTGGATGAATTAACACAGGGCACAGCTTATCGACCGCCGTGGCTCAGTGCTGTCACCTTCACTTCTTTGGTGCGTTGGACCAAAATTATTCTTCTGGGCGATTTCAACATAAACCTGTTGGAAACGCACCGCCCTCTGTCTGACGCAGATGGGTCTCACTAATATTGTCTCGGATCCTACCCACTTCACATCCCACTCTAGGACCCTCGTCGACTTAATCTGTTCAAATGCCAGCGGCGACAGTCTTAGCGTGGAGCATGGGCCATCGTTGGGTGGGCATGCAGTGATTACTGCCTCATCACGGATTTAGCGACCGCGACTAAGGTTGGCGGTTGTCTTCGGGTGGCCAATCAAGTCTTTGAGTTGTGATGAGTTTGACAGGGCGCTGGCATTGGTAGATTGGGCTGGAATGTCAAGAAGTCTGACTTGGATGTCCTGGTGGACGCATACTCTGGTGCGATCTTGGGGATATTTGACAGGTGCGCCGGATCAAAGCGCAGGTTCTTTGTTAAGGAAAAGAGTGATCCCGACAGACTGAACGACTACTTTCTTGATATTTCTATTATCCATTCTGATCCTAGGTCAAATCTACAGTATGCTGACTCTCTTTGCCATAATCCAAACTTCAATCTTAGTCCTGCTAGTGATAATGATCTCTACGAAATAGTTAAATCCATCTCCTCCAATACCGAGGGGAGTGACGGCATAAAGATGGAAATGGTAGTGCTCACTATGCCCACAACTCTTTGTGTAATTAATTCAATTATGAATAGGACTATAGAGTGCTTCTCCTTCCTCTCACGTCGGAGACAAGCCCTGGTTAAGGCAATTCCTAAGACGACTAACATCAGCAGCATTTAGGACTTCAGGCCCATTAGTAGTGACGACGGACGCTATTCCCAACAAAGATTTCTTGACCTTTTGAAGCCTCGAGGGCGCCACATACAGCTTATGTTTGTTCCTAGTATTAATTTTATGAACATCACAGTTTCTTTTTAAATTATTCATATTTCTATGTACATAAATGACTCACTCATATATTATGTGTACAACAACCTCCGAGGCACGATCGGTTAAACACCTTAACGCTAATCGTGAGGTCCCGGGTTCGATTCCCAGTGGGGGCAGAGTTAAGAACTACGCTTTTCTACTACTTTCCATTCTGGCCGTTGATTATATATGCTATATGTATTTATCTATATATTATGTATATATTTCTTATATATACGTTGACTAGTACCCTTAACACAAGTCTTAAATGAAATTACCAAGGGGTTAGTTCAATTGGTGTAATAATGTCCAAAAAATATTATTATTATTGTATACTGCCATATCTGTCCAAGATACTGGAGAAGCACATCTATGCGCAGGTTGCTGCGTTCTGTGAAGGGTCTGGGCTCTTGCCTAAGTACCAGTGTGGTTTCAAAAAGGGTCTCAGCACTGCTACTGCGCTGTTAGTTGTTATGGACAACCTGATCTCAAATAGGGACATTGGCTCTCGTTCACTTCTTGTCATGCTAGACTTTTCCAGGGCATTTGACTCTTTATGTGTGGACCTCTTGCTTCGGAAACTATCCATCCATGGCTTCAGTGCTTCTGCTGTGGCATGGTTCCGGAGCTATCTGAAAAATAGTATACAGCTGACAGTAGTGCAGGCTTCGGGGGCAGCTGGTAGGCGCTCTGGTTCAAGGGCAGTGGTCAGGGGGGTTCCACAGGGTTCCATTCTGGAACCACTCCTGTTTTTACACTACACACTGCTGACATCGTCAACTGTCTCAGGCACTGCCAGTTCCATAAGTACGCAGATGAACTGCACGTCATGTTGTTCGTCACTGTTGGCTGTGGAGAAGCTGAATGAGGATCCACATAGGGTTGCGCTGTGGGCTGAGGTAAATTCCTTGGCCCTAAATTATGTTCTTATGGATCCATCTCTAATGTATGCTCAGCATGTCTCGGTTCCGGCTCGCAACTGTCTTTACCGCATTAAGTTACTATAAAGTATCAGGGAATATTTGAGTGTCAACTTACGTATGAGTTTGTGTGAAGCGTAAGTTCCTTCAAAGGCAAACTATTGTCTGAATGTGTTCGGCTCATGCCTCTTGAGGAGCTCTTTTCGGTTGTTGCAGAGATTACAAAACGCTTGTGCCCACTTCTGCTTCAGGATACCGCCTAGAACACATGTCACTCCGTACATGGACGCTGCGAGTATCTTGAAAATGGAGACTAAGTTTAAGTATCATTTTGGTAATTTGTTGTTTGGGATAATAAGGGGAAGACAGCCAAGATACCGTTTTGAAAATCTTACCTGGTTTCAGTCGCTTCGTGTCGAAATTAAGTTTTAATTAAGTTTCCGAGGCTGGTTATGCCTCCTTATAAAACGGCTGGTTTTTCGGGTTCATCCAAATACATGGCCTGTAATATTTTCAATGACTTGCCACCTCCAATGTGGACTGCCAAATCCAAGGTGTAACGTAACAGATTTAAGCATTTAAATTTTGGCGCGTTTTGTCGTTGGTTGTTTTTGTTTGTGTTTTGTTGGCAATGGTTTTATTCGGTTGGCAACGGATTCGGCGTCGATTAGTTTTTATTTTGTTCAAGGAAATTGATTCTTTTCGGTTTGCTTCGCGGAGGCAACAGGTTGTGTTGGCCGACGGAGAGAGGGAGTTATCTCGTTCTTGAGAGTCTGAAAGTCCTGACTGTGGAAACAAAGGGTGCAAGAATGTAGTCACCAATAAAATGTGCCAACGGCACCAAAAACCTCATCCACCAGACAACCTAAAGCACAGAACTACCTCCAGCTAAATTTTAGCTGCTATTTATGTTGGGCTGAAACCGGGGATCTATCAAGTTGTTCCTGCAACCCTACCCTGCTAAAGTTGCAGCCATCTCCGGCTGACTTCTGCAGCCCTGCTTGTCTGCGGCCATGTCCCGCTGAAGCTGTGGTCATAACCAGCGTTCTCTGCGGGCCAGGACACAGGTCAGAAGTTTTATTTCAAAGTCTTCTCCGGCAGTGAACTACGGACCAGGACCCAAGTCAGAGGTACTTTTCCACGTGATTCTGGTATATTATATTTCTGATTAGGAGAAGGACATTAGGCTTTTTTGATTGACCCTCGCTTTAATTTGTGAATCAGTAACCGTTTTAAACATTGAATTGTTCTACCCATCCAAGCTGTGAAATAAATGATGCTACAAGTTCCACGTTATTAATTAGTATTATTTGTTCCCTCACACCAGACAAAAGCGCTTTCTTAGTAAATTGGGGCAAATAAGTTAGTATAGAGATACTCGTAAGTAAAGCGTTACAAAGGGTGTGTTACGCAAGATAAGCTTTGGGCATATGCTCTCATTACAAAGAGCCTTAGCGAACAGTTATCACCGGTTACTATAAGTTTTGTACAATTGAATTCTATTTTAGTTTTAAGCTTATTATTGTCATGTTATGTATATTTCTTCGGTCTTGTGTTGACAAGACCGAAGTTGCTGGAAGATGCTGAAGGAGGCCTACACCCAAGAGAGGGTCGAAAATGTCTGAGAGAGAGAGAGAGATGTATATTTATTGTATGTATAGAGCGTGAATATGTACTGGGTCTTTTTGTGAGTATATGCCAACAAAAATGTAATGTTCATTGATACATGTATACAGTATTATACTTTTTTCTTATTATCTTAGTTAGAGCCCCTGATTATATATGTATATTTTATATTTTTGTATAAGGAATCCGTTCACGTGACGTGTCGGGGTCAGTCACAACATCAGTGCTGGCAGATTGAGCTACCCTCTCTGCTAGCGAGTAACTGAGACGGATCCTTTTCGCAGGGGCCGGGGCCAGCATACGGCGCCACACCCCTTTTCTCCATTAAATTGTTGTTTTCCGTTTTGTTTCTGTAGTCGTTGGTCTTGTGTCTTTGTGTGAATGTGAATTGTGATATTTGTTTATTCGGCTAGTGGGATACTAGTTTAAAATACGTTGTGAGTCACAAGTAAAAAGCATGGTTAGATTTACTAGTAATTGGGGCTAACAAACGGGTGAATGCAGATGTTAAAGTGTAGAGAGTAGAAGAGGAAAAGAAGAAGATCAATCACTGTAATAACACATTCTGTCATTGTTTCCTGTCTCTAAAAACCATAGCTTAGGTTTTATTTACACTCTTTTTCAGTCATTAGTCTAGTTACTATTTAAGTCATTTAACAAGAAAACGTGACTGATCGCGTATATTTTATAAACAAAGTATTACCTTTGTTATCAGACGTGTCAGTCATGTTGCAATGGAATGGTCTCGGGTCACTACGCCAATAATCAGTCAATATCTTGGAGTTTTACACTCTCACATCTGTTCCAACCTCGTTCAAGCACTGAACTCCACGCAGAAGACACTTCGTAGCCTTCTTCAGGATTGAATGTGCTTTTAATATCAATCGATTCATGAACAATTTCATTGTAAAGACTCCGTTCTTACTTGACTTTGTCGGCTACAGACCGTTTGTTTTGTCCAATATAGGATTTCCTATAACTATAATCAATCTTATAAACAGCCGGTGCTTGATACGGAATATCAACCTTAGGTGTTCGGAGCAACTTGGTCACTTTAGCAAAAGCAGTATATAAGGACTTGCTTCGTCAGTGACTCCTTTAACGTATGGTAGCAACTCGGGAAAGCGTACGACTCTCGGATGCTCTATCTTCTTGGACGTACGCCATGATGCCCTGGGATGCCCTTTATCTGAGTTTGGTTATTTGACTCTTTCTGTGTTTCTGTTGTAAACTGTCTTTACGTCCTAATAATGTAATTCTTTCGCTCGAATGAAGTTCGTTTTAGATTTGTGTTAAGGTAACTGGTTCTTGGTTGACGCACATTTTACAAATCCATCCTTATTATACATAGATATAATTAATAACACATAATAAGCAACCCTATATAGCCGAGTGGATTACGACAGTAACGATATCATCTTCGATATTTAGCAAAATGGCTGCTGTATTGATCAGCTGATTGACGTAGTGGTGTACGAAGATTGTATGTCAGATAATGCTTATTACAAAAGTGTATGTATTGGTCCACCTGAATCAACTAGAGAATTCGAACCCCATGAAACAGTGGCTTTGACAGTAACATTTAGGAACTTCAATTTGTACAAAAAAAAATCACTTAAATGGTCCGAGTGATTCGGGGGAAAAAATCATTCGAGACCTCAGAGTAAAGGTCACGTCATACAGCCAGGGTGAAGTGTATTTCATTTCATACTTTCGAATTACTATGAGCATAAATATAAAAAAAAATTGTACGACTAATTAAACATTAGATGAAGGTAAAAAATTAACACCAGAAATAAAGAAGTCAGTCGTCTATGGTGCGTCAACAAAGTCAGCAGCTCAGTGAAAGTTGAAAATACTAATAATTATTTTCGGCTGAATATTAAGTCAGTTGTGATGCCAAATTGGCTAAATATGTTTGCTTTGGGATTGGAACGAACTCGAACGAACGAACAAGGAAGAGAAGAATTGGAGCTTTGAGTTCGTTTTTCTTCGGTTGTAGCGGCTGGCGGCGTTGGTTTAACCATGGCGATGGAATAACAAGAAGTTCGAACGCCGTGGCATCAGCGTTTGTGCTTCAGCCGACATAACCTTAGTGGTGAATGACTTAATAAATTAAAACTACTTAATAAAGGCTTGCCCACTTAGCTAGGGTCCTGGCTGGGAAGCGTCATTGCTACCTCTCAGTCCGCACCGAAATAGGGACGCAGAGTACTTACCAATGGTGCGAATTGATGCTCGAAGTAGGCGCAGAGTCCCGTCGTTATCCAGCCGTCTCGCCAGTTGTTGACGAACATCTTGCAGCCAAAGAAGAAGGACACGTAGGCATGAGTTAAGTAGTTATCATTGATTAATCTCATTTCTGCACTTGTAACCGGTCTATGATACTCTTGCAGAAACGGCGACCTGAAATAATGCGATTACGTAATGAGGTGAGAGACAACGGAACCCAGACATATCGGATTGTGATATCATATGCAGCAATGTCCATGTATAGGGCTTTATATTCATTATATTAACTGATATTAGCTCTGACTATCACGGTCAGTTGGTGAAGTTTAATGACGATAAAGAGATGAATAAGTTACCTGCATTCCTGTCTCAGGAGCCCGCTTGAGTAGTTTCAGGGACTTTCAGTTTATTGATGAGGTATATAAAAAATCTTTACATTCAAGAGTTAATGGAAACCGGTAAAAGGACTTTTTATGATTGGGCCACTAGGGGTATAAAAATTAGTAGACAACGGATTTTTTGCGAACGGATCTAATTGTATGTTAATTGTATGTACTAGTATCGTAATTAATAACGTGGCTTAAGATATTTTGGGGGCCCACTACTTGGTGAGTCACAATGGACTCAAAGTAACAATTTAGTGAGCACATCGGTGGTCTGGTGAAAAGGCTAAGTTCGCCTTAAGCTGCAGCCTATACAGCAAGACATATTTTATTTTAGTTATTTTCAAAGTGTCATATCATACGGGCTTTGTTTGTGGGGCAATTCTACCGATAGAATATAATATTTGGGCTGCAGAAAAAAACAGTTCGTCCAATCTACTGTATGGGGCCTCGAGAGTCTTTGAAAGACGTGTTTAAGGAGATAAATATATAAACTGTGGCTTCGCAATATATTTTATTACAATTTGGCATTTGTTATGAAACATAAACCCTGGTTTTCAGGCACTGCGGTAGTGGCGACGAGAAGATGTGACGCAACTTTCCAAATGCTGACCAGCCCAGCTGCACTCTTCTGGAAATCTCCCGCTCGAAACTGTCCCTACCCAACTGCAATACTGGTCCCAGGTAGACATATTCCTGGACAGTTTCGAGCGCCTCTCCATTGATCGCAATCGTTTCCGGGACCACAAGTTCATTGAACATGAGCTTAGTCTTGTCCAAGTTCATCCGGAGACCGACCGACCGTGAGGCAGCGTTCAAACTATGCAGATCCTGCAGCGACTCCGTCATTAAGACAATGTCATCAGCGAAGCGAAGGTGCGTGAGGTATCTGCCATTGACATTGATACCCATCCCAGTCCAATCCAGAATTTTGAAGAGGTCCTCCAGTGAGTTTGAGAACAGTTTTGGGGAGATAACATCCCCCTGTCTCACTCCTCTGAGCAACTGTATAGGACTCGTCTTTTGGTTTTGGACTTGAGCAGATATCGTTGCCATACTATATAGGCTCTTCAGCACCTGCACATATCGCCAATCGACCTGGCATCGCTGCAGTGATTCCAGAACAGCCCAGATCTCGACCGAGTCGAAGGCCTTCTCGTAGTCCACGAAGGCAAGACACAGCAGCGGCCGTTTATACTCTTGGGACTTCTGTATAACCTGCCAGGAGCCTTCCCATTACTATGTTGTCCGAGAGCACTCCCAACCTCGTCTACGTCCACGAGTGGAAGATCGTCCGTGAAATGGCGCACCAATGCAGCTCTTGGGTCCCTCGTATCGGGTGGGGGCCTCGTGGCATGCGAGGCGTATAAAGAGCCGTAGAAGCTCTCAACCTCGGCAGAATCCCTGGAATTGAGGGTGACGGTCTTGCCCCCTGAGGTTTTCAGCTTCGTCAGACTAGATCGACCCATTCTTTTATTGAAGACTTTAGGCCCCCCGATTTAGCTCAATAGCCTCTTGAATTATTTGAGCATTACAGCTTCGGAGGTCACGTCTCACCGATTTTCGGATGGTCTTGTTGAGACGTTGGTTGTCTGACGAAGCTCCCTCTGACATTGTGCGTCGAATCCGCATGAATTCCAGGGTTCCGCTTGAGAGCTTAGATTTTCGGCTGCCTCGTCCTGCCTTGAAGTGTTTCCCTCCAACTTCACGAAGAACCCTCACTACATCATCCAGGTTCTCGTCAACATTTGCCGTGGCCTTTAGTGCATCGAAGCGATTGCGTAGTTCCAACTGGAACGCTTCAGAGCCGTGCATGGATTGGAGCATCGTTGGGCGAAGATCGGTAGGGTTATTATGTAAAAATTTGCAATCAGCAGTGATCGCAAAGTAATCGCGCGATCGATTGCTATTCGTTCATACAAATTGGTATTATGTAAGGTGTTCGCTCGCTGGTCGCGTTCTTACTGCTATCCAAAACCATACCAACATAACCAAAAATCATTCATTCAAATTGACACGTAGAAACTAGCGCCCTAGCAATCAAGTAGCAATCGGTGGAACTAGCAAGTTTGTTATTGTTTATGTTTGAAAATGTTCAATAGGTTAGAAATTTTTAACTTGAAATATTTGCTACATTGTACCACAACTGTACACGTGGAAAGTCAAGAGCTGGCGTATAAGGCATAATTTGAAATAATGGTAAGTATTTTACACTAAAATCAATAGTGAAATGAACATAAATGTGGAAATATGTAATTTATTACTTGAGCACTAAAGTTTATGTTTTTTCAGGCTGAAAACTTCGATATGCCAGGCCATATCAAGAGCAAGAAGAGGAGAGCTAGCCATATCACTTTGAAAATGCAGGTATTGTCTTCTTGAATAATATATTTTAGTGTAAAAAACTTATAACACATAATAACAATAACAACTATACCACAGTTACTTGGACCATCTGAGTAACTTACTTACTAAAATACATTTTACTCATTCTCGCTACACACGGTAAAACAGATATCATGAATTCCCATTGATACCAATCATGGAAAATAACTCTTACTAGATCTACATCATACACCTTTATTCTTTACCCTACATTACTCTTGTCATAGTCATCATTGCACTTCCACGGGCATATGCACGCTAAACCATACCCATAGGTCACACAAATAAGCATGTTAGGAGTGATATTGAATGACAGAATTAAAAATAGATGTAGAGGCTAAGATTTAAAAGGGGCATGCCTTCGATCGTTTATATATGTTATGAGGATAAAGGATAGTAGATTGACAAAAGATTTGAAATTGAAGAATTGAATATATGTGTGTGAATTGGAAGGGCGATTACCAAATGGGACAAATGACAGTTAGACAGACTCCATATTGAAAGTGATGTTAGAAATATATATAACCACTGAGAGTATATAAGTGTATAATGAAGCAAAAATGGTATGTCAGGGTGGGTATCTGTGATCTCTGACTACTCCTCTACAGGGAATTGAGTGTGATGTGTATGTATGTGATTAGTCAGGATCATTTGAGTTGGCGATCAATAGTCTCTGTTTGTCCCCTTAGGGACATAGGAGGTGTGAATATATGCATGTACTACAAATATTGTTGTTTTTATCATAACATAATATGTATTTAGAAGGTCAGGCAGTAAAAAACATTAAAATCTACCAAATTGAATAACTTATGACTTCTGGGTGCTAATAAACTAGTATATTTGGAGTTTGATTTCTGGTAGAAAAAAAGGTACAATTTAATGTCATATGAATTTTTATTTGTTTCCATAATTGTGTATGATTTAACGTTGTTATTGTGTTTATTAATTTATGCATTGTTGATATTTACTAGGTGGAGGCTTCTTGTGTGTTGAAATCATTGATTCTTGTGTGTTGAACATGGAGCAAAAGAGAGTGGCAGCTAAAGAAAAAACCTGCCAATGCTACCATGACCACTGCTGAAGCAGCTCGCATCCAAGCCAAGTCAACTTAATGTATAGATGAAAATATTAAACTAAATTTAAAAATTAAAACTACATATTTGAATTTTCTATAAGATTTTTTTATTTCTTCCTTTTGCCATCTACACAATTTCAACGATCAGGGCGCACAATTTCATCCACATTCTAAATGATTCACTTGATCTGAAAATAAAAAAAATATTTACAATGAGATTACAAATATACCCACAATATCTATCCTTCCAGGGAAAAAACCTAATTACTTTCTATCTTAACGCTACTTTTGCCTCCTCGACATACATTCATCTTAACAGACATGTATGACATACATACAGACATGCCCACTGGTAGCACATATGAGATGAAATATTAATATGGATACATATATTCATGGCTCTACGTCCCTAACGGGATAGACTCTTTTATTCTTCACGCTGCGTACACCCACCTTGACAAGAATGTTTCTAATTTGATCAGTATATGTTCTACTATAGCTCTATAAATTATACATCCCTTTCGTAACCCTCTTCTCATCTATCTGCTCCATATGCCCAAACCTCATAACATACCTTTCTCTATGTTTGTAATTACATATTCTCCCATACCACAGTATTCATGAATCACACTATCATTGACAAAGCGTTCATGAATCCATTCTAAGCTATCACACAATCTTGCATAATACATTTTTCTGAGGGAGATCATCTCTAACTATTATTCTTCATTCATGACACTTCTGCCAAACCAAACACTCACTACCATACATAAGTGTAGGAAATAGAACATCATTATGATTAGCCAGTCTTCTGTTTCATTCTGAATCAACTAACTAGACATCAGGGCCCTTACTCCACTAATTCATATTGGCCACAATATTACTTCAGTGTCGACATTGTGGCAGTTCAATGGCCGTAATTTGACACTTTTCGCACTCCACTAACAAATTTTGGCCACTGAAGCGCTATC